>JAPTMU010000234.1:308963-357833 GCA_028583405.1 Pogonophryne albipinna | reverse complement strand
TCTAAGGTACATTTAGAACAGATAAAAAATGTGCGATTAAATATTTTAATCGACTGACAGCCCTAATATATATATATTAAATGTACCTGTAGTTTTTGCACACCTGGTGATAAAAAGGAGACTAGTAGTGAGCACATGATATGAGCATTACTACTATGAACAAAACAAAGCCAAGAACAGTTTTGACTCTTCAAAGTGACCATATTTATTTCCCCAAATAAAGTTCTTGCCTTTTTCAAAAGCCTCGTCGATAGGTAAAAGCCCCGGTGCCTTTGCAGCTGGCTTTGGATTCGCCGCTAGTTTAGCAGCGCAGGCGTCTTCGTACGCTTTTAACATACCATCGTAGCGATGGCGATGTTTCAGGTGACTAATCAGTTGGAAGTATTATAGCTCGTTGCCTTTTTCCCTCCTCGTGGAACTTCTGCATTTGTACAAATAGCAAGCGAACTATCTAACTCTGAAACTTTGGAATAGTCCCATACTACCGACGACATGTTTGTTTACTGTCCTGGCTTCACGGCCGCACACCATTTACGTCACAGCCAGGCATGAGTTAAGGAGCGCTGGATTTGTGAAGAACTCCCCTCTTCCTAAACCACTAATACCACAGTACTGGCAAAACGGGAGGAGCCGAGTGAAAAAACAAGCGCCCCCTCATCCCAATCCACCCACACCGCAGGATTCTTTTCTTACCCCAAAAATATATTTTATATTATCGGGGCTATTAATACTTTTATCGGGTTTATCGGGATGACGTCATAATTCCTAATATCGGACCGATAATTATCGTGCACCACTACTATTTATTAAACAATATCTGCTTTAGTGTTAAATAAAGGCTAAGATAATAAGTGGGAATGTTAATCAGCAGGAAAACAGATCACAATGCCTTCGTAATGCTGCTGTTGGGCGATATGATAGATTGTAGAGTAGAAGTGTTTTCCTGTAGACTATCCATCAACTGAGCAGAAAGCATGCTCCACGATGTGAGCGATGATAATGTGATGTCATGATTGTACCTGCAGATGTCCAGAGCTTTCCTGGCGTCTCCAGACACCGCCGACACTTTTCTGGCACAAAACTGAACGGCCGAGGCGTCCATGATCCCGTCCGCCGACGCCTGAGAGAAGGAGCGGGGAAAACATTATTCTTTAGAGTCATTGCGTGCCTATTGATTTGAACACGATCCGTGTATCCATCATTTCCTGGTCTTCTCTAAAGAAGAGGACCAATGGAAACGTTGTCATGTTGCCGTTGTTCAGCATGGAAACATTCATGAGCTAACAATGACATTATTGTTCTATTAATATAAAGGGAGGTCAGGTACTCTTTAAAACAGCTGCTAGCTATGGGTACTTTTTACTGAAGTACATTTCAAAGCCTCTTTACTTTGACTTGAGTAAAGAAGTTTAGTCAGTACTTCTACTTTCACCAGAGTATTTGTAAACACGAGTATCTGTACTTCTACTCGAGTAAAGGATGTGTGTACTTGTGTATCTCTGCATTAAGCTTTAATACCATCATTGCCCTAACCCATGTTAATCTGTGTGTACCTGAGAGAGTCGGTCCTGCACGATGTCGCTGAGCTCCTGCCGGCTGTAGGGGGGGGAAGTGGAGCAGCAGGGGGCGACACTGAGGCCGAGCCTGAAGACGAGGGAGGATCCGGTCCGTCAGGTCCAGAGCGTTCGCTATACCTGGAGAGGAGAGACAGAGTTTCATTAAATTACATGGTTCACTGAGAACCTGCACACACTAGTCTGTGTTGGATACGGTGTGTGTGTGTGTGTGTGTGTGTGTTACACGTTGTGATCATGGACCCCTCGTCTCTGTTGTGTGATTGTGATGTGCTATATGTGACATGTATGTAGTAACGTGTGCATTTTATTGTTCTCTTTTATCCTTTCGCCTCCATCTACTTGTCTTTCATCCTTTCTTTATACCTAATGCTGTATTGTGATTTTATAAAGGTGTCTATTATCATCTGGCCGGGGACAACAGCAGCGATGTCCCTTCCTAGGTTGCATGTTCCCTAATGTCTAATAGCATGTAGTCAGAAACGCTCAGAAAAACATTTGAATATCAGAATGTTAAAAAGTCAAATGGATTAACGCTCAAAATGAACTCTATTTTGAGATCTTATTTCTCTCTCTCCTGTCTGTGTTCAAATGTTTTCGTCGTCCTGATTTCTCCACGTTATCTCACAGGAGCGGAGCTTTTATGTAACGACGACGGGACGGTTTTCTTACCGACGAGGCAGAGGCGGGACTTGGCTGAGGTACGGCCACTCGAAGATGGTGTAGAGAACGTCCTGAGACTTACTGTCCAGCTGGTCCATCTCATCCAGAACCAGCAGCCTGACGAACAAACAAACATTTATTATTCACTTCTGCCACTTCTCTTGGACTTAAAATCACGCTGTACATTTCAATATTCCATCCTTCACATGTATATTTTCTACTTTCTTGTTTATTTATAGTCCTTTTAATTTGTATTGTACATTGCCATGTCCTTTATGCTGCTGCACCACAAACATGTCCCAAATTGGGATCAATAAAGTTCTTCTTATCTTATCTTTCTTATAAGGGATGATAATAGGACTTCACTACGATCAAAAATACAATGAAAAGCTTTAGGGGGAAAACTAAAGTAGTGAAGAAGCACGAAGCCTAACATTACAGTTAAAAAACGTTATCAGACTCTCAATTTACGCAAAGCCTTTGATACAGTCAACCATAAGGTCCTTCTGTCCAAACTGTCGGCTTTGAACTGCTCTCCATTAACACTCAGTTTGGATTGAATCATACCTCACTGGTAGGCGTCAGCATGTTATCGTCAATAATCGACTCTCTCCAGCTCTAGACTTAAGCACCGGAGTACCACAAGGTTCAATACTTGGTCCACTTCTTTTTTCCCTATATATTAATGACCTGCCATCTGTCTGTCCTGATGTGGAAACACAGCTATATGCCGATGACACTGTGGTATATGTGCATGCCAACACAAAGCAAAAGGCTGCTGATAACTGACCTCAGCTTTAGTGCTGATCACTAGCTGGCTACACAGCTCCTGTCTTCAGCTTAATGTCAACAAAACAGTTGGAATGTTTTTCACAAAAAGAAAATGCAACATTGTGTCAAATATAAGCATCTCAGGTGAACATATTAACATTGTGCCTCAGGTTAAGTACCTTGGAATCATTATTGACTCTAATTTAACATTCAAAACACAAGTCAAAAAAGTGACCCAAAGAGTCAAGTTTAGCCTAGCAAATTTTAAATACATAAGAAACACAATGACATTGAATTCTGCCAAATGATACATGAATGCCATGATCATGTCACATCTAACATACTGTCTCACAAGCTGGGGGCAAACTAACAGCTCCACACTGAAGCCACTAGCAACCCTGTAACAAACAAACCCTCAAAGTACTGGACCAGAAACCTAACCGCTCCCATCACTGTACCATCCTCAACAAGCATAACTCCTGAGTTGGGAAGATTTAATAAAGTATAGGAACATCGTTCTGGTGTACAAAATCCTGCACAATACAGCCCCTCCACCTCTTAGCTCATTGGTTACTCAACGTAACAACACCAGACGGACCACTAGAAGCTGCACACGTGGCGACCTATCAGTCCCATTCAGGAAGAGTACTTTTGGTCAGTCATCATTCTCGGTCACAGCAATTCAAAACTGGAACTCTCTACCCACTCAAATCAAAGACATACATACACATACCACCTTCACAGCTCACTTAAAAACATGGTTCACTGAGAACTACACCTGCACACACTAGTCTGTGTTGAGTATGGCGTGAGTGTTACATGTTGTGTTACATGTTGTGATCATGGATGTTGCCCCTCGTTTCTGTGATGTGATTGTGATGTGCTCTATGTGACATGTATGTATATAGTAACGTGTGTTGTTTATCCTCACACCGGTATCTACTTGTCTTTCCTTCTTTTTATTTTTATATATTTTCTTATAACTAATGGTGTTGATATATTGTAATTTTAAGGGTGTCTATTACCATCTGGCCGGGGACAACAGCTGGAAATTAGCCATGTCGGCTAAAGCTGCACCATCTACTGTTTTTGTGACAGTTCATCGATGGGGACTGTCCACGACACTATAAATAAATAAACTAAACTAAATTACCTGCATCACACGTGAGACTCTTTAAGACCCATTTAACCTTTTAAACATCAACATTTTCGCCGCAGACCAAAACGGTCTGCTCTCAGTCTCGTCTCAACTAACACTAACTTATTTAATCCAACAAATCAGTTCATTAGAGTTTTCTTTCCAAAAGAACTCCACTAAAAGCTTTAAAAGGGGACCTATCATGCAACATGCACTTTGTGATGTCTTTTATACATAAACATGTGTCCCCGGTGCGTCAGGGAACTCACTCTCTTTCCTCCGGACCCAAATCTTGGATGACACATGTTTATGTATCAAAGACATGAAAAGTGGATTTTGAATGATAGGAGACCTTTCAGAGGGCCCTGAGTTGGAAAATGCTGCTCGAGTTTAAGACAGTTACTCACACAGCGGGCCCCGGGGCCGTCAGGAACCTCTGCAGCCCGCTCTGTCCTCCAGGAGCCTTCAGTTTCTCCGCCAGCAGACGGAAGATGGCGTGAGAGCTGCGCAGACTCATGCAGTTCACCAGCACCGTCTGCACCGAGGAGAGCTCCGGCTGCACGAGGAGAAACACAGTTACTAAGATGCTCACTGTTCTTGCACTTTTATTATACATGTTGCATCGTTGGAGGAGCTCAGGTCAGAAGAATTTCTACACTGTAGCTTTGTGCATATGACAATAAAACTTTTGAGTCTTGAATGCTGACGAGAGTCCAATTGTCTCTCTTTTTTAAAATGAAACTATGTTTTATTTTTTGCTTGTTCTCTCTTCAAAACCCATTGTGTTTTCTAACATCAAAAACTCCAAATCGTACTAAATTAAAGTACTTCAGTAAATAAAAGCAGTGGGTTTCCACCTCTGAATCAACAAGCATTATCTGACGCCTACAATAAGCGTTTTTTTATTCCACAGTCCAGTATTTTAGTTGTATTCTAATCTATAGTTAACTTCTGTATCTACTTTTTTTGCATAATTATGACAGTAAAGCCTAAATCTGCTAATCTTGACTCCAGACCTGCAGTGACCCAAACACTCCACTAGGTGTCACTGCAGCTCCACTATCTATTTGTCTGACAACTTTTTACTTTTACATTTTTAGCACAAACCCCTTACTTTAAAAGCTGCGGAAAACAGTCTGTGTATACAATGACAGTATTACAATTAGAAATGGAAGATCTTTAAAGGTCTATTAATAAAGTGAGGTCCAGTTACCAGCTGACTGGCTTAGTTTTTACTTAAGTACATTTCAAAGCCCATATTCTTTACTTTTACTTGAGTAAAGAAGTTTAGTCAGTACTTCTACTTTTACCAGAGTATTTTTTAAACACAAGTATCTGTACTTCTACTTGAGTAAAGGTTGTGTGTACTTTTGCCATCTCTGCTACTAGACGTTATGACCATAATAACCTGAGAGGCTGTCCAACAGCATCATCTGGGACCCAAAGCATGCTCTGAGCAGAGAATATGAACTGCTACCCTCTAATGGAGATCACTAAAGTCAGCCTGAAGCATCCTTTGTGCTCCAGTCCATCCTCTCAGTAAACACAGAGCTACAGATCAAATGCACGCTGAAGGCTCTTTGAGCAGCTTTGCTCTCACTGATTGTGCTGTTATGTTAAATGCTTCTTGAAATGATTTTTGCAACAGTTTCGTATCAGTACCTCCATCTCCTTCAGGACGCAGTTGAAGCAGGCGGTCTTCCCGGTGCCGGGCGCTCCGGAGATGTAGAGGCTGCCGGGGACTCTCTGCAGGGCTTTGTCTCTCAGGAAGCACCGGATGGCGTCTCGCTCCACCTCGCGGGACAGAAGACGCTCGGGGAGGGCCGTGTGCAAAGCCTTCTTCACGCTCAGGAACCTCGACTCTGCAGGGGGAACAAGAGAGGAAGAGGACGATGAAGATGAGGTCAAATGCATCCTTATCTTATATGGGCAGTCTTGCATTAATGTACATTCTCTAAGATATTGAAGTGACTGTTATCTTGTATATATTGATTGTTGTGTTTTTATTTATGTCTTAATGTGTGCACATGTATAAATGTGTCTGTTGCCCAATAGGTGACCGTAAAAACAAATATTAGCGCCTCTTACTTTCTGCAAAGAGCCGAGACACTGCCTGTTTTCCCTCCGGGGTTCCGGCGGGAGTGTCCTGTCGCCGCGGTGACGACCCGGTGTTGGGAGACTGTGGTTTCCGTGGCGACAGCGACGGGACCAGCCGGCGGCGAACGGAGAGCGGAGAGTTCTCGTCGAAGCTGAGCTTTCTGGGAGAATTCACGGCCGGCCTGCTCTGCTTCGGGGGGGAGCCGAGCAGCGAGGAGCCGTCCAGGTTACAGCCGTTATCGTCTCCTTCAGAATAAAAGACACACGATTAAATCTCCGGGTGAAACTGATGTGGAGGAACTCAACATCTTATCATTTCAATATTCTTTCATTGTTGTATTGATAAGCAAGCCAGACCAACAACACCAGATTGAGAACAGTCGCTTAAAAAAAAAGTAGGGCTTATCCAACGTTGTTGTTGTTTTTCATACATTTTATTTTGAAATATAAATTTAGAGGTGAATTTTCCTCTAGCATAAGACCCTGAACTGATGTGTTCTGTTAAGTAGAAAAACCTCCTATGTAACCGCCTATAGAGATTTAAACCAACATAAGCCTTTTTGAATAACTGTGGGAATAAATGGAGCCGTGTGGTGTTTTATTTGCACCTTTGAAGCACTCTTTACACTAAAGAAATGCAACTAGAAATGAAGCCTAGTTGCAGAACCTAGAACCACGGGTCTCACCTGTGCGTTTCCTGGGGCTGAGGGGGAGCCGTGTCTGCAGACGGGGGGAGGAAGGAGGAGCTCTGAGTGAGAGAGGAGACGAGAGGGTTGAGGTCCGGGCGACGGCAGGGCGTCTCGGGGACATCGGTCCGATGCGACCCAGGTTCAGGTTCTGGGTTTCGGGCTTTGAAGACGAAGCAGCCGGAGACTCCTCTCGCTGCGGCGTCTTGCCTTGAGAGGAAACTCTGCTGGATTTCCGGCGAGGGAACGCCAGCGTGGGCTGAGCCTGGCCGCTAGAGCGCGTGCTGGGCATGTTGAGCTCAAACTGAAACATAAAAGGAAGATAATCCATTAGTTCATCAAAAAACGTAGAGGCGTGTGAGAGGGGTTTTTAACATGTTAAGCTCCCAGTGAGGTTTTTGTTTGAAGCTACAAATCTAAGTCGTCAAATGTTAAGCATTCAAACTTCTACTTTAGTAAAAGAACAAAATGATAAGCACAAGAATGCAATTAGAGCAGGGTACATGAGGAATCCTGAAGTCAAATGTAAGACCTTTTAAGACCCTTTCCATACATTTTAAGACCTCATCGCCACTTTGAGTTTTAACCGGTTACCTTGGCGACACACTTCTCCTCACATTGACTATATGCAGTATTGATTGTCCTTCCTCCTTATCTTCCAACCATTTGGACGCAGACTTGCATTTCCCCATAACGATGTTGTTTAACAACCGGCGTAAACGGAGCTTCGCGCTATCAAGCAGTGAGCGTGCGATGTCCTGCTCAGATGACGTCAAACCCAACGGGATGCCATCAATAAACTACACAGAATCACACTACACACCTACGCCATGATTACATTCAGGCACACTGTAGAATACAACCTCTTTGGACCATTTAGATACTTATTGAAAACAAGCTACAAAATGTAATACCTTGGAAAATGCTTTTTAATAGCCTTCATTTTCACTGAATTGATTTATCAACTTGTAATACTTCTTAAGACCCCGCGGACCCCCTGCAGAAAGAAGCACTTAGTAGTTAAACCAAAGGAGCAAAACTCTATTAGTAAAGTCCTGCATCCAAATGTTAACTTAAGTAAAAGTACTGGTAGCTGGGCCTTTTGGGTTCAAACTGAAACATAACCCATGCACACATAAATGACAGGGCTGCTAATAATGTGATGTTTTATTTTTACATTTTCTAAGGTTGGTGAACGAAGCTTCGACTGTCAGTTTTTAAATGTCATGCATTCAAACTCCTGCTTTAGTTATTAGCACCAATTATGCAATAAGAACCAAAAACTAAATAAAATAACTAATACTCTGTTGTACGAGTCCTGCATCCAAAAAGTACAACAGTACTAGTGTCACGATATACTAAAGGTATCAAAAGCACTAATTTAGCCAAATTCAAGATATATTTAACATGATTAGATTTACTGATAAAGTCATGTGTCCATGTTTTGATGTTGCAGCTGTTAACATGTGGGGCTTATTCTGCTGGGTAGTGGAGACTCCATTGGTATGTATAAAGTAGCATTACATGGAAATACTTCATTAAAATAAAAGTACTTCAACATTGTACTTGAGTAACTTTCCTCCACTAGTTGATGGCATGTTGGGCATGGCACCTGCTATCTTTCCCTAGCACACTTAGCAGTTGAAATCAACCTTAAAACACAACACAAACTACTATGATATGATCTTTATGTTCCTTCTCATCCAAAGGTTGCACTGTATGTTTTTGTCTAGACCAAAATAGGGTTGTTTTAAGTGTAAAATAAAGTTTGTGTGAATTGAATCCCTCAATATTACCACCTGTTACACATTCGGATTAATCTAAAAACAATTGTCACACACTTAATACCATTATAGTAACCTGCTCAAAGTGTATAGATCCTTATTTAAAAGTTGTGTTTACTCGAAATCACCAGCAGACCAAACACTATAGTATGGTTGTCAAATGGCGCGAAAACGGTGGCGTTATCACAACGAAATAACCAGATTTCGCCATGAAAATGAATGATATTTCATCTCAAACATATCCTTTTAAAATAAATACAGCCCTGGAGTCAAATACATAACGTGAAAAATAAGCTACTATGAATATTTTAGACGATAAACCAGCAAAGCGAATCTGAACAGTAGAATAACTCTTCCGGTTACGATTTACAACCATATTTCACCTTCCACTATTTAAAATAAATAGTTAATGATATATTTACCGTTATAAATAGTAGCAGGAAGTCTTCTCAGTTGAAAGTAGAGTGTTTTCTCTTGTCTTACAGCCCTCTGAGTCTCTTTCTCTCCATTGTCTTCGAACACTGAAGCCGAAACTTGCGCCAAATCTCTTTCAGCTCCTCCTCCGATGCAACAGCTGTGCTTGCTTCCCCCTCAGCTGCGCTCTGATTGGTCAGAGCAAACAGCTCCCCCAACGCTCATTGGCTGAGCGTTTCTGGCCGGACGTACGTCATGGTTTCAATGACCAGGGCAGGCGGTGTGGCGGGAGTTTAAATGGAACACTGTTTTCCCGGGAAATGTAATATTTCAAAAGTCTGTAACGTGGCGCACTTTGAATGCCAGAGTCCGGGTTAAATATCACCATCTACTCAAAATAACTCTCTACATGTGGTTTTAATGGTTTTACTGAGAGAGTATTTGTATTTAAGGCAACATTAAATAAACTCAAGGCCTGATTTGGATATTGTAAACAACAGTTACGAAGTAATCAGATACTTTAATGCAGTAAAGGTACAAAGAGGACCACAGATGGAAATGAGCTATTAGCTATAATCTGGCATATTGCGTCTCTTCTCTTTGCTGAGATTAATGTTTTTGTATGCATGGTCCTTCTATAAATAAATAATATCACCGTTTATACTAAATCATTCACCTCAAGACCTGATTTAGATATTGTTAACATCAGTGATGGAAGAAGTAATCTGATATTTTTCTTCAGTAAATGTAATGGCCTATAGCACCATGGAAATACTTCACTTTGAGTTAAAGTACTGCATTCAAAGTAAAAGTATGTAATCAGCTAAATATGCTTACGTATGAAAATACTCATTATTCAGTCAAAAGTTAACCCATAAGTATTTTACTATTATATGATGTTTCTGGATTCATCATGGTGTTAAGGAGATGTACTCAAGTACTGTAGTACACTTTTGAGGTAGGTCTACTTGTACTTTGCTTGAGTATTGAGAATAAAGGCAGAAACAATTGTTGTGTTGGATTGAGAAACAGAGACACATGCAATACAAGTCATAGTATAAACAACAGTATATATTTAAAAAGAAGCAAACATACTTAAAAGAAAAATCAAAAGACATCTGACACATGATTTCATACAGCATTCCTCCTCATTGGTCGGCAGTGATTCCCACAACGATTACGAACATGATTGATTGAACAACAAATATTAAAATAAATAAAAACAGACTTTTAAACTGTCTGGAGCCTTCATTTGTTTTGTTGCATTAGATCTATGAGAAAGGTTTACAGGAGTGTGCTCCTCCTTCAGGTTGGTGCAAGAACCAGTTGATGTGGTTTCAAGAGATCTAATCTCACTAAAGGTGATTGGGATTAATTTTGGGTCGATCTTGAAGGTTTAGGTGACTCTGGATCATTTGGATTGCACAGTTTGCCTATTCAACAGTTGAGGCAATAATTGTCATCTTGTTCTCTCTACAGTAGATCCAATGGTCGCAACACTGTCAAAATCAGCGCACTGCAGTCCTGATCATAATACATTTTCAGAAATGGTATTTAAATAATGCCACTTTATTTTAATAGAAAATGAAACGGAATGGACCTGTGCTGCTTTATTTAGAAAATCTCACATTTGTACCTTTTTCTCCCATGAAATCATCTCTTTTCCCGAGTATTTGGATTTTATACTTTTACTACATTTTGAAAGCAAAGATTATACTTTTTAATCCACTTACTAGTTACTTTATAAATTCAGATTTACACACAGATTTAAAATATGGGGGTTAGTATATATTATTAAATGATATGAATATATAAAGCACATCTCTTCTCTATTTAAACTTATCAAGCTAATACACCGAATCTTTTCTTTAAGGGTTAAAACATGTGGCAACACAAGAGGAGAGCACATGTACTGTCCAAACACTCTATGCCAATACAAGAACAAAACGATGAAAGCACTTCAATGAAACCTAATCTGGATCCAGATCATGCTGGCCAAAGTAATAACATATATTCTAGATGTAATGGGCACTGACAGTGAAGCGAGAATAAAGAATCACACAACCTCTGAAATTAATAATCCGCTCTGGTTTTTGTGAGAATTTTGAACAGGTAAAAAAAACACTTACTTCAGTCAAAGCATCCTGATATAAAAGTATGATTTTCACTCTCATGTAACTGTGTCCTCAATCAGCAGACTCTCAAATAAAGTTAGCAACTCACCCAAGATATTTTCAGCAACCAGCAACAAGAGTAAGAGTTTCTTCATTTCAAGTCCTGCTCATTCCTCTAATCTAAAGAAATGCAGCTTTTCTCCCTGCTATTTGCAATGTGTGACAAAGGGGGGGGTTAACGAGAGAGGGATTCTCTCCCTACCTCCCTGCTTGCTTGCGGCACAGAGAGGGATTCTCCCTCCCTCCCTCCGGCACAGCAGAAGACAATGCCCCATACTTTCAGCCTTACTTTTGTCCTCACTTGGTCCTTCACCTCATATGTTCCAAACAGGTCCACATTTGTGTATTCAAAGGGTCTTGCTGGATTTTTCCGCTCTGATGGCAGGTCACTCATGATTTGCTTGCACTGGCCTTTCTGCATATCACGCAGCTGTCAACCACCCTTTTAGCCAATCTTCTGCCTTTGACAACCCAGGGCTTCTTTCTCATCTGTAGGAGTGTTCCTGCTATTTCCTCGTGGTTTGCTCTGTGGGCCTTTTGAGCAAGAAGTGTGGATATCCATGCCTCATAAGGTAGGATTGGTACTACAACTTTGTCCTCATTGAAGTATTGGATCCTTCCTCCACATACTAAGAGTCCCGACTCTTCCTCCTTATACACAACCAACCTGCTGAGAGTAATGTCTTTAAATGTTACTCCTTCCTGGGCTGAAAGGAAAAGATGTCTGAGTGCATCTTTACATTCTCCAACAGCGAGCACAGTTTTCTTAGTTCTCAACTCTCTCTTCTTTTGAAGGAATTACCTCCCACTTTGACCTGTAGGGAGTTGGGTTCATTGTCCTCCTCTTCCACTCCTTAGCAGCTCTCAGCACCCAGGCAACAACTCAGACCAGTTTATCCAAGCTGCTGAATTTCCTCACATCAATCAGTTGCCCTACAACTGAGCCAGCTGGTATCCTTCTGGTTTCAGTCTCTTTCTCACTCAGAGGGTTTTATAAGGGTTACAGGTTCTTTACCATCAGGATGCTTCTTTGCCTGAGCTCTGGTGAGTGCTGCTGTGAATGTTTTCTTTTGGATTTTATTGATGCCCTCCTTTGCATTTGCCGCAACCTCCTTGGCTGACTTCTTTGGCCACTCCTCCACTGGCATTTTCAGAAAGGAAGGTCCTTTCTGCCACTCAGATTCCTCCTTGAGATCAGCAGGGGTCGCTCCTCTTGTTATGATGTCTGAAATGTTTAGGTCACCTGGAATCCACCACCAATCCTCAACAGATCCAGACTTTTGGATTTCACCTACTCTGTTGGCAAAGAATGTCTGATATCCATAACTGTCATGCTGGATTGCTCCCAACACAGTTTGACTGTCCAGGATTAACCCATTGTCCCATTTCCATTCGACTGTGCTTTTCAATATGCCTTCTTAGACGAGCTGCAAAAACGGCACCACAGATCTCTGCCTTCACAGGGTCACCTTTTTGGTTCAGTGGTGTGAGTTTTGCCTTGGATTCAACCAGTCTGATTTGGATACCTTCTTCCGTCTCCCACCTGAGGTATACCACAGCTCCAAAACTTTTGTCACTTCCATCGGAGAATGTTATTCCCAAAGGTTTACCGATCCAGCTGGGTGGCGTCAAGCTTCTGTCGAAGGTGATTGGACTCAGTTGCACATACTCTTCAAATACTTTTATTGCTTCCTCCCTTAGGCCTGCTGACAGTGGATTATCCCAAGTTTCCCGGCTGGATTTTCCGCTTCCTGTCTCCTGGAACGCTTTTCTGACGAGTATGGCTCCCTTCTGTTTCAATGGTGTGACAAGACTGATGGGATCATAGAGGCCTGCTACTTGACTTAATAGCTCTCTCCTGGTTAAAGGGTCAGGAGTCTTTGCTCTTACCTCTTCTTCAAGGAGGTCTTGGCCTACTCTCATTTTCCTCTTTCTCCTTGAGAAGTTGATGGAGGTAAGCACATATAGTTTGTCCTCCTCCACGAGGTAGCCAACCCCCAGGGCCTTATTGTCCTCTTCCTTCATCTGATTTGGAAGTATCAATACCCTGTCTTCTCCTGCAGATGTCACTTGGTTGTGGTTCTCCTGGACTTGCCTCCCACTTTGCCCTGAGTGGACCCAAGGTTTAAGAAAGAATCCTCCAGCTTTCAGGACTTCCTCAACCCCATTAGTGCACTCTTCTAACCTTTTTTGGTCATTGTGGGATGTCAGGATGTCATCCATGTAGCAATCTTCCTCCAGGACTCTTCTTTCCTCTTCGAGGTGTGTAAACATTGGTAGCCTTGATGTTCCTCGCATAGCCAGCTGTGCTATGCATCCTGCAGGTCGATCACCAAAAGTTGACTCTTGTTATTGCGTATTCACTTATTTCTTCGTCCTGAGTGTCTCTCCATAAGAATCTGTGAAGATGCATTTCCGGGTCTTCCAGCCACACAGAATTATACATCTTCCTGATGTCTCCTAAAGCTGCATGCACTCCTCTTCTGAATCGGAGTAAAACTCAATACATCAGGCCCCTTCAGTAGAAGATCGTTCATACTGAACCCTTTGAACTTTTGGCTGCTGTTCCACACAAGGCGTACTGGTGTTGTCAGAGTGAGGATTTTGGTGCCACCAAGTGGCTCACATACCATACTGGTCCTGCCCAGCTGTCCTTTATCTCTTTAGTGAGTTTCTTTGCCGCTCCTCTTTCCACCATTTCATGTACCTGTGCCTTGTAGGCAGCTTGCCAATCTGGCTCCCTCTTGAGTTGTTTTTCTGTCCTCAGAAAAGTTGCTTCCACTGCAGTCCTGTTGTTGGGAAGAGAGATTGGGTCCTCGTTCCAAGGGTACTTTGAATCCCAGTGTGGAGCACTACTGTGGGCATCAGCTGTAACATAGGTAAGGCCTTGTTTTATGATTTCCAGCTCATTTTCCTCAATTAATGTCATTTCCTTTCCTCCAGGCTGACAATGACCACATCGACATCCTCCACATTTTGGTTCACAGGCTGCTCCAATACTGTCCCACTTCCACCAATCCAGAAATTCTCTGTCACCAGCTGTGCTTTTTGTTTCAGCCTGAATCTCTTCAGCTCCGATGATTTCCTCGTATTTCACTGCGGCCATACGCATGGAGCAAGCAAAGTGTGTTTCAGACTTATGTGTTGTCATCTCCACTTCCTCAAAGAGATCAGGGTGAGCTCCAGCCACAGTTTTACCCAGTGGGCTGTCCCACAAAACGAGGTCTCCGACAATCTTCACCCTCTGTGGGACCAGTCTACCTTCTCAGTGGCTGATAAGTAGCTCAATGTTTTCTGGTCTTTTTAAATCCTCAAGTTTGACTTTTGGAAAGAACGACATGGGCCCTCTCTTGCATTAGGTCATCCCGCTTCCCATGCTATTTTCTGTCAAAATTGACCGGTGTGTTTTGCACAGTGATATCTCTGGAACCCCTTATCCAATTTTAATGGTTGACATCTCATTTGAACAGTCAAAGCAAGTAGAATCAAGGGATGACAGACAGAATGACACGAGGGATGAATTTCATATTATTTTTGGCAGTAAGTTCAAAGATAGTGCTTATTTTACATTACTGTATATTATAACAATACTTGCCATGTAGGCTGTGTTTACTGGAGATGGAAATGCTTTAGTTAGTGTTGTAGCTGAGATTCATTCCCGCTCCAATGATGTATGGGATGTATTGATTTGATACAAGCAAGCCAGTGTTTCATGTCATGGTCCGGACCCACCGGTGGGCCCATCAAGTTCAGCATTCACTGTGATGAATATAAAATAAGACACTGATACTGTTTTCCTCAATGAACATTTATTGAAAGAGAAATATACCATAACAGAACGTGTGTGTGTGTGTGTGTGTGTGTGTGTGTGTGTGTGTGTGTGTGTGTGTTTTCCATCTGCAGGATGACCATAATACACTCAAACTCATTCATTTTCTATGGCGGTTAATTCTGACCGAAAACATCAAGGGTGTTTCACTGTTGAATAAATCACTCAAAATGCAATGCAAGTGGTGATCATCAAGTGTACATGTTCAGATGCCTAGTGTGAAGGATAACATAAGGTATTGAGGCAATTGGATGAAAAACAAAATATTTATGAGTAAAACAAAAGTAATTTGGTCACTTTTGACCCGAAACGCAAGAGAAGGGTTACGTAACATAATTCAAAATAGTACACAAGAGAAAGTATTGATTTACATTCAGGGAAACTAGAACATATGATAACTTCTCCTCATAGCACAGCACACGGTTGTCAAGACCTTCCAGTTTAGTCCCTTTGGCAACATGACAAAAATATATGTTTTGTGTTGGAGTGAGAAGCATGAGAAATGGAGACACATGCAAAGTAAATAGAAGTAATAGTTTAAATAATAATACACATTTTAAAAGAAAGAAAAATACACAAAACAAAATTCCAAAGACATCTGACACACAATTTCATCCAGCAGCACTCCTTGTTGATTGGCAGCATGTCCTGGACTGATTGAACAATATATATGAACAGTCTTTTAAGCTAGCTGGAGTTTTTTTGCAGAAGATCCATCTGAGAGGTTTACAGTAGTCTGCATCAGGTTGAGATAAGTGGGAGAACCAGTTTATAATGTTGCTGATGTGGTTTTAAGAGACCAAACTCACAGGGGGTTAAATGAAACACTTGAAAGTTATGAATTGGGGATGTATAAGGCACTTCTCCTCAGTCAATGTATAGTAGTCAGTAGTGTTGCCTAGTGCACACCCAGCAGCTGAATTGCTTAGCGTCGACACCTTCATCAACCTTCACTTGCCAAATACATTTTAAAGTTTTTTTATAACGGTACACATGTCAACATAGAGGATTTTCTGATATCGTTATTGTGATGAAACTGCAGGATTTATATTTGTTGTTTTTATAAAAATATTTACACAATGACATGTCATATGGATATCACCACCTAGTGGGTAAAACAGATAATGCTAGTTACTGAATGACATGATTTCAATGTAATGCTGCTTTAAAAACATGAAAAAGAGAACACACATATATCATGAATCCAACATGACACCTTAGCCTCATCCCAATACCCCTCCTCGACTCCTCCTTTCCCTCACTCGCGTCCCTTCCTTGCGTCTTAGCTCCGCCTCCGTAAGATGCGAGCGAGAGACACGAGGAGGTGACGCGAGGACAGAGGAGTCCTCAGGTATTAATTGGGATGTCCCGTTCACTCAAACGTCACTCTTAAACGACGTCTGTTAATGATGACATGTGCACAGCTGTATCCCCTCTCATCGGGCTTAACTGAATAACCCCTTAAAACCGGCTCATTTGTTGTTAAATATTTATTTGAATCTTTCTCTTGTTAGTCAAGGAATTCAATGTATGATTGTTGGTCCTGCTTTTGTGTTCCGTTTTGGTGTAAAATGTAGCCTACATTTAAATACAAATATAATTATAGTAATGTGAAAGCCTTTTAGAAATGAGTGCTGTGAGCACTTATACATGTATGTGACGCTTTTCCACTTATCTTCCAGTTGTCGGTTTTCCTCTGTTGAAATCGACCAGCTGTGAAGGTGGGGGCGGGGCTTTTATACGCGAGTAGTGAAAACACTTCCGCGTAGTCTGCTCTCGTGTATCCTCCCGCACCCCTCCTCCCTCACCCCTCCTCGACTCCTCCGTGTGCATTTCAGCTATTGGGACGTCCTTCAACATGGCGTGTCTTGATCGATTTCCGGGATATTGAAAGGTATATTCTGCCTTGATTGACCCTTTAATAGACTGTATTTGATGGTTGATTGTTGTTGTCGTTGACCTCTGACCCCACCAGGCCTTCTTCTGCAGCGCTCTGCTGATCTCCCTCTGAGGCTGCAGGGTTCTCCTTTTTAACGAAATGTACCATCGGCTCTCCTTCTTTCTAATAAATCGCTGTGAAAACATTTTTAAAAACAGTGTTAGAGACTTCATACAATTAAGGAGAGGTTGTGTGTTCTGAGACCAGAGGTCGCGTTAAGCGAATATTTTCCGTCTATGACAGATTTATTTTAACAATGACGGAAAAATCTGAAAGCAGTCCGTCATTTTGACAGATTAGAGCAAACTCCGAAGAGCGCCAAAGCTTCCCCCCCCCCCCCGTTGACAGTTCACGAGCGTGCACTCTGTCTCGCAACATGACCTGCACTATTCTACTGTTTCTTCTTGCCCTTTCTACACTGTAGCTACTGTGCATGTGACGATAAAGACTTTGAAACTTGAAATGATGGTTGGATGAAGTTGTGGTTCAATGTTTTTCGGCAGCACAGCACCTCTGCATGCAAGGCACTGATATTTCCGGTAATGGTTAATGATCACTTCACTAGGAGGGCTTGATCAGAAACAATATTCTAAAATGAGAAACCCTATCCTCTAAAGTCTAAACAGAGTGAAATAAAAATGTAAAACATTTCAGTCAGAGGTCAGCACACTTCTAGAGACGAGGCAGAGGGATTATATGGGCTTCTAGGAAATCCTATCCTATGTGCATTTAAAGGTGGGGTAGGTAAGTTTGAGAAACCGGCTCGAGATACACTTTTTGTTATATTCCATGGAAATGCTCTTAACATCCCGATAGCAATGAATATCTGAAGTGCTTTGACAAAAAATCCATAACAAAATGTTATCAGTGGAAGCCGTAGCGCTGTAAAAAGTACGATCAATCATTTTAGCCGGCCCGGCTAAAATAACTGGATGGCCTACCTGGCTGTCAGCCTTCCATCTGTGCACAAACTTATCTCGTGCCCTCATTGGTCATGTGCGCGTTCATGTGTGTTGGAGGAGGGGCTCTGTGAGGAAGTGGCAGATTTTCTCCGGTTGTGTATTTTCAAATTCTGGCGATCTCGAGCCGGTTTCTCAAACTTACCTACCCCACCTTTAAGTTCAGAGTTTCAGCAAGATTCACAAAACTGATAATACAATTCTTTAGAGCAGGAACTTACGGATCACTCCACGTTCCACCAGAATTCCAAACGGCAGCAACAACGACAGCAACAGGAATTCGGACACACGGGAGGAAAGCTTTCCAGACATCTGCAGCTGAAAGATGAAAGAAAGGTAGAATCAGAGGTGGTTCAGTGTTTCAGCAAGTTTCCCAAAACTGATAATACAATTCTTTGGAGCAGGAACTTACGGATCACTCCAAGTTTCACCAGAATCCAAACGACAACGACAGCAGAAGGAATTAGGACACGGAGGTGGACAGCTTCCCAGACATCTGCAGCTCAAAGTTGAAAGAAGGGTAGAATCAGAGGTGGTTCAGTGTTTCAGCAAGTTTCCCAAAACTGATAATACAATTCTTTGGAGCAGGAACTTACGGATCTCTCCAAGTTTCACCAGAATCCAAATGACAACGACAGCAACAGGAGCAACAAGAGCAATGACAGCAGCAGGAATTAGGACACAGGGGACAGTTTCCAGACATCTGCAGCTGAAAGTTGAAAGAAGGGTAGAATCAGAGGTGGTTCAGTGTTTCAGCAAGTTTCCCAAAACTGATAATATTTTTGATTTTGATTTGATATACTTTATTAATCCCCGTGGGGAAATTGTTTCTCTGCATTTGACCCATCCTAGTGTTAGGAGCAGTGTGCTGCCATTTTGAACGGCGCCCGGGGAAATACAATTCTTTGGAGCAGGAACTTACGGATCACTCCAAGTTTCTCCAGAATCCAAACGACAACAACGAGGGCAACGAGAGCAACGAGAGCATCGACAGCAGCAGGAATTAGGACATAGGGGCCGACAGTTTGCCATTTATTTGCAGCTGAAAGTTGAAAGAACGGCAGAATCAGAGGTGGTTCAGTTTTTCAGCAAGTTTCCCAAAACTGATAATATAATTCTTTAGAGCAGGAACTTACGGATCTCTCCAAGTTTCACCAGAATCCAAACAACAACGACTGCAACGAGAGCAGCGAGAGCAACGAGAGCAACAAGAGCAACGACAGCAGCAGGAATTAGGACACCGAGGACAGTTTTCCAGACATCTTCAGCTGAAAGTTGAAAGAAGGGCAGAATCAGAGGTGGTTCAGTTTTTCAGCAAATTTCCCAAAACTGATAATACAATTCTTTAGAGCAGGAACTTACGGATCACTCCAAGTTTCACCAGAATCCAAACGACAACAACGAGGGCAACGACAGCAATGAGAGCAACGAGAGCAACTTCAGCAGCAGGAATTAGGACACCGCGGGCAGTTTTCCAGACATCTGCAGCTGAAAGTTGAAAGAAGGGCAGAATCAGAGGTGGTTCAGTTTTTCAGCAAGTTTCCCAAAACTGATACTATAATTATTTGGAGCAGGAACTTACAAATCTCTCCAAGTTTCACCAGAATCCAAACGACAACGACAGCAACGAGAGTAACGACAGCAACGAGAGCAGCAGGAATTAGGACACAGGGGACAGTTTTCCAGACATCTGCAGCTGAAAGTTGAAAGAAGGGTAGAATCAGAGGTGGTTCAGTTTTTCAGCAAGTTTCCCAAAACTGATAATACAATTCTTTGGAGCAGGAACTTACGGATCACTCCAAGTTTCACCAGAATCCAAACGACAACGACAGCAACGAGAGTAACGACAGCAGCAGGAATTAGGACACCGAGGACAGTTTTCCAGACATCTGTAGCTGAAAGTTTAAAGAAGGGCAGAATCAGAGGTGGTTCAGAGTTTTCAGCAAGTTTCCCAAAACTGATACTATAATTATTTGGAGCAGGAACTTACAGATCAATCCAAGTTTCACCAGAATCCAAACGACAACGAAAAGCAACGAGAGTAACGACAGCAGCAGGAATTAGGACACCGAGGACAGTTTCCCAGACATCTGTAGCTGAAAGTTTAAAGAAGGGCAGAATCAGTATGCCATAATCCCCTCCGTTTCAAAAGTGCTGATTCTCTGTCTGTTACTTAGATGAAAATAAGGAGCCACTCCCCACACCCCTCTGAGAGATATTTGGTTAAAGGGCCCATGTCATGCTTTTCCGGTTATTACCCGTCCCCTTGTGTGTTATGAAGGTTTGCATCCATGTAAACGGTCTGCAGAGTCAAAACCCCTCAAAGTACAACCTGTAGCGAGTAAAACTCTAACACCTCCCTTGCCAATGTTTTCTTCATGGGTATCGCTACGTAGTAGGGGTGTAACGGTATCCGTATTCGTCCCGAACCGTCACGGTTCGGACGTCACGGTTCGGTGCATGTAGTCACACGACGAATACGCCTTTTTTTTTACGAGTGGGAAAAAAGTCTGTCACTCAGGGCAATACCCATTATACTATATATAATCCAGGGGGCGATATTGCGCCTAAAAGCTGTTTGCCAGCCGCCCTTAAACAACAAATGAAGAACAAGAAGAAAACACAACAAAACAAACAAAATACAAGAAGAAGAAAAGTTAGTATGGCGGTTTCAGATAACACACAGGAGCTAGAACCCACCTGCTTCTTTTAAATCAGCTGTGTGGGAACATTTCGGGTTCCCTGTGGACTACAATAACGATGGATTGTGCGAGTGGTGGATCGGACGAGGACGGTGTGTCGGCGTTGTTTGACAGCGGTGCGGTATGCTAATGATAACACAAGCCAAACATGCTAAATCATATAGAGTGGCGAAGTCCCTCCCCTTCCGGGGGACCTCCATGGGACCTTATTTCGGAAAAATTATGTATTGAAGTCAATGGAGAGAGAAAGATTATCTTTCGATCCCGTTTGAATTGTGCCACGAATTACACATATGATGTTTGTCAATTTAAAAGATAATTTTGCAAGTCAAAAAAATTTAAATGTGTCGTAAAACTGTGAAGTAACACATTTGTTTGTGTGAAACGCTCAATGAACTACATCTCCGGTCTAGCAGAATAACACACGTCACCAAGATGGCCGTCACTACTGTCTTGTCAACAAAAGGGATTGACTACCCTCACTATCACCACAATGAAACACGTCCAGAAGAATGTCATGCAAAGCTGCCTGCCTGCCTTCCTTTGATTCTCTCTGAACTGCCTGATCTTTTTAATGTTTAATGTCAACCATTTGTGCAGATAGCATGAAGTAGAAAAGTTCGCCGATGTTAATGTAGCGTTAGCATTTCTCCCCCGGGCTTAAGTGGTGTATTATAGAATGATCACACCGGTGACAGTACTCTTCAAAGGATTCACGAAATATGACTACTACTCTTACTGTTTAACATTTTGGGTTACTTAATGTTACTTGATGTTAAGGCTAATAAAAATGACAAGGCTGACTGTAATGCTAACTAACGTGCTTGCTACAAGCTAGGTAGCTAACTTGATCCAGCCACTCCTGGGGCCTATACTACGAAGCTGGTTCAACCTAACCTGGATATGTTTGAGTTAGCCGGTTGGCCTAATCCAAAACATACGCGCTGTCGCTAAGCTGCACTACGACGCTGGTTATCAAGTGGATCGCTCAAGCCAGCCGTGTCCTATCTAGTTAGGTGCGCGTTCACATGAAAGGGGTGGTATCTGGAGCATTCGACCAATCACAAACATGGAGAAGCGCACTGACAGCGCAGCGTCATACTTCCTGAATGAAAAGTGAACTTTAATACTAGTCAAATATGAAGAAGTTAAACTTTAAACATCCATGACTTAAACACTTTATCCAGGATCAAAGCCACATAGCTGCACCTGCAAGGTGAACACAGCTGGTAACAGAACAAGTGTTTGAATGCGTACATTAACAGGTTTATGATATCACTGCCCCGTCTAAGACACGATCTGACTTTAATTACATTTGTCTCGAGTGTTTCGTCAACTTAATGTGTTGCTTAAAATAATACTTCTGCATACAGTATGTGACACTGTGAGTGTTGCACGGCCAGATACGGCTCAGCTGACTCAGATAAGGAGATATATATGATAGGCCTACATTATGATGTGATGTGATATGAATGATAATGGGACACATCGACGTCTGCACTCTGTGTAGCCTACTTATGTTGTGGCAGATATTTAAGTAAGCTTCCTTAACGCTAATGTTATAATAGTCAGATTGCTCTGAAGATGGGAGGTGATATTCTATTCATTTTTCACGTTCACACAGTCGGTGATTTTTGCCGGCCGTCTTTCCTGCAATGGCAGTTTTTCTGTATTTCCTTTCTCCTGTAATATGACTTGATCGCTTTAAACTCCGCACACTGAGCTCTGATTGGTCAGCAGGCGGTGCTTTCACTGAGTTGATCTCTTAGCCTGCAACCTAACCTGGTCCCGACCAGGTTAGCCGCTAAGCATAAGTTACCATGGAGATCTAGCCTGCTAAAAAGAGAACCAGCTTCGTAGGACCGGAAAGCCGGAGTTTTCCCTGAATTTAGCCGGCTAAGCGAAAATCCTGCTTCGTAGTATACCCCCCTGGTCCTTTCATCAGGCGGGAAGCGAAAGAACGAGCAAGACCCATTGCTGGTATGATAACAACCTGGTACTAAGCACACAGGCATCTTGTTAAAGTTATCTTATCTGAGCTATCTCTTATTTGGTGGAGGAAAACAATTGTGACATCACTTACGCGACTCTAGGATTTGTAGTCTTTCTAGTTGCATATTTTTCACAGTCTTATATTTCAACAGTTTTACGACAAACTGTGACTTTTTTGACATGGAAATTATTTTTTTAAGATTGACAAACATCATATGTGTAATTCATGGCACAATTCAAACGGGATCTAAAGATAAGTTTTCTCTCTCCATTGACTTCAATACATAATTTTTCCGAAATAACACACACACACACACACACACACACACACACACACACACACACACACACACACACACACACACACACACACACACACACACACACACACACACACACACACACACACACACACACACACACACACACACA
Source organism: Pogonophryne albipinna (assembly GCA_028583405.1). Taxonomy (NCBI): domain Eukaryota; kingdom Metazoa; phylum Chordata; class Actinopteri; order Perciformes; family Artedidraconidae; genus Pogonophryne; species Pogonophryne albipinna. The sequence continues at coordinate 334,679 of JAPTMU010000234.1, read as the reverse complement.
CACACACACACACACACACACACACACACACACACACACACACACAGCTTCAGTCAATGGTGTATTTTACGATTTGCAGTTTATTTACTCCCGATGGGCTGATTGGGTTTCATTTTGGGTCGATTTTGAAGGTTTAGGCGACTCTGGATCATTTGGATTGGACAGTTCGCCTATTTATTTGAAAACAGTGGAGGCAATAATTGCCACCTTGTTCTCTCAGTATATCCAATGGTCGCAACACTCTGATAGTCCTGATACCTTTTTCTCCCATTAAATCATCTCTTTTCCCGAGTATTTTAATTTTTAAATACTTCTACTACATTTTGAAAGCAAAGATTATACTTTTTAATCCACTTACTAGTTACTTTATACATTCAGAAAAAAATGTAAAAAGTACTTTAATGAAACCTAATCTGGATCCAGATCATGCTGGCCAAAAGTAATAAAATATATTCTAAATTCTGAAGTTTGAATAAAGAGTCACACAACCTGTTAAACTCAGTTAATACTCCGGGTCAATTGTGAGAAGCTTGAACAGGTTAAAAGACACTGACAATAGTCAAGATGTCATGATATAAAATATGATCTTCATTCAAATGTAACTGTGCAGACTCTCAAATAAAGTTAGCGACTCACCTGAGATGATTTCAGCAAACAGCAAAACAATTACGAGTTTCTTCATCATCAAATCCTGGAGAGAAGTTGATGTCCTGAATGTGACAGCTGAACTAACCCTGCAGAGCAGAGCGTTCTTCTTTTTAAAACGGTCCTCAGACCACGCCCCCTGGTCCGGGCGTGGTCTGAGGACCGAGGGGGCGTGGTCTGAGGACCGAGGGGGCGTGGTCTGAGGACCGAGGGGGCGTGGTCTGAAGACCGAGGGGGTCATACATTTTACAGATTGTAAAGCGCCCAGAGACAAATGTGTTATTTCGGCTATTGAGCTACAGATATTGCAAATGTACTTTTTAAACATTTTAAAAACAGACATAGTACAACATTCAAACCAAAACAAATCCAACAACAGGTAAATAAAAAGAGAAAAGGTCCCAAGGCAGTTTTATGGTAAATAGTAAAAAACGTTATTCAAACGACTCCTTCACATTACATGTTTAAGAATAAAGGCAGTTCTGACAGGTTCAAATAGAGCTGAATTAACAAAGCCACAAACAGTTATTTACACACATAGCAAAGACAAATGAGGACATAAAGAAACACTCAGATACAACTAACAATCAGCCACTGTCCAACAGAAACAAGAGTCACAGCTTTCTTAGGAAATAATACAGAACCTCCAGAATTTATGATGAGATTCATGATTTAGATCATCAGTCAGTTTGTGCAGACCACCAGGAATACAGAGGAGTAAACCCCCAAATGTCTGGATGTGATCACATGACCAGAACTCTTTGTACCCAGGGGGCATTTCATTTTACAGACATGGAATGTTGTAAAAGGTTGTCCACCAGAAATGATATCTAGGACCTTCAAGGATCACAACCTGGACAACCCGGTCAACTAGCTACTGGAAAGCTACAGTGAGGGTCCAAACAATGCAACCCCTATATGAAAAAAAGTCAAAGATTCTGGCTCGATCAGATGCCATCATTCTCTTTCTGATTGAATATCTCTGTGACAGTTCATGGTAAAGACAAACTGAGCCAACCTGTTGAAAGAGCAGAAAATAAGCTTTCAGGTGATGCCTTGGTTAAGCATGTTCTCAATAAGGCCACTAGATGGCGCTGTGCCTTTTTTGTCTCTCCAAAGCGAAATCCATTTCAAGCAATGAATTAATGGTCCTCTGGATTGTTTGCTGTGTTCAAAATTGGTAAATATACTTAAAAGATTATTTATATATAACATATTGAAGGGTTTACATTAATATACACAAGGTTTGCTGCTGATGCTAAATTGAATTTATTCAATGTTTACAGATTTTTCAGTTTACAGACCGGAAAGCTACAGGAAATTCAAAATGGCCGCCACTTTCTTTGCAAAACCCTTTAATTTAAGGTCCTATGTTATAGGACAAGGCAAACTGAGTTAAACTTGTCTGGAAGTTGACATTAAGTTCAACTTAATGTCAAATCAATACCCTTTTATTATTTGTACAAATCAATGTCTTTGTTTTTGTGAAAAATATCCTATTTTGATCATGAAATAAACAAAATTCCTGGTGGCAAAACATTTATTTCACATACTCTCTTCTTAGTTATTAACTACAAATGTTGGGTTCAGAATTCCAGAAAAGACAGACAACTTCTAAATTTAACTATTTATTGTAAAGAGAGCAAAATATATATATTACTTGGCCAAGGACTCATCACGTCTTTGGGAATCACAGGCAGCAAAGCTGTAATCTGTAACCACCAAATCCGTCAAGAGCCTCGAACCTCGTGCGACAATACATTTTATTACACAGGGCGTTGCCCGTACATTTATGATTGGTCAAGACTAGCTGAAGAGATACCGCGGTTTAGACTTGGTTCTCTTTGGATGGTGCACAGACTCAGATAGAGTCTCTTGGCAACACGATCCTCCAATCAGCATTCGGCCGGCTTGTGGAAGTCCCTCCCTACTCTGGCACCATCATACTCATTTGTTTTCTCTAACGTTTCTTCAGATATAGTGGGAAACCATAATAATAATAATAACTTGAATTTATATAGCGCCTTTCATAACCTCAAGGTCGCTTTACAAAGAAACATACAAGGACAAGACATAAAACATTAAAAATAAATACATAAAACGGGGCAGAAATGGAAGTGTAAGTGGGGGAGTGAGTTATTGTGGGGGAGTGAGTTATTGTTGGAAGGCGATGTTGAACAGATGAGTTTTAAGGGTTGATTTGAAGATGTTGAGAGAAGGGGCGTTGTGGATTTCTGCAGGGAGGGAGTTCCAGAGTGTGGGGGCATAAGGTTGCTTCCTAGCTTTGCGGGGGAGCGCGGCTCCCATACGAAGTCAAGGCCGGTGCGATGTGCTGTTCTGACTACCTCTTTGTGTTCTCTCAGTCTCTGCACTCGACCTTGCTACTTTCAATATTGCAAGCTAAACACTTTCTCATGTAACTTTTGCCTTCGTTCCTGTCCACCCCATCAAAACTTGGGGGGGGGGGGGTGATTGAGTCTATTTATTCCAAAGTCACAGCCACATAAATGAGCGTAATAAGCTTATAATGTAATAATAAGAATCAGTCTTTCTAATGTTATATACAAATAGACTCCACACAACTTTTAAGGTGTGGATCTAATCTACATCTATTTTTCTTTTTACTGCGTCTCTGGTCTAATTTATGAATCTCTGCTGGTCATACTAGATATAATTCTCCCCATCCACATTCTTGTTGATTGTGGGACAGAGGAATATTACTTCAAAACCTGCTGATATCTGGTTTCTATCTTTAAACTCATCAAGAGGCAAACGAATGCTGTCTTTAGCTTAAAAACTCATGTAGTTCTGCTGTCTGTGGGGCGTTCTGCGAGTATGGTTAATTAAAGATTGAGTTACAGCCATTTGATTGTTCATAAGATATTCTAGTACCATTTCATCCATGGTCACATGTCAAACACATGCTCTTTCATTTACACTTTTCTCTTTAAATCTCCCATTCTCTTCATCTTAATTTTCTGTTTAAACCACATGTATGTCTTTTCTTATCTCTGTAAATTATAAATGGTGTGCTTATTATTTCTAATGTTAATGTTTTCTAAATTAATTAGACCTCCTGTCTGCCAGTGCAGCTTCAGAATCTTAATACTTGGACTGTGCCAACAAAATAAAACTTCAACATCTTTAGGTGAACTAAATAACATATTTCCATAGCTCTGAATTTCTGATAAGCTTCACATTTTGCAAACCGCCACTGGCTGTGGGAGTAAAATATCACCAAGTAGATTAGAAACAGGTCACATGTGCGGTTTTCCAATTTTGTGGAATTTTAGGAAATCTAAATCCCACAGAGCCCCAGAATAATATGTTAGTCCAAAAACATGCTTGGTTAGTCATTGTTTTAGAATCATGCAGTTACACTGATCACATGCAGACATACACTCACACTCACACTGTCAGGTTGTAAAGTCAAGTTTGGTCAGAGTCACCCCAGAGTCAGTCATTGACAGTGATTTTCTCAAGTAACACTGTGGGTCAGGGTCAAAGGTCATTTGGTCTCAGTGTTTTTGGCCATGTGTCGTGCTCTGCAGAGACTTCGATATTTCAGCATAGGCCAGTATCCTTTGTCTACAAAAATCTGTCATATATGGAGCGCCATCATTAATTAATTCACGATTACAACTATACTTTTCAAGATATCTCTAACTTTTCATCGGGACAGCTGTTTCCCACATTTCCTGAAATTTGTTAGCCAAAAATGTAACTTCCTTATAGTACTACTACTGCAGTTTATTAACACCTAATCTATATTAAAATGTCTAATAGATCTATTTCAGAAACTTGTGCATATAATTTTTTTCTTGAGTCAAAACATTATTAGGATCTGTAAAGCTCTGCCATGTATTTCATAACTCATATTCATTTATCTTCAATTCTGGTCCACTTAAAGAACGATGTTAACCTCTTTAACAGTAAGTGGAACCTTGAGTGTACGAACATGTAACAATCACTCCTTCCTTTATCAAGGATTTAAAAACAGAAGTCATTTCATCAATGGTCCATCCATCCGTCTTCTTCCGCTTATCCGTGGTCGGGTCGCGGAGGTATCAGTTCCAGCAGAGAGCCCCAAACTTTCTTTTCCCTGGCGACATCAACCAGCTCTGACTGGGGGATCCCAAGGCGCTCCCAGGCCAGCGAAGAGATATAATCCCTCCAGCTGGTCCTAGGTCTACCCCTTGGTCTCTTCCCAGCTGGACGTGCCTGGAACACCTCCCTAGGGAGGCGCCCAGGTGGCATCCTAACTAGGTGCCCGAACCACCTCAACTGGCTCCTTTCGACGCGAAGGAGGAGCGGCTCAACTCCGAGTCCCTCCCTGATGACCGAACTTCTCACCTTATCCCTAAGGGAGACACCAGCCACCCTGCGGAGAAAACCCATCTCGGCCGCTTGTATCCGCGATCTCGTTCTTTCGGTCACGACCCATCCTTCATGACCATAGGTGAGGGTAGGAACGAAAATGGCCCGGTAGACAGAGAGCTTTGCCTTCTGGCTCAGCTCCCTTTTCGTCACAACGGTGCGGTAAAGCTAAATGTCAGCCAATTACTAATTAAATGGATGTCCATTAGGAGGTGGTGACACTTTGTCTTTTAAACTCATAATCTGGTGCCGTGCGCTCCCTGTGAAGCTGCAACTAAGATTTTAAAAACCACTGCAGGGTGGATTGAGTGACCCATTCTCCTTATTGGTCGTCAATAATATGCACCTTTACAATGGGTGATCCAAGGCCCCACATTTGTTTACTCCCAATTATATTGCTTTTTCAAAATTAAATTAGCTGTTTTTAATTTTAATTTAATTTTAAACTCTACATCTTGGACGACAAATAACAGTTATTTCCCCAGAAAAAGTTCTCCTATAGAAATATATGCTACAATGTTGAAACCAATACCTCAAATTGAAATACTATATTGTGTTTAGAACTAGCTTGAGTGGTTACTAAAACTATTCCTTTAAACCAGGGGTTCTCAAAGTGTGGATGAGTGAGGGCCAATTTAGGTACCCAATATTGGATTGAGGGCCACCCAAGAAAAAACGGAACACAAAATAATTCCAAAACAAATCCTTTCTTTATTGTACTAACCAATTACCGCAACTCGCGAGATGCCTAGTTGCCATGCAACCAGTAGTCTAGCAAACTTTCCACAAGCTGTCATTCATAATTTAGGAATGACAACCCAGGGGGCGCAGTTTTACCATTCTTAACCCTCTGGAGTCTAAGGGTATTTTCTCGATTTTTAGATGTTTTCTTAAATCACCTTTTAAATGTATTTCTTCTAACATGGCACCCCATGTGTTACATATCAAAATGTTCAGGACAATCTCTGGTCTTGCTATATATGCATATTGCTCACCTTAGAGCACTGTTTGATGAGATAAGTAGCTCAAAAGCTTAAAATGTGACATCCGATTTTTGGAAAATCTTCAAAACTCTTGTGAAAACACAAATTTACTCATGTGATCGAATTGTTTTGATGTTTTAGATTTGGTTACCAAAGTCCTAGGATCACAAAAGCAGTGAAATATTTGAATTAAACTGTATATAAATGTGTTATTCATGTCTAAAATGAAAAAAATTAAATTCAAATTTTGAGTAAAACAGGTGTTTATCACTCTACTTTCACCACAGCAGGGACTGAGATACATCAGGACTGAATAATGACTTCATATTACATACCAAGGTTCATGTGATGTGTACAAATACAAATTGAGCTTTCAACCTTTTTTTTTCAACCAACAATTTATTATAAATATGTTTTTTTCAACCAACTATTTATATAAATATAAGAAACTGGAAAATGTCACTATTTACAATATTGAACATCAGAACTTTCAACCAACTATTCATTATAAATGTCAAGACAGTGTCAAGGTCTTTGTCTGTCTTCCAAGACAGTGGGTCTGGCTGCTGTGAAGATGGGGGTGATGGTGCATGGGCTGCTGTGTAGGTGGGGGGTACAAGTGCTATACGAGACCTCCACTGCTGGCTGGGTTGAAGGTGATGGCTGTGGTGGAGCCTTTGTGCTGAGGTGTATCTTGACCTGGTGGCAGCCGCAGATGGAGGTGGAGGCAGCTGTAGTGATGCTGGTCTGCTGGTCCTTGGTGGTGATGGCTCTGGTGAAGGCCCTTGAGCCACAGTAGATCTTGACCTGGGGGCCGGCACAGATGGATGTTGTGGCTGCTGGATAAACGCCGCCTGTGTAGGACAATAATTACAACTAATTTCATTGAAATAAAGTTAAAGTTAAATGTTGCTCAAGCACAAATAACAATGCACACATAAAAATAAAGTTTGGAAGGTTGGAGAAGGACTCACTCACTCACTCACTCACACACTCACACACTCACACACTCACACACTCACACACACACACACACACACACACACACACACACACACACACACACACACACACACACACACACACACACACACACACACACACACACACACACACACACACACACACACACACACACACACACACACACACACACTTCCAGTTACTTTACATTCAGTATAAAATCACAGACACACATATACATAGGCTACATCTGATTACAAAGTCTCATCTGTACAGAACGGTAAAATAATAACAGGCACACATATAAATAAATCTATGACAAAGTCTCATCTGTACAGAACAGTATGATAAAATAATCGATGGCAAAATCTATGGAATGCCATTTAAGACAAAATTAAATAAATACATAAATAATTAAATAAATACATATATATATAAATATGCCTTTGAAATAAATTCTGAAATAAATAAATGAGGCAATAAATATGTATACATGTACATTTAAATACACATTTATTTATTTCATGGGACTTTTATTTCATAATGAGACATTTATTTATTTCAAGAGACTCGTATTTCATAATGAGACATTTCCATTCCTTATATGCAAATGAACGGGGCGTGGTTAGCTCGCTAAAAGTCCTTCTGGAGGTAAGCAACGCTACACAATTACACCCAGTCTGAGAGTAAAAGATTTCTCAAAGGTTCGTTTTGCTTTCTTACAACGTTAAGTTAATGTTAACGTAACCTTAAGTTTGCTAGGAGGCTATTGTTACGAGCTAGCTGTCTTAGCTAACAACAGTTAGCAGCTAACGTTTTCTGCAGTTTGTGTTGCCCCTGAAAAACGTGATGTAGTTATTTAAGGGTATGTTAAATTAACGTTATTTTACAAGTTGAGAGTTAAGTTGTGTTTAAAATCGTCAATGTAATGCACGTTAGAGGTTTTTAGTTGGACATGAAGTTAGCTAACGTTAGCTAACTCTACCAGGTTAGCATGTTAAGCTGTACTTTCTGTGGCAGCTCGCTTAATACAAAGAGGGGTTTTGTGCTTCATTGCAAACTTTTCTTTGTTAATCTACCTGAAACTGTAGGGACAGTTTGTTTCTACTCAACTATACAGACCAGCGACGTGCGGTCAGGGGAGGCAGAGCCTCACTTGTCATTCTCCAATGTAACGGAAAAAAAGAATAATAATACAAATAATAATAATAATAAAATGTGTCCACTGATCTGTGTTGTAAATGTGATTTCTGTTTGATTCCAATCGCTTTTTATAGTAAAAATCGGCTAATTTGCCGAGCTCCGCTACAACTACGGGGAGCGATGAGATTGAGAAGTGAGGCAGGGACGAGCTCTGCCTCACAGAAGCCCACAGTAACTTGCTGGAGCACGGGCACTAATTTAGCGCGGGCACTTATTTTGTGAGCGCGCTCAAGCCAGTTACTGTGGGGTGAGGTGAGGCACAGATGAGCTCTGCCTCACCTCAGAATGCGTCACCCCACAGAAACTGTCTGGAAAGCGGGCCCTAAGCGCATGCCTGCACCATCTCACTGTATGTCACCAATGTAATGTTTGTAGATCCCTTTATTACATTTATCCTCGCCATCCATAGTCTCTAAATAACTTATTTCACGTATGATATTTAGGCTCGCTGGTCTCATCATACAACGGCAATGAAAAAAGCACCAGGGGAGGCAGCCACAACCTCTGCCGCACTGAAGGGGGCGCAAGTGAGCCCACAGGTTCTTGTTGCTACTGTTATTCTACGCAGAGACGAAAACAACAAACTAGACTTTTGAAACTAGAGGAAGATAAGGAGGACTTTTACAAAAAAGTAATAAAGATTGTTGTCCAGAAGGATAGCATGGACTTCATCTTCAAGTCAAGGTAAGACCACATTTGTAATGAAAATGGGATCTTACTAAGAGAGAACAATCCAATATTTAGATTTTGGGTAGGCTATCCTTTTGTTGAACGGTCTGTTTAAAATGAATCGAAGCATCAGACTAAAAAAGCTTTTGAAAATAACAGAATATTTCGATTAAAGGTGGGGTAGGTAAGTTTGAGAAACCGGCACGATATACACTTTTTGTTATATTCCATGGAATGCTCTTAACATCCCGATAGCAATGAATATCTTAAGTGCTTTGACAAAAAATACATAAAAACATTTCATCTGTGGAAGCCGTAGTACTGTAAAAAGCACGACCACTCATTTTAGCCGGCCCGGCTAAAATAACCTGCCTGTCAGCCTTCCATCTGTGCACAAACTTATCTCGTGCCCTCATTGGTCATGTGCGCGTTCGTGTGTGTTGGAGGAGGGGCTGTGTATTTTCAAATTCTAGCGCACTCGAGCTGGTTTCTCCAAAATTACCTACCCCGCCACCTTTAAGGTCAACATATATAATATTTGTAAATCTGACTCTGAAAGAGTCAGTGCCTCACCAGCCATGAACCTCACCGCACGTCACTGATACAGACCATTGTTGAGGAGATGCAAAACATACTGTACATGAGTTGGGTCCAACATATACCTTGAGTAATGTTACTTTGCTGCTAAAAATGAAACATCATTATCAGATGAGGACATCACCAAAGTGTGTGAGTCTGTCAGGGGATTTGATCTGTTCTCTGCATGTCGTACACACTGCTCTGGTATTACTTATCTTGTAAAATGTAAGTCTCGCTCTTGTCATCGTTCAGGCTTTGCATTTGAACTCCTATGACTGGTTGCAGACTTGAAGGGAACGCCTTCCCGACATCCAGGAAAAAGGTGAGATTCTAATACATTTGAATGCCAAAAGCAAGTTATTGTTTTTAACTTTTTAAATATGATTGTTTTGGGGCATTTCAGTTTTATTGGACAGAGGCAGTAGATATCTACTGGAAACAGTGGTATGCAGCAAAAGGCCCAGCCGGATGGTTGCTGCTCCGTGTGGAACCTGTTCGATCAGGTAAAGCACTTTGGCACCCAGTTATTTATGGTATTGAGTTTGAATTTAGCTTTTGGAATGTAATTTATAACAGTGCGTTGTAAAGACTGAAAGATGTAAAGCTTGACATGATTTGGTCTTTTACTTAAGAAGGTGTTTGTCCTCCTGTCTTCTCTTATTTCCTTATCTTTCTTTCAGGTGTAACATCTACCAATGGTTGTACATGACAGAGACCTCCTCCACCTCTTTGCTGTCTTACTAGTCAATCCTTCTGATCAGGTCCTTTCCTAAATAGTGGTAAGTTTTACAGTTCAGTCAGTGTACGTTAATTTAGCAACTTAATGCTTTACCGCTGTTGAATAAACCCTATATTGCTAGTCATTTTATTAAAACTACGATTTGTAAACTTTGTGATTCCAATTACAATAATCTTTTTGTTATAATTGTAAAACATATCTTAACATCCATCAGCAATCAATACAACGAATCATCCAACACTAAATAGAAGAAATCTGGACATATTTATTTTTATACAGCAGCATGTTTTGGGACTGCTCATTGATGTCATCAAGAGCCATTGAGTCTAGCTTCTGTAGTCGGCCTCTCAGAATGTTTATCATTTATTTGTATCTTAACGGCCCGTCCACACAGCGGCGTGCGTTGACGCTTGCCTGGCGGGCGTGTCTGACACTCGACCAATCACATGAATCTCCCGCCCCTGACACACAAGCAGCGGTTTGATTGGCTAGAGCTTGTACTGGCATATGATTCGATTGGCTGACGCTTCTGCCGATGCGTCAAAAGTTGAACATTGCTCAACTTTTGAAGCCAGCAACGCTCCACGTCGCTTCCCACAATGCAGTTCGGCTAAAAGTGACGTCACCCCATTCAAAGTGAATGGGCAGAAGCGTTGGAAGCTTCAACGCACGCCGCTGTGTGGACGGGCCGTGACATTCCTATAATCATTAATTTTTTCATTGTTGATATTGTTTTGTTCTTTATTTTTGTTGTGAGAATCACTTTGCAATTATTGTGTAAGTGCTATATAAATAGTTATACTAATATTATTGTTGTTACCATCATTACTATTATTAATAATGTCTTCTTTGTTTTCTTTATTCATCGCTGCAGAAAGGATCATGCCAGCCCACATCAAACACCTGATCAAGAGCTTGTGAACCTCACTGCTGCGGACACCTGTGTGATATTCCACTCTGACTGGAACCCTCAAAATGACCTGCAGGTACGATATATATATATCTGCTCTGTCTGTCCAAAAGATAGTTCAATAGGGCTACAACAACAACAACAACAGTCTTTCCGTTTATTCCCTCGGTTCTTTAAGTGTATATTATTTTCCCATTTAATGCTTAAAAACGTTGAACAGCAGCTGCTCATGATGCTCTTTTGACCCCTCTTTTCATTTTTTATTTCAGGCTCAAGCTCGGTGTCATCGTTTTGGCCAGTCTAAGGCGGTGAAGGTGTACCGTCTGATCACTAGAAACTATGGGAGGGAAATGCTGCATAAAGCTAGTCTGAAGCTCGGGCTGGACCGTGCCGTCCTGCAGAGCATGAGTGGGAACAACAACGGGGTGAGAAAAAGAAAATCTGTCATATTTCTAGATGCCAAGTCATTTTTGGGTCAGTCGCTGTTGCAGTACGCTTAGTTTATTTTCGAAAAGAGTTTTCTAAATCCACTTGTGTAAATGTCTCTCTGCGGCGCCTTTAGCCGGTCCAGCAGTTCTCCAAGAAGGAGATCGAGGACCTGCTGAGGAAAGGAGCCTACGCCGCCATCATGGACGAGAACGACGAAGGCAATCGCTTCTGCTAGGAGGACATCGACCAGATCCTGCAGCGAAGAGCCACCATCATCACCATCACCAGGTATGTTCTTAGCAGCATTAGCCACTTGCGCTTTGTGAGACACCAAGTACTTGGTTATTTGAAATGTAATATTGATGATGTAATAATTAAAACTAGGGATGGGTACCGAGCCCTGGTATTAAACGGGCCCCGGGGCTGAATTATTAAAGACTGTGGTACCGTTAAGGTCCAACGTTATCGATCTTGTTATCGGTACTGGAGACATTTAAAAAATAGATGTCATATGTATTATATCTACATAAACATTATATCGCAGTCTTACTGTCGCCAACTCCGTTTCTAATATGCAATAAGACTACAAAGTGCGTCTATGATTTATTTTCGATCTTTCCAATCCAGACGAGAGATCTCTCTCCCCTGTCGGTGTGCGAGGGGGTGGGGCAGTTTACACACACAACCTGCTACATGCATGCAACACACACACACACACACACACACACACACACACACACACACACACATGCGTGCGCACACAAACACATGGCGGAGAGAACTAAGCGACCCGAGGGTAGTTATGTTACCCGTCTTGAGCATGGATGTATAATAAGAACTGGATACAGCGTCGGAGGAGGGGCCTCGTTCTTTCCTATGAGAGCTGCTCATTGGCACATGAAGTCAAAATGGCCCAACTTTTGAGAGAGCGAAACGTCACAGATTACCTGCCTGGCTGTCAGAGCAGAAGAACCTGTTTGTGCGCTCACAGAGCATGCGCCCCTTAAGCCCCGCCCCCCCGAGCACACACTCTCGGCTCACTAGAATGAATGGAGAGAGAGAATAAATCTAGATTCGGCTTTTAGTGCATTTTACAACTTTAAGGACTTAATGATTCTAGGGCCAGGGCTCGACATTATAAATGGCCCGCTGGCCCGGAAGTACTATTTAGACACCCCGGGCCAGCATAACGTACTTTCCACTTGCCCGCTCGGGCCACTAAAATATTGTTTAAAAAAAACTGTTTCCTGTGGTATTGGTATTTTGACTAGTAATTTAGTTAAATTGTTTCGTTTATCAACGCTACAACATAGCGTTTCGTGAGTCGCTTGTCGTTGTTGGGTGAAAAGCAAACAGCTGTTTGCTGCGGAGCGCAGCCTATGAGCGCAGCGCGAGCAGGCTCCGGTGAGCGGGAGCCTGCTCCTTCACTACAGACTATCGCGCCACCTAACCATTCGCCAAAAATGTTTTTAATACCAGCGGTAACCGGCCAAGCGCCGGGCAAAAAACTATCTTCAAATAAAAGAAAGTCATCGGAGGAGTTAAAGGAGAGTGACAGGGAGCATGAGAAGAAGAGGGAGAGAAAGTTTCAGCTTGATCGATGGAGTTGGCTTCTTGGTGCAGTGACGCGTCCTAAAACCCTTTTATAATCTATCGATTAGATTTATGATTTGAAAATTATAAAAGTAGGGTAGACATGTGGATATTATCCGGCTGAACAAAACGTGCATTTATCAAACAGGTTTGTTTTCCACAGACCTTATTTCCAGCTATTTTCCAAAACCCTGTGGAGAAATGCCATTGTTTTTTGTCGAGGGAACCAGCAGCTTACTTCCTGGTTTTAGGATACGTCACTGGCTGCACCTCTCAATATGATGGCAATATAAACAAGGTCTTCTGTGGCTCTGTACATCAATGCCGACCTATGCTGGCAAGTAAGTGAAGAGTAGAGAAATATAAAGGTATTGGCTATAGGGAAATGTCCCAGCAGTTTAGGATAATGAAGGATCTAATCTAATCTATAGCCATTACATTTCTAACTCCTAATGACAGGAAGGCAGAAAGTGCATTATACATAATAATAGCAGACATTTTTTAACAATGACCACAATATAATTATTTTAATAAACCAAATATGAAAAATTGAGGAAAACGAGGAAGAACTGATTGTTCAAATGTTGTAGTACAAGTAGTAATGTAGTTAGTGCATAAATTACTATTGCAACAAATGTGTTAATTTTCTTCATTATTAGTAAAAAAAAATTGGACGAATGCTCCGGGCCAGTGGTTACAATGGTGGGGCCAGTGACAATACAATTCCACCGGCCCGGAGGGCCAGTGGCTTTTTACCCTTAATGTCTACCCCTGAGGGCTATACAATAGTTCATACTGGGTAGTTTATTTAGTTTCAAAAAAATTATCCATCGATTTACAGACGTCTCTTTCCCAATGTTAGTCAATCGGAAAAAGTATTTCTGGGCCGGTCGACGTCACAGACTGATAAGGAAATTGTAGTACCGCCGTTTGGACACAACGAATATTTTCCTCAGAGTCCGGCGCACTTCCTGGGGGCTTGGTCTTGAGGTGGAAAATGCTCGTTGCCAAAAGTGCAATAAGAGTTTAGCATGTAAGGGCGGTAACACGAGCTATTTGTCTAAACATTTAGCAAAAGTGCACTCCATTCAGACGAAGGAATGCACCGGGTTCGACTGTCTTTCTAGTAGCTCTGTAGCCCCATCCACGAGTAACGTTTCCACGTCAGGTGTTATGTATGCAAGCAGCAACACACAGAGTTAACTCAATGATACAAACATGGGTTAATGATTAGAGGTAACTGAGTTATTTAGTTTGTTAAAGTTACAGCTATTCTGTTTGCAGTTATATCATCACATAATTGAATACGATTTGTTAAAACATTGTTGTTTCTTATTTTCAGTTTGCTTCAAGCAGTGGCTGTACGAGGAAGACGTGGAGGACCAAGAAATGCTGGCCAGATTGGCAAAAACCGGAATTTTGACAAATTGTAAAGCACTTACGCATCACTGTACCCTGTATACCAAGGCGGTTATGCCTTCACTTACTGTACGGAGGCTCAGTCACTGGTACTTTTTCATTTACAAAGCCATGTTGGATAAACTACCATCTTATATCTGCTCCCTGATCTCTCTGCGAATTGAAAGTACTTATTGCCTGAGATCGCATGCTGTGGTTTTATTAAATGTGCCAAGTGCTAGGACTGTCTTAGGGAAGAAAGCTTTTAGATGTGCAGCTCCACTAACATGGAACAGTCTGCAAAAAGAATGGAAAATTACCAAGCTAGTACCACTACATGTTTTTAAAGCTCGGTTGGATGCTACAACATCAGATGCTGTTGGTACCTGTACATGTGGTTAAATATGTAAATTGTAATCCCTGTACATTTTGCTGTATGATGTCCTTTTGTTGTTCTGTTGTTTATGTTTTTATGTCTTCTTGTGGAACCTACTGCTGCAGGTCTCCCTTGAAAAAGAGATCATTGATCTCAATGGGATTTTACCTGGATAAATAAAGGTTTTGAATTTGAATTGAATTGAAGATACATAACAGAGAAGATAATGGATATTAACAAGAAAAAGAAAAAAAATGTTTATAATTTCTTTGTTGCTGTTTACATTTTGAATTATATTTGTTATTTTTAAATCAAATGCATCTATTTTAGATGATATATTTATTTAGATGTAGGTTTTTTTTTATATTATTGTATTAAGTATAATTTATTAAATAAAAATACTGTTATGAACACTATACAATGTCTTTATTTTGATAGTTACCAGAATACATTGTATATTTAATACTAACATAAGCTGGTGATAGATAAATGCTGGTCTGCTGGTATGCCAGCAGACCAGCATTTATAAAGAAAGAAACAGAAGGGAGGAAATGATGATAGCTAGACTCAGAATAAATCACACAGCATTGAATGGTACGCTGCATGTCATGGGGAAAAGTAACAGTGACAAGTGTAGGAACTGTGGAGGTAAAGAAAATGTGGAACATCTATAAAGCTGAAAGAGAAAAACTAAAGGATAACGTTTTAGAGGCAGAGAGGGAATGGAGTGTGGTTGGTATTTTGGGAACAAAAGGAGAGGGAGAAAGAGCTACCAGAAAGGCACTGTTTACCTTTAGTGAAACTGGGGTAGGTAAAATTATCTAACAGGAAAATTATCTAAGAGGAAAGATCATAGATTGTTGTTTTGTTTTATTTATTTATTTATTTTTGGATTAGATCATAGATACGTCCATGAGTTAAGAGATGGAAAGATATGATGATTCACACTCATGTACAGTAGGTGGCGGTATGCACCTTAAAGTTGTTTGCAATCCGCCAAAAAACCGAGAGAAGAAGAAGTCAACTGGTTTGCCAACGGACAATTTACACCGAAGAAGAAGAAGCGAACATTTCTGGCGGGTGAAATTTAGAGTATCAGATTACATGCGATGTCTGACTCTGAGAATTTAGTAGTTTGCCTTATAGTCCTTCTCCTCCATCTTCTTCCTCTTCTCGAGTAGTCAGTGTGGTGCTGTTGCTTTGGTCTGGGTCTCTGGATCTGTGAGCTAACCACGCCCCGTTCATTTGCATATAAGGAATGGAAATGTCTCATCATGAAATACAAGTCACCTGAAATAAATAAATGCGTCATTATGAAATACGAGTCTCTTGAAATAAATAAATGTGTATTTAAATGTACATGTATACATATTTATTGCCTCATTTATTTATTTCATAGGCATATTTATATATATGTATTTATTTAATTAATTATTTATGTATTTAATTTTGGCTTAAATGGCATTCCATAAAAACATGTCACTGTAAATGTCTCCGTTGTGGGACGAATAAATGATTAATTTAATCATCTCCACATGTAATCTCACTTTTACTCACCAAAATAACGTTAACACAGAGTAAACGTTTGCTAATGGAGAGTCTATTTTGTCCTAATAAAAAGTTCACGACTATCGATAAAAAATATATATCAATAAACCTATTGTTCATTTTCGCGGTATTCCCCACACATTGCCAGTACACTATTACTGTAATATTTACACCTACCCATGTCCAAATGGATCCTTGTTGTTGTCTTTGTATTCTTCTTCTTCAGAAGAGTCGAAGACTTCAGGTTCTGAGGCTCTATCTTCACTGCTGCTAGCGAAACAAATCTCTAGCGAAGTCGGCAACTGTAAAGTTTTTTTTAGCCATTTTCTCTGTCTCTCTCTCTCTCTCCTCACAGAAGTAAACTGATGGGAGACACGTGGTTTATGTTTTGTTTACTTGGTGGGTAGGCCCTTAGTGATTTCTCGATATCCATTGGTCATTTCAGACCATGATGGCTGCCGGCCGAGATTTCCTTGAGGGACACACAAATCCACCAATCCCACACAGTGTAAAGTCAAGCTGCTTTGAGCGGCCATATTGGCTGCTGTGCCCTGGTTACAGTCTCACAGGAGATACCACTGGAAAGCTACTCTTCCAGCGATTCCGCGGATATCTGAATCATTTTCTACTCCTTATAATCGAAAATATATGATTAATTACGTAAAATTATGTGCACCTGGACGCGCCGGCGCGTCCACCGACTCCACCGACTCCAGAGGGTTAAACTCCATTCTAATTCTTACTAGATACAACCATGGAGGATTAAAATATAACGCATGCATTTCAGCGTGTCACATTAACTATCGCGGGCCGCCAGAAACATTTCCGAGGGCCGCCATTGGCCCGCGGGCCGCACTTTGAGAACCCCTGCTTTGGGTACTGATGAAGAAGGATGGTGCAGTCATCACAGCTAACTGCAACGGCAAGGCTGGTTTGGGATCAACATGTACCCATGTTGCATCTCTCCTTTTCTACACAGAAACATCTATACGGATACGTGATGCCAAGACAGTTACCCAGGAAAAGGCGTCCCCTCTCAAAAGAAACAGAAGTACTAATCAATCTGAATGACAGTGTATATATTTATTTGATTGAACTTGTTTCTTTTACATCAAATCTATATAAAGAACATGTAAGTACACGGCACCTCTGTTGTTTCCCCGACTCAGACTGCAAGGAATCTGGGTGTGATCCTAGATAACAACCTGTCCTTCACTGCAAACATCGCTGCTACATCCCGCTGCTGCAGATACATGCTTTACAACATCAGGAGGATACGTCCCCAGCTGACCCAGAAAGCCACGCAGGTTCTGGTCCAGGCTCTCGTCATCTCACGCCTAGACTACTGCAACTCCCTCCTGGCTGGTCTACCTGCATGTGCCATCCGACCTCTGCAGCTCATCCAGAATGCAGCGGCTCGTCTGGTCTTCAACCTTCCTAAATTCTCCCACACCACGCCGCTCCTCCGCTCCCTCCACTGGCTTCCGGTAACTGCTAGAATCCACTTCAAGACAATGGTACTTGCGTACCATGCTGCGAATGGATCTGGCCCTTCCTACATCCAGGACATGGTTAAACCGTACACCCCAGCACGTGCACTCCGCTCTGCATCAGCCAAACGGACTCGCTGCACCCTCGCTGCCAAGGGGACCCAAGTTCCCATCAGCAAAAACACGTGGGTTTGCTATCCTGGCTCCAAAATGGTGGAATGAGCTCCCCATTGACATCAGGACAGCAGATAGCTTACACACCTTCCGGCGCAGACTGAAAACTCATCTCTTTCGACTCCACTTCGAGCGATAGAACTATTAACAAAGCACTTATATACTAATAAAGGACTGGCTTCTAAAGCCAGTTGAGTAGCACTTGAAATGTTTTTGCTCTATGAAACCTGATGTACTTATATGATTCTGTTTTCTTCAAGTTTGTATTTTGTTGGTCGAACGCACTTATTGTAAGTCGCTTTGGATAACAGCGTCAGCTAAATGCAATGTAATGTAAGTGTAACAATCAAAACAAGTTGTGCACACTAAAATGACACAAATCATCATTATTTAAACTGACACTCAGAGCAAAACCTCAGCTCAAATATCCAAAACTCTGAACACATGTTCAGCTCTGCACCCAATTTGCAATTCAACTTTCTGAAAAGTAAAAGTATAACAACAGTATATTTGTGTTTCTGCACATATTTTGGAGACTTGAACAATCTTTATTTGCAGAATTCTCTATCAAACGCCATAAAACCGTGTGCTCGAGCACGATGGTGTGTAGTTGGTTTTACAAAACGTCTTGTACTATGAATGAAGTGTGTGCCATTTGGTGCAACAGTTTGGTTTTGGTAAGTGTTTCTGTAGTTCTGGGTGCAGTGCTTCAGTCTGCAGTAGGTATGAGGTGTTTTGCACTTTGTGTGTATGGTTTTGTGAATTGTGTTTAGTGTTTAGAGAAAATAAGCCCTGCTTTCAAAAAACGTGTTTTAGCATTGAAAAAAACTAATATGAACACAATGTTAATCTGTTATGTGAGGTGATCTCTGCAGCTTACAGTTAAAGAAGCATGTACTTGTTTTTCACTGGGTAAATTGGAAACCTGTAATAAATATAATACTTTGCCCTTTCAATTGTTTTTTTCAAAATGTATTTACCCAAGCTTAATCAGTCTGAGTTGCAGTGTCAGTCACGGTTTCAATGACCAGGGCAGGCGGTGTGGCGGGAGTTTAAATGGAACACTGTTTTCCCGGGAAATGTAATGTTTCAAAAGTCTGTAACGTGGCGCACTTTGAATGCCAGAGTCCGGGTTAAATATCACCATCTACTCAAAATAACTCTCTACATGTGGTTTTAATGGTTTTACTGAGAGAGTATTTGTATTTAAGGCAACATTAAATAAACTCAAGGCCTGATTTGGATATTGTAAACAACAGTTACGAAGTAATCAGATACTTTAATGCAGTAAAGGTACAAAGAGGACCACAGATGGAAATGAGCTATTAGCTATAATCTGGCATATTGCGTCTCTTCTCTTTGCTGAGATTAATGTTTTTGTATGCATGGTCCTTCTATAAATAAATAATATCACCGTTTATACTAAATCATTCACCTCAAGACCTGATTTAGATATTGTTAACATCAGTGATGGAAGAAGTAATCTGATATTTTTCTTCAGTAAATGTAATGGCCTATAGCACCATGGAAATACTTCACTTTGAGTTAAAGTACTGCATTCAAAGTAAAAGTATGTAATCAGCTAAATATGCTTACGTATGAAAATACTCATTATTCAGTCAAAAGTTAACCCATAAGTATTTTACTATTATATGATGTTTCTGGATTCATCATGGTGTTAAGGAGATGTACTCAAGTACTCTAGTACACTTTTGAGGTAGGTCTACTTGTACTTTGCTTGAGTATTGAGAATAAAGGCAGAAACAATTGTTGTGTTGGATTGAGAAACAGAGACACATGCAATACAAGTCATAGTATAAACAACAGTATATATTTAAAAAGAAGCAAACATACTTAAAAGAAAAATCAAAAGACATCTGACACATGATTTCATACAGCATTCCTCCTCATTGGTCGGCAGTGATTCCCACAACGATTACGAACATGATTGATTGAACAACAAATATTAAAATAAATAAAAACAGACTTTTAAACTGTCTGGAGCCTTCATTTGTTTTGTTGCATTAGATCTATGAGAAAGGTTTACAGGAGTGTGCTCCTCCTTCAGGTTGGTGCAAGAACCAGTTGATGTGGTTTCAAGAGATCTAATCTCACTAAAGGGATAGTTTGAATTGTTGATGTGTGTAAGGCACTTCACCTTCAGTGGTTTATCTCCAGTAGATGAGGGAAGAAGAAGGAGTAGCATCAGGAAGCTAGCAGGTGCTAATCAGCAGTAAACACAAAGCAGGCCTGAGCTCGATGGGATCGTCAGTAGTTCTGCAGGTATTTGGTCACAGTTTGAACGATGTTCCTGAGGAGGACTTGGATGTCTGCAGTCTGAGTGGAGGTAGAGATATTTGGTCATTTTAGGCTCATTCCCCATCATCTCTGTCCTCCTCTGAGCTTCTCCATCCATCACTCTGAAAGAGAGAAACCAAGTTTGCGAGGGATGTCAAATGAAAAAGTGAAATAACAAATTCATGTCATCTCAATCTTTCTTTATAAATCTAAAACTCAGACATGAAGCATGTGATATTTCATGTAAAGACAAAACTGCAATGTTTACAGCCAAAAAGCAGCACATGTGTTTAGTGGAATAAAGCAACACCTACTGGTTTCACTGGTAATCTTGGTTTACCAAACATGCATCAGGCCTTAGTGATGATCTTATATCCATGTTTTCATATGAAAGTAGATATAATAATAGATTCTGGATATTGTTATACTGCATATGTTCATTTGTATCTGCATGATAGTAAAGGCTGAATTATAGTTGAGTGAGTTTCTGAAATGACCAGACAATTATTGATGTTCAGTTATTTCTAAGCCATTATATTCACTTTACTGAGGAGTCAAATCTAAACTGCAGTTACAAAATCAAGGGATATATTTGGTCAGACCTTTTGTGATATTAGTTTTCCTCCATAACGCCCAGCCTTATGAAGCAGGGGTTGTTTTGATTTTTAACTTACGGATATTCCCACTGTTCAGAACCAGCAGAACAACGAGGACGCAGAGAATCAGGAGAACTGTGGAAATGATAGCAGCACGACCAGCCTCTCTGTTTGAAGCATCTGGAATACAATCAGAGGAGATTTCAGTTCACAAGAAGAGCCAAGGTGATGCAAGTTTCACATCAGCTCCCACTATCAGACTGTCCTTTACCCAGAGGGACAAAGACTCTACATTTCTCTACAGAGGTTTAAAATAATGTACCATTTCTCTCTCCAGCTGGAGGTGAGGTTGTGCTGGAGTCGTTCCTCTTGGTCTGGTTCTCTTGCTCCTTTGTTACTGTTTCAAATGAGAGAGGTCTTATTTAGGGACAACAGGAGTCATTATCTGCAGATTCATTAAGTGACTGTTCAACAAGAAAATAACTACAGGCCTTGAGAGTCAAGTGAGGAAAAAACCTTTAAAAACAATAAATCTGTCAAAACCCTTTCCCCCTTCCTGTTTCTTAAAGTCATAAACACACATTGTAATGTTTAAGGTGAGTTTTGGGCTTTGAGTTTTGTGGGGTTTGTGGGTTGTTATCAAAGATGCTGATATGCTGGTAATTGTTTTGCCTCTCAGAGCTTCCAGGCTGTTCCGTATTAAACTCTTACCGACGGTGAGGTGAGTCGAACATCTGACCTCCAGCTGTGGGAGATAGACTTCATAAGACCCATTGTCAGACAGAGATACGTTGGAGATGGTCAGAGTCGAGACTCCTCTGGTCAGGTCTCCATGATTCAGAGTGGTTCTGTCTCTGTACTGAAGCATCTGGGAATCAGGGTCGTCGCGCAGACTTCGATAAACATGAACGTAAAGGGTGTGTCCTCTATTCCATTCCACTGTTCTAGAGGACAGGTTGATGGGGGGGTCCAGACGACACTGAAGAGTCGCTGATCCTCCCTCCACGGCCTCGACAGGGCTGAGAGGGAAGACATGCAAGAGCAGTGCTGCGGAGAAGAAACATTGGACAGTTTTTAGAGCCTTTAAAGAAACGACCCGAGAGATTTGGTTACAGAGAACACAATGGTGCTCTAGGAGGAGATTCAGGTGATAAGGTGGGGGGGGGGGGGGGGGGGGGGTTACCTTGGTTGGTGATTGGCTAATGTTACACACGACAAAACATCGTTATGACATCATAAAGTGGCCAAAATCTGATCAGCTCCTCATATCATAATCACACACACACACACACACACACACACACACCACAACAACACACACACACACACACACACACACACACACACACACACACACACACACACACACACACACACACACACACACACACACACACACACACACACACACACACACACACACACACACACACACACACAACACACAACGTCTGAGTAAATTGCTAGCTTGAAAACTAGATTGGAAGTGACTCAATAAAAACAATGTGGCACTGTATTGACACAGCGTTGTCATGCCAACAGCCACACAACTTAGTGTAAAGGAGGAACAGGGTTGTTGTGCTAGTGTGAGCACACCTATCACTCACACATGAATGCATGCAGGCGCACGTTCACAAAGACAGAAACATATGGACATGGTTACTATATCAAAAGTGTGCAAATTAGATTATTACTTTATTGTCATTACAAATGCAAGCACAGTGTAACGAAATTAAGGAGGGTCTAACCAGAGTACAAAACAGTCAGTTATATACACAATTATCAGTAGTATGTACAAAATAAATGATACGAAAATAAAGGTAAATAGATGGGAAATGTATAAATAAGAATAAATACACAGATAATAATAAATACAGTGAATACAGTAGGCTACCGTATAATTGCGCTTCAGCATAGCACACGACAACAAGGTATTTAGAATGTATTTAGAATCCTATCCATGTGACGCACACACACGATAGTTTACTGCTGAAAGCACTTTGGTCTGAAAACCACTTCGGTCAACGGTTTATGGGGACTCGTACACTAAACCAACTGTTGGCCAATTTGCATAATTAGCACAAGTTGTGTTAAAGCATGGGGACAATAGTTAAAAGGCAGATTTGACCATGTAGGAGTGGTTTTGAGGTTTATTGAGGATGCTGAGTCCATTTCTGACATTTTCATTATCAAAAATGGAAGTTTCAACCAGAACATTTCCATATTTGTACTCTCGATGGGCTGATAGGGATTAATTTTGGGTCGATCTTGAAGGTTTAGGTGACTCTGGATCATTTGGATGGCACAGTTTGCCTATTCAACAGTTGAGGCAATAATTGTCATCTTGTTCTCTCTACAGTAGATCCAATGGTCGCAACACTGTCAAAATCAGCGCACTGCAGTCCTGATCAGAATACATTTTCAGAAATGGTATTTAAATAATGCCACTTTATTTTAATAGAAAATGAAACGGAATGGACCTGTGCTGCTTTATTTAGAAAATCTCACATTTGTACCTTTTTCTCCCATGAAATCATCTCTTTTCCCCAGTATTTGGATTTTATACTTTTACTACATTTTGAAAGCAAAGATTATACTTTTTAATCCACTTACTAGTTACCAGTGGCGGCGCTAGGGGGTGGCTACTTGGGCTCAAGCCCCGGATGTTTCACTTTTTTTTTTTTTTTTAAATGTCTCGGGAGTAATGTGCAGTACCGGAGTCCACCAGAGAGGCATCCGCTGCGGGACATTAGCCTGTGTACTGCGTAGCCTGCCCTGAAGTAGAAGTGATCCTTCCTAGTGCCTGACGAGTTTTAAGCTAATAGCCTATACAGTTATGGATATTAGAAAGTTATTGTCATTGAAGCAGGCGCCACAAGCTGCAGCAGCAGCAGCAGTATCAGCAGCTGACAACAATGTCATCACCAGCAGTGAAGAAATGGATGATGTTTTCAGGTTTGTGAATCTAATGGTGATATCTGCACTCTGGCTGACTGAGTAAGAAGTGAAAAAGAGTGATGTAACGTTAATGTTATAGCTAGTAAACATGGAGTAACCACACTAAGTATACCCTTATATGTTAGTATGTATACAGAACAGGACTAAAAATTATCCTAAGATGTAATGTTAACCCTTCATACCTCAGTCTACTTTTAAGACACTAAAATAACGTATTCCATTTTTTATTTTGTTTTTGTGCGTGGTTTCGTGGCTCTCGTTTCAGTACACATAACAACGGAACTGACAGGCAACCCTCTGAATCAGACTCCGATTGGCTGTGACTGCATCAGAGTGTCCGATTCAGAAACGTGACTCTTACACATTTTTTACGTCACAAACAAAGATGGTGGATGAGAATAGATCTATAAAACGATATGCAATGCGCCAGAATCAAGGTGAGACTATCCGCATCCTTTAAAACTCTACGCACATTCGTTTCACCTTAATAAGTAAACGACTATTTGAGTGAGTTAAGGCATTAGTTTGCTTCATTAAAGGGTGTTAATGAGTGTTCTCCAGTGCCTTTTGTCCGCTTTAAGGTATTATTAAGTAGGGTTAATGTTGCTCTCAAAGTGCACCAGATTGATGCTTCCAACTTCAATATTTTAAAAAAAATCTTCCCGGGGAGCATGCCCCCGGACCCCCCGAGAGGAGGCGACGACCCCCCTAAAAGGATGTTCGGTCCACCCCCCACTTATAAAAAAATAGCACTGTACCCCTGCACCCCCCCAACCCAACGACTCCTGGGCTAAGCCCCGGATCTCCTACAATCCTAAATCCGCATGGGAGCGGTAAGGGGGTGCTGAGGGCGCTGCGAGAGAGAGAGCGAGAGCGAGAGAGAGAGACCGGTGCCAGCATCTGGTTAGCTATAGCACTAACGTTAAACAAGGAGCTGTTTGTTCTGGAGGCTCCGGTGAGCTAAAGGACTCTGAGTGTTTGGATGGTTAAAATACAGTTTGAAAGGAGAGTGATTTGTAAAATGTCTATAAAGAAATAGAAAATCTGTTGACAGTTCTGTTTCATCTGGGTGTTGAGAGATGTATCCATAGATCTCTTAATGTTGCTCTCAAAGTGCACCAGATTGATGCTTTTAACTTCAATATTTAAAAAAAATCTTTCAAAAATACCTTCCCGCGCCTCTGTAAATCCCCACTGCTAGTTACTTTATAAATTCAGATTCACACGCAGATGTAAAAACACCATTTTAAAATATGGGGGTTAGTATATAATAATATAATTCTCTATTTAAACTTATCAAGCTAATACACCAAATCTTTTTTTAAGGTTTAAAACATGTGGCAACACAAGAGAGAGCACATGTACTGTCTAAACACTCTATGCCAATACAAGAACAAAACGATGAAAGCACTTCAATGAAACCTAATCTGGATCCAGATCATGCTGGCCAAAGTAATAACATATATTCTAGATGTA
Organism: Pogonophryne albipinna; assembly: GCA_028583405.1. Lineage (NCBI taxonomy): Eukaryota > Metazoa > Chordata > Actinopteri > Perciformes > Artedidraconidae > Pogonophryne > Pogonophryne albipinna. The sequence continues at coordinate 309,275 of JAPTMU010000234.1, read as the reverse complement.
ATGGGCACTGACAGTGAAGCGAGAATAAAGACTACACAACCTCTGAAATTAATAATCCGCTCTTCTTTTTGTGAGAATTTTTAACAGGTAAAAAAAACACTTACTTCAGTCAAAGCATCCTGATATAAAAGTATGATTTTCACTCTCATGTAACTGTGTCCGCAATAAGCAGAGTCTCAAATAAAGTTAGCAACTCACCCAAGATATTTTCAGCAACCAGCAACAAGAGTAAGAGTTTCTTCATTTCAAGTCCTGCTCCTGCCTCAATCTAAAGACATGCAGCCTTTCTCCCAGCTAACTCCTCCTACGCTC
>JAPTMU010000234.1:215395-307963 GCA_028583405.1 Pogonophryne albipinna | reverse complement strand
TCCTAGAGAGGGTGTTCTCCACAGCAGGAGACATTGTTAGTGCCAGCAGATCTGCCCTTTCGGCAAGCAATGTGGACAAGTTCATCTTTCTTTAAAAAAACATGAAAATACAATGACAAGCAAGTCCTAATGTCAAACTGGCTGCTTAGGTACTAGTACAGTTCAAATACAGATTATTTCAGTTCATCGAAATGCTGCACCTTAATGTTTATTTTATTATATTTTGTATTTATTTGAGTGAATATTCACAGTTTAATAATAATTAAAAAAACTCAAACAATATTTTATGTTTTGTGATAATTTTTTCTGCTGTACCGAAAACGTACCGAACCGTGACCTAAAAACCGAGGTACGTACCGAACCGAAATGTTTGTGAACCGTTACACCCCTATTAGCTAACAATGACATTATTGTTCTATTGATATAAAGGGAGGTCAGGTACTCTTTAAAACAGCTGCTAGTTATGGGTACTTTTTACTGGAGTACATTTCAAAGCCTCTTTACTTTTACTTGAGTAAAGAAGTTTAGTCAGTACTTCTACTTTTACCAGAGTATTTTTAAACACGAGTATCTGTACTTCTACTTGAGTAAAGGATGTGTACTTGTGCCCTCTCTGCTGATGAATGAAAATGTAGGAGGAAAATGATTTGGCCCGACTCACCTATGATGGACTTGGAGGAGGGGATGGAGGAGTGGCCGTTCCTGATGGGCGGGGGAGGGGGAGGGGGTCCAGCTGGGGTTCTTGAGGATAAGGAAGACGAGGAGGAGGAAGAGGAAGGTGGAGGAGGAGGTTTGCCCCCCCGGCTGTGAAGCTCTGAGGCTGCAGCGCTGTGGCCTCGATACGGGGGCGGAGGAGGAGGAGGGGCGTCACGAGATCCGTTACGAGACCCATTAGGAGGCACCTGAGGAGCTGTGGGGACAACACACACACGATCAGGACGATGTTACTGATGTAATACTGTACTTTATACCAGTGGTTCCAACTTTTTTTTATCTCGTGTACCCCTTGAGCTGGTGGCCGTTCTATAATAATAATACATTTCATACTTATAGGACCTTGAGATGACGTTGTTTTTAAAGTGTGCTATACACACACACACACACACACACACACACACTTTAAAAACAACATCATCTCAAGGCTCTATAAGAGACCCAATAACTCATCCGTTATGATTGGCCTACATTTTTAAAAACCATTTGTAATTGTATTTAACCAACGGCTGATTAAATGAAAATCCCTTCTATAACTCACCCTTAATACAAATGCATTCAAACTGGACATTTACACTTATTGTGAGTGAAACATAATTATATTAAGACACGCTTCTAGCTTCTCTTATTAAGTCACTAGAGCTTGCTAGTCTTTCATAAGCTTTGATAGTTCTGGGAGCAGGACACCAGGCTTATGAACATTGATTTAAACATGTCTTTGTGTGGATTAAAATTGCATCACCGTACTCCTGCAATCCCCTAAAGAACCCCTAGGTGTCCCTGTAACCCAGGTTAGGAACCCCTGCTTTATTCTGCAAATATACTGTACTTATTAATATTTATTTCTGTTTTCTAGCTGCTACTTCAATACTTTTATACGTTCAACCTAATTTTTACAATAGTGCTTTTTTTATCCTGAATGTTGACTGATTCGTATTAACGTGTGATTTCCTCTTTATCTGCTCTAACAATGTACATTTCCCCTCTTTGGGAACAATAATGGGTTTTTGATTCTGATTTAAAGTAACTCAAATTGCCGTTTCAAATATATGATTTTAATGGATGTTGGTGCCAGAACTATACGAGTTCTTTGAGATTTTCAGGCCTCATTTTGTTGTTAAAGTGTATCTTTTATTAGTTCCCACCCTTCACACATTGTAGATAATTAGACATCACGTCATGTAGAGATATTTCAAGCAGTCTGATAACAAAAAAGGTTCCACTGATGGTGCATTCAAGCACACTCCGACATCTGAAACTTCATTACATATTCTTTTGGCTCATTGTTTATCCATCTGTGTTTGTTTCTCTACGAAAACAGATTTCATTATTTCTGTAACTCTTCATTCCTGGAAGTTGAAGTGTTCTTGAACGCACCACGATAAAGGAGTTTTCCCTGCTTCACTGCTGCAGCGTTTAGAATGACATAACATGCAGAGAAGTATTTTATAAAGAGATAACTTTCACACACAATAAAATCATCCAACCTTATATTTACTGTGATGGATGAACTGTTTATTATTGTACTGTTTGAGGGAAGACATGCAAGAGGCAGTGCTGCGGAGAAGAACATTTGGACAGTTTAAACTTTAACGGACATGTTGACCGGCGAAAAAATATTCTAACAGGAACTCTGATATAGTGATACAGAGTGATAGATAGTGATATATTTACCTTAGTGAGACGGGCCTCCTTGGCTTTCTTCAGAGCGAACACCCCTCTGCTCTCCAGCAGGCCGCAGAGCGACAGACACTCTGACTGCCCGACCGCAGAGACCTGTCTCTGGGAGCAGAGCCGGCTGTACACCTCATGGAGCTGAGAGAGAAACATGGGTTACACTTTAACACAACACGTTTTAAACTTTCTTTAACAAAACCTGCATGGTTAATAGGCAAGGCTATTTATATAGCACCTTTCAACACAAGGCAATTCAAAGTGCTTTACAAAAATGAAAGACATTAAGAAACATATTATAAAATGGCATCTAAAAAGATAAATAATAAACATTATCTCCATGGAGGCTTCAGTGCCGCCTGCTGGATGTTTTAAAATAAGCAGCAGACGCTTCAACATTTTCAAATAGCATTTAGCTTTAAATCCACTCTAACCAATTACTGTGTGTTTTAAGATTAGCAATTGTGAACATTGTGAAATGTGTATCCCCATTCGACACAGCCAGAGATCAGAACCAGGAGTACTGAGGTGTAGGTGTATAATGTTGAGTTGATTAACACCAGGGTTTTGTCCAAACTGTAAAATGTTAAAGTGATGCCAGAAAACAATATTTATGTTCGTCAAAAACTGTAGAATTACTCAAAATATGAAATAAAATAGATATTTATAATAAAGTGGACTTTGACTAATGATTCCAAATGGATTCTTACGACATTTTCCAATCCTAATTAGAAGGGACTCTTTGAATTCACACTTGAATTGTTTAAAACACCACTAAAGACAAAATAGATAATAAACCCTCCAGAACACATCTTGAGGAAGACAACAAACTGAATCCACAGCTCCAGGACTCGGCTCATCATCGTGCAACACCTCCTGTTGCTTACTGAAACCATGTGATCTCTCTCTCTCTTTATAAACGTTAACAGTGTCTGATCTCACCTTCCCGAGGACGACCTCCTTGCTCTTGCCGCTGCGTGTGAGCAGCAGCAGGCAGCAGACCAGAAGCTTCTGCTGCAGAGGGAAACTCTCTCCGTCAGGTCCTCCGCTCTGAGACGCCATCCTGTCGCCGTAAACCTCCGACAAAACCCTCGCCACCTGAGGGAGGCTGACCCGAGACACTGTGGAACAAACAGAGGCGTTAGAGACAAGGAAGCAATAACACATGAGGAGTTAGAGACAAGGAAGCAACACGTGAGGTCTCTTGCTGTATCTAACATGTAATACTCAGAATTGGTGCAGAGTGGATTTAAAGCTAAATGTTGAAGCGTCAGCTGCTTATTTTTAAACGTCCAGCAGGCGGCACTGAAGCCTCCATGGAGATAACGTTTATTAGTCATGCAGAGTTTGTTAAAGACAGTCTGAACCTGGTTAGATGAAGCTTCAGTGACGGAGGAGAAGTGAGCGCTCACCTTTAGCTTCATCTTTCTGATCCGATGATTTCTTCCTCTCGTCAGACTCCACCACCTCAACAGCTCTCCTGGAAATACAAATAAAGCAACTGTTGGTTGACTTTAATCTGTTGAGGGCAGGAAAGCACTTCCAGATTCCCAACTTGGAGTAGGCTCACCCAATAATGATCGTTATGCTGTCAGTTCATCTCATTAAAAGCTGACACGTTCCTCTGCACTCATTTGAAATGTTTACTATTTATTAGGGATGCACGATATTGGTTTTTTGAAACCGATACCAATAACTTCCTGCTTCTCAAGACCGATACCGATAATAATATAATATATATATTAGGGCTGTCAAGTTAACGCGTTAATAACGAAAATTAACGCCACTAATTATTTTAACGCGATTAACGCATGTGTATTTTTTGTCCTCGGCCGCCCCGTAGTTTCAGATCACATCGAGTTTAAAATACCATCTACAAGCTGATGCTGACAGCCCCGCTCCTGCCGCCTGCTTGTGGCAGACCACACTTTCACGCTCACCGGCAGGCACCGACTGGCCATCGGGAGGACCGGGAGGGTGTGTGTATGTGTGGCCCGAGCGAGAGAGAGACCTTACGTGCATTGTTGTTGTTAGCATCTGGTGCTAGCTAGCTGCGCTAACGGATATAAGGAGCTGTTTCAATGAAAACAGAGGAGCGACATTTCGCCACAACTGCGCCGAGCACTTGACTTTATGCAGGAAGCCAGACAGTGGGACATTGTACGAGAAGTCAGCACACTCAGCACGGATAGTGCGCAACATGATTGCAGCGTCCAGGCAGCTCCCACACACACACACACACACACACACACACACACCCACACACACACAGGTTGTTGTGTTTAATATTCATGAGGATATTTGTCATTGTTCAAATGATAATAAACATTAGCATAAAGCATATTTGTCCACTCATACGTTGATAAGAGTATTACAAACTTGAAAAATATTCCTCTAAGGTACATTTAGAACAGATAAAAAATGTGCGATTAAATATTTTAATCGACTGACAGCCCTAATATATATATATTAAATGTACCTGTAGTTTTTGCACACCTGGTGATAAAAAGGAGACTAGTAGTGAGCACATGACATGAGCATTACTACTATGAACAAAACAAAGCCAAGAACAGTTTTGACTCTTCAAAGTGACCATATTTATTTCCCCAAATAAAGTTCTTGCCTTTTTCAAAAGCCTCGTCGATAGGTAAAAGCTCCGGTGCCTTTGCAGCTGGCTTTGGATTCGCCGCTAGTTTAGCAGCGCAGGCGTCTTCGTACGCTTTTAACACACCATCGTAGCGATGGCGATGTTTCAGGTGACTAATCAGTTGGAAGTATTATAGCTCGTTGCCTTGTTCCCTCCTCGTGGAACTTCTGCATTTGTACAAATAGCAAGCGAACTATCTAACTCTGAAACTTTGGAATAGTCCCATACTACCGACAACATGTTTGTTTACTGTCCTGGCTTCACGGCCGCACACCATTTACGTCACAGCCAGGCATGAGTTAGGGAGCGCTGGATTTGTGAAGAACTCCCCTCTTCCTAAACCACTAATACCACAGTACTGGCAAAACGGGAGGAGCCGAGTGAAAAACAAGCGCCCCTCATCCCAATCCACCCACACCGCAGGATTCTTTTCTTACCCCAAAAATATATTTTATATTATCAGGGCTATTAATACTTTTATCGGGTTTATCGGGATGACGTCATAATTCCTAATATCGGACCGATAATTATCGTGCACCACTACTATTTATTAAACAATATCTGCTTTAGTGTTAAATAAAGGCTAAGATAATAAGTGGGAATGTTAATCAGCAGGAAAACAGATCACAATGCCTTCGTAATGCTGCTGTTGGGCGATATGATAGATTGTAGAGTAGAAGTGTTTTCCTGTAGACTATCCATCAACTGAGCAGAAAGCATGCTCCACGATGTGAGCGATGATAATGTGATGTCATGATTGTACCTGCAGATGTCCAGAGCTTTCCTGGCGTCTCCAGACACCGCCGACACTTTTCTGGCACAAAACTGAACGGCCGAGGCGTCCATGATCCCGTCCGCTGACGCCTGAGAGAAGGAGCGGGGAAAACATTATTATTTAGAGTCATTGCGTGCCTATTGATTTGAACACGATCCGTGTATCCATCATTTCCTGGTCTTCTCTAAAGAAGAGGGACCAATGGAAACGTTGTCATGTTGCCGTTGTTCAGCATGGAAACATTCATTAGCTAACAATGACATTATTGTTCTATTAATATAAAGGGAGGTCAGGTACTCTTTAAAACAGCTGCTAGCTATGGGTACTTTTTACTGAAGTACATTTCAAAGCCTCTTTACTTTGACTTGAGTAAAGAAGTTTAGTCAGTACTTCTACTTTCACCAGAGTATTTGTAAACACGAGTATCTGTACTTCTACTCGAGTAAAGGATGTGTGTACTTGTGTATCTCTGCATTAAGCTTTAATACCATCATTGCCCTAACCCATGTTTAATCTGTGTGTACCTGAGAGAGTCGGTCCTGCACGATGTCGCTGAGCTCCTGCCGGCTGTAGGGGGGGAAGTGGAGCAGCAGGGGGCGACACTGAGGCCGAGCCTGAAGACGAGGGAGGATCCGGTCCGTCAGGTCCAGAGCGTTCGCTATACCTGGAGAGGAGAGACAGAGTTTCATTAAATTACATGGTTCACTGAGAACCTGCACACACTAGTCTGTGTTGGATACGGTGTGTGTGTGTGTGTTACACGTTGTGATCATGGACCCCTCGTCTCTGTTGTGTGATTGTGATGTGCTATATGTGACATGTATGTAGTAACGTGTGCATTTTATTGTTCTCTTTTATCCTTTCGCCTCCATCTACTTGTCTTTCATCCTTTCTTTATACCTAATGCTGTATTGTGATTTTATAAAGGTGTCTATTATCATCTGGCCGGGGACAACAGCAGCGATGTCCCTTCCTAGGTTGCATGTTCCCTAATGTCTAATAGCATGTAGTCAGAAACGCTCAGAAAAACATTTGAATATCAGAATGTTAAAAAGTCAAATGGATTAACGCTCAAAATGAACTCTATTTTGAGATCTTATTTCTCTCTCTCCTGTCTGTGTTCAAATGTTTTCGTCGTCCTGATTTCTCCACGTTATCTCACAGGAGCGGAGCTTTTATGTAACGACGACGGGACGGTTTCTTACCGACGAGGCAGAGGCGGGACTGGCTGAGGTACGGCCACTCGAAGATGGTGTAGAGAACGTCCTGAGACTTACTGTCCAGCTGGTCCATCTCATCCAGAACCAGCAGCCTGACGAACAAACAAACATTTATTATTCACTTCTGCCACTTCTCTTGGACTTAAAATCACGCTGTACATTTCAATATTCCATCCTTCACATGTATATTTTCTACTTTCTTGTTTATTTATAGTCTTTTAATTTGTATTGTACATTGCCATGTCCTTTATGCTGCTGCACCACAAACATGTCCCAAATTGGGATCAATAAAGTTCTTCTTATCTTATCTTTCTTATAAGGGATGATAATAGGACTTCACTACGATCAAAAATACAATGAAAAGCTTTAGGGGGAAAACTAAAGTAGTGAAGAAGCACGAAGCCTAACATTACAGTTAAAAAACGTTATCAGACTCTCAATTTACGCAAAGCCTTTGATACAGTCAACCATAAGGTCCTTCTGTCCAAACTGTCGGCTTTGAACTGCTCTCCATTAACACTCAGTTGGATTGAATCATACCTCACTGGTAGGCGTCAGCATGTTATCGTCAATAATCGACTCTCTCCAGCTCTAGACTTAAGCACCGGAGTACCACAAGGTTCAATACTTGGTCCACTTCTTTTTTCCCTATATATTAATGACCTGCCATCTGTCTGTCCTGATGTGGAAACACAGCTATATGCCGATGACACTGTGGTATATGTGCATGCCAACACAAAGCAAAAGGCTGCTGATAAACTGACCTCAGCTTTAGTGCTGATCACTAGCTGGCTACACAGCTCCTGTCTTCAGCTTAATGTCAACAAAACAGTTGGAATGTTTTTCACAAAAAGAAAATGCAACATTGTGTCAAATATAAGCATCTCAGGTGAACATATTAACATTGTGCCTCAGGTTAAGTACCTTGGAATCATTATTGACTCTAATTTAACATTCAAAACACAAGTCAAAAAAGTGACCCAAAGAGTCAAGTTTAGCCTAGCAAATTTTAAATACATAAGAAACACAATGACATTGAATTCTGCCAAATGATACATGAATGCCATGATCATGTCACATCTAACATACTGTCTCACAAGCTGGGGGCAAACTAACAGCTCCACACTGAAGCCACTAGCAACCCTGTACAAACAAACCCTCAAAGTACTGGACCAGAAACCTAACCGCTCCCATCACTGTACCATCCTCAACAAGCATAACATCCTGAGTTGGGAAGATTTAATAAAGTATAGGAACATCGTTCTGGTGTACAAAATCCTGCACAATACAGCCCCTCCACCTCTTAGCTCATTGGTTACTCAACGTAACAACACCAGACGGACCACTAGAAGCTGCACACGTGGCGACCTATCAGTCCTATTCAGGAAGAGTACTTTTGGTCAGTCATCATTCTCGGTCACAGCAATTCAAAACTGGAACTCTCTACCCACTCAAATCAAAAGACATACATACACATCCCACCTTCACAGCTCACTTAAAAACATGGTTCACTGAGAACTACACCTGCACACACTAGTCTGTGTTGAGTATGGCGTGAGTGTTACATGTTGTGTTACATGTTGTGATCATGGATGTTGCCCCTCGTTTCTGTGATGTGATTGTGATGTGCTCTATGTGACATGTACTGTATATAGTAACGTGTGTTGTTTATCCTCACACCGGTATCTACTTGTCTTTCCTTCTTTTTATTTTTATATATTTTCTTATAACTAATGGTGTTGATATATTGTAATTTTAAGGGTGTCTATTACCATCTGGCCGGGGACAACAGCTGGAAATTAGCCATGTCGGCTAAAGCTGCACCATCTACTGTTTTTGTGACAGTTCATCGATGGGGACTGTCCACGACACTATAAATAAATAAACTAAACTAAATTACCTGCATCACACGTGAGACTCTTTAAGACCCATTTAACCTTTTAAACATCAACATTTTCGCCGCAGACCAAAACGGTCTGCTCTCAGTCTCGTCTCAACTAACACTAACTTATTTAATCCAACAAATCAGTTCATTAGAGTTTTCTTTCCAAAAGAACTCCACTAAAAGCTTTAAAGGGGACCTATCATGCAACATGCACTTTGTGATGTCTTTTATACATAAACATGTGTCCCCGGTGCGTCAGGGAACTCACTCTCTTTTCCTCCGGACCCAAATCTTGGATGACACATGTTTATGTATCAAAGACATGAAAAGTGGATTTTGAATGATAGGAGACCTTTCAGAGGGCCCTGAGTTGGAAAATGCTGCTCGAGTTTAAGACAGTTACTCACACAGCGGGCCCCGGGGCCGTCAGGAACCTCTGCAGCCCGCTCTGTCCTCCAGGAGCCTTCAGTTTCTCCGCCAGCAGACGGAAGATGGCGTGAGAGCTGCGCAGACTCATGCAGTTCACCAGCACCGTCTGCACCGAGGAGAGCTCCGGCTGCACGAGGAGAAACACAGTTACTAAGATGCTCACTGTTCTTGCACTTTTATTATACATGTTGCATCGTTGGAGGAGCTCAGGTCAGAAGAATTTCTACACTGTAGCTTTGTGCATATGACAATAAAACCTTTGAGTCTTGAATGCTGGCGAGAGTCCAATTGTCTCTCTTTTTTAAAATGAAACTATGTTTTATTTTTTGCTTGTTCTCTCTTCAAAACCCATTGTGTTTTCTAACATCAAAAACTCCAAATCGTACTAAATTAAAGTACTTCAGTAAATAAAAGCAGTGGGTTTCCACCTCTGAATCAACAAGCATTATCTGACTCCTACAATAAGCGTTTTTTTTATTCCACAGTCCAGTATTTAGTTGTATTCTAATCTATAGTTAACTTCTGTATCTACTTTTTTTGCATAATTATGACAGTAAAGCCTAAATCTGCTAATCTTGACTCCAGACCTGCAGTGACCCAAACACTCCACTAGGTGTCACTGCAGCTCCACTATCTATTTGTCTGACAACTTTTTACTTTTACATTTTTAGCACAAACCCCTTACTTTAAAAGCTGCGGGGGGGGGGGGGGTGATCATTAGGGTCATTGGGCACCTATTGCAACCTAGTGTCATACAGAAAACAGTCTGTGTATACAATGACAGTATTACAATTAGAAATGGAAGATCTTTAAAGGTCTATTAATAAAGTGAGGTCCAGTTACCAGCTGACTGGCTAGTTTTTACTTAAGTACATTTCAAAGCCCATAATTCTTTACTTTTACTTGAGTAAAGAAGTTTAGTCAGTACTTCTACTTTTACCAGAGTATTTTTAAACACAAGTATCTGTACTTCTACTTGAGTAAAGGTTGTGTGTACTTTTGCCATCTCTGCTACTAGACGTTATGACCATAATAACCTGAGAGGCTGTCCAACAGCATCATCTGGGACCCAAAGCATGCTCTGAGCAGAGAATATGAACTGCTACCCTCTAATGGAGATCACTAAAGTCAGCCTGAAGCATCCTTTGTGCTCCAGTCCATCCTCTCAGTAAACACAGAGCTACAGATCAAATGCACGCTGAAGGCTCTTTGAGCAGCTTTGCTCTCACTGATTGTGCTGTTATGTTAAATGCTTCTTGAAATGATTTTTGCAACAGTTTCGTATCAGTACCTCCATCTCCTTCAGGACGCAGTTGAAGCAGGCGGTCTTCCCGGTGCCGGGCGCTCCGGAGATGTAGAGGCTGCCGGGGACTCTCTGCAGGGCTTTGTCTCTCAGGAAGCACCGGATGGCGTCTCGCTCCACCTCGCGGGACAGAAGACGCTCGGGGAGGGCCGTGTGCAAAGCCTTCTTCACGCTCAGGAACCTCGACTCTGCAGGGGGAACAAGAGAGGAAGAGGACGATGAAGATGAGGTCAAATGCATCCTTATCTTATATGGGCAGTCTTGCATTAATGTACATTCTCTAAGATATCGAAGTGACTGTTATCTTGTATATATTGATTGTTGTGTTTTTATTTATGTCTTAATGTGTGCACATGTATAAATGTGTCTGTTGCCCAATAGGTGACCGTAAAAACAAATATTAGCGCCTCTTACTTTCTGCAAAGAGCCGAGACACTGCCTGTTTTCCCTCCGGGGTTCCGGCGGGAGTGTCCTGTCGCCGCGGTGACGACCCGGTGTTGGGAGACTGTGGTTTCCGTGGCGACAGCGACGGGACCAGCCGGCGGCGAACGGAGAGCGGAGAGTTCTCGTCGAAGCTGAGCTTTCTGGGAGAATTCACGGCCGGCCTGCTCTGCTTCGGGGGGGAGCCGAGCAGCGAGGAGCCGTCCAGGTTACAGCCGTTATCGTCTCCTTCAGAATAAAAGACACACGATTAAATCTCCGGGTGAAACTGATGTGGAGGAACTCAACATCTTATCATTTCAATATTCTTTCATTGTTGTATTGATAAGCAAGCCAGACCAACAACACCAGATTGAGAACAGTCGCTTAAAAAAAAAGTAGGGCTTATCCAACGTTGTTGTTGTTTTTCATACATTTTATTTTGAAATATAAATTTAGAGGTGAATTTCCCTCTAGCATAAGACCCTGAACTGATGTGTTCTGTTAAGTAGAAAAACCTCCTATGTAACCGCCTATAGAGATTTAAACCAACATAAGCCTTTTTGAATAACTGTGGGAATAAATGGAGCCGTGTGGTGTTTTATTTGCACCTTTGAAGCACTCTTTACACTAAAGAAATGCAACTAGAAATGAAGCCTAGTTGCAGAACCTAGAACCACGGGTCTCACCTGTGCGTTTCCTGGGGCTGAGGGGGAGCCGTGTCTGCAGACGGGGGGAGGAAGGAGGAGCTCTGAGTGAGAGAGGAGACGAGAGGGTTGAGGTCCGGGCGACGGCAGGGCGTCTCGGGGACATCGGTCCGATGCGACCCAGGTTCAGGTTCTGGGTTTCGGGCTTTGAAGACGAAGCAGCCGGAGACTCCTCTCGCTGCGGCGTCTTGCCTTGAGAGGAAACTCTGCTGGATTTCCGGCGAGGGAACGCCAGCGTGGGCTGAGCCTGGCCGCTAGAGCGCGTGCTGGGCATGTTGAGCTCAAACTGAAACATAAAAGGAAGATAATCCATTAGTTCATCAAAAAACGTAGAGGCGTGTGAGAGGGGTTTTTAACATGTTAAGCTCCCAGTGAGGTTTTTGTTTGAAGCTACAAATCTAAGTCGTCAAATGTTAAGCATTCAAACTTCTACTTTAGTAAAAGAACAAAATGATAAGCACAAGAATGCAATTAGAGCAGGGTACATGAGGAATCCTGAAGTCAAATGTAAGACCTTTTAAGACCCTTTCCATACATTTTAAGACCTCATCGCCACTTTGAGTTTTAACCGGTTACCTTGGCGACACACTTCTCCTCACATTGACTATATGCAGTATTGATTGTCCTTCCTCCTTATCTTCCAACCATTTGGACGCAGACTTGCATTTCCCCATAACGATGTTGTTTAACAACCGGCGTAAACGGAGCTTCGCGCTATCAAGCAGTGAGCGTGCGATGTCCTGCTCAGATGACGTCACATCCAACGGGATGCCATCAATAAACTACACAGAATCACACTACACACCTACGCCATGATTACATTCAGGCACACTGTAGAATACAACCTCTTTGGACCATTTAGATACTTATTGAAAACAAGCTACAAAATGTAATACCTTGGAAAATGCTTTTTAATACTTTTTAATAGCCTTCATTTTCACTGAATTGATTTATCAACTTGTAATACTTCTTAAGACCCCGCGGACCCCCTGCAGAAAGAAGCACTTAGTAGTTAAACCAAAGGAGCAAAACTCTATTAGTAAAGTCCTGCATCCAAATGTTAACTTAAGTAAAAGTACTGGTAGCTGGGCCTTTTGGGTTCAAACTGAAACATAACCCATGCACACATAAATGACAGGGCTGCTAATAATGTGATGTTTTATTTTTACATTTTCTAAGGTTGGTGAACGAAGCTTCGACTGTCAGTTTTTAAATGTCATGCATTCAAACTCCTGCTTTAGTTATTAGCACCAATTATGCAATAAGAACCAAAAACTAAATAAAATAACTAATACTCTGTTGTACGAGTCCTGCATCCAAAAAGTACAACAGTACTAGTGTCACGATATACTAAAGGTATCAAAAGCACTAATTTAGCCAAATTCAAGATATATTTAACATGATTAGATTTACTGATAAAGTCATGTGTCCATGTTTTGATGTTGCAGCTGTTAACATGTGGGGCTTATTCTGCTGGGTAGTGGAGACTCCATTGGTATGTATAAAGTAGCATTACATGGAAATACTTCATTAAAATAAAAGTACTTCAACATTGTACTTGAGTAACTTTCCTCCACTAGTTGATGGCATGTTGGGCATGGCACCTGCTATCTTTCCCTAGCACACTTAGCAGTTGAAATCAACCTTAAAACACAACACAAACTACTATGATATGATCTTTATGTTCCTTCTCATCCAAAGGTTGCACTGTATGTTTTTGTCTAGACCAAAATAGGGTTGTTTTAAGTGTAAAATAAAGTTTGTGTGAATTGAATCCCTCAATATTACCACCTGTTACACATTCGGATTAATCTAAAAACAATTGTCACACACTTAATACCATTATAGTAACCTGTCAAAGTGTATAGATCCTTATTTAAAAGTTGTGTTTACTCGAAATCACCAGCAGACCAAACACTATAGTATGGTTGTCAAATGGCGCGAAAACGGTGGCGTTATCACAACGAAATAACCAGATTTCGCCATGAAAATGAATGATATTTCATCTCAAACATATCCTTTTAAAATAAATACAGCCCTGGAGTCAAATACATAACGTGAAAAATAAGCTACTATGAATATTTTAGACGATAAACCAGCAAAGCGAATCTGAACAGTAGAATAACTCTTCCGGTTACGATTTACAACCATATTTCACCTTCCACTATTTAAAATAAATAGTTAATGATATATTTACCGTTATAAATAGTAGCAGGAAGTCTTCTCAGTTGAAAGTAGAGTGTTTTCTCTTGTCTTACAGCCCTCTGAGTCTCTTTCTCTCCATTGTCTTCGAACACTGAAGCCGAAACTTGCGCCAAATCTCTTTCAGCTCCTCCTCCGATGCAACAGCTGTGCTTGCTTCCCCCTCAGCTGCGCTCTGATTGGTCAGAGCAAACAGCTCCCCCAACGCTCATTGGCTGAGCGTTTCTGGCCGGACGTACGTCATGGTTTCAATGACCAGGGCAGGCGGTGTGGCGGGAGTTTAAATGGAACACTGTTTTCCCGGGAAATGTAATGTTTCAAAAGTCTGTAACGTGGCGCACTTTGAATGCCAGAGTCCGGGTTAAATATCACCATCTACTCAAAATAACTCTCTACATGTGGTTTTAATGGTTTTACTGAGAGAGTATTTGTATTTAAGGCAACATTAAATAAACTCAAGGCCTGATTTGGATATTGTAAACAACAGTTACGAAGTAATCAGATACTTTAATGCAGTAAAGGTACAAAGAGGACCACAGATGGAAATGAGCTATTAGCTATAATCTGGCATATTGCGTCTCTTCTCTTTGCTGAGATTAATGTTTTTGTATGCATGGTCCTTCTATAAATAAATAATATCACCGTTTATACTAAATCATTCACCTCAAGACCTGATTTAGATATTGTTAACATCAGTGATGGAAGAAGTAATCTGATATTTTTCTTCAGTAAATGTAATGGCCTATAGCACCATGGAAATACTTCACTTTGAGTTAAAGTACTGCATTCAAAGTAAAAGTATGTAATCAGCTAAATATGCTTACGTATGAAAATACTCATTATTCAGTCAAAAGTTAACCCATAAGTATTTTACTATTATATGATGTTTCTGGATTCATCATGGTGTTAAGGAGATGTACTCAAGTACTGTAGTACACTTTTGAGGTAGGTCTACTTGTACTTTGCTTGAGTATTGAGAATAAAGGCAGAAACAATTGTTGTGTTGGATTGAGAAACAGAGACACATGCAATACAAGTCATAGTATAAACAACAGTATATATTTAAAAAGAAGCAAACATACTTAAAAGAAAAATCAAAAGACATCTGACACATGATTTCATACAGCATTCCTCCTCATTGGTCGGCAGTGATTCCCACAACGATTACGAACATGATTGATTGAACAACAAATATTAAAATAAATAAAAACAGACTTTTAAACTGTCTGGAGCCTTCATTTGTTTTGTTGCATTAGATCTATGAGAAAGGTTTACAGGAGTGTGCTCCTCCTTCAGGTTGGTGCAAGAACCAGTTGATGTGGTTTCAAGAGATCTAATCTCACTAAAGGTGATTGGGATTAATTTTGGGTCGATCTTGAAGGTTTAGGTGACTCTGGATCATTTGGATTGCACAGTTTGCCTATTCAACAGTTGAGGCAATAATTGTCATCTTGTTCTCTCTACAGTAGATCCAATGGTCGCAACACTGTCAAAATCAGCGCACTGCAGTCCTGATCATAATACATTTTCAGAAATGGTATTTAAATAATGCCACTTTATTTTAATAGAAAATGAAACGGAATGGACCTGTGCTGCTTTATTTAGAAAATCTCACATTTGTACCTTTTTCTCCCATGAAATCATCTCTTTTCCCGAGTATTTGGATTTTATACTTTTACTACATTTTGAAAGCAAAGATTATACTTTTTAATCCACTTACTAGTTACTTTATAAATTCAGATTTACACACAGATTTAAAATATGGGGGTTAGTATATATTATTAAATGATATGAATATATAAAGCACATCTCTTCTCTATTTAAACTTATCAAGCTAATACACCGAATCTTTTCTTTAAGGGTTAAAACATGTGGCAACACAAGAGGAGAGCACATGTACTGTCCAAACACTCTATGCCAATACAAGAACAAAACGATGAAAGCACTTCAATGAAACCTAATCTGGATCCAGATCATGCTGGCCAAAGTAATAACATATATTCTAGATGTAATGGGCACTGACAGTGAAGCGAGAATAAAGAATCACACAACCTCTGAAATTAATAATCCGCTCTGGTTTTTGTGAGAATTTTGAACAGGTAAAAAAAACACTTACTTCAGTCAAAGCATCCTGATATAAAAGTATGATTTTCACTCTCATGTAACTGTGTCCTCAATCAGCAGACTCTCAAATAAAGTTAGCAACTCACCCAAGATATTTTCAGCAACCAGCAACAAGAGTAAGAGTTTCTTCATTTCAAGTCCTGCTCATTCCTCTAATCTAAAGAAATGCAGCTTTTCTCCCTGCTATTTGCAATGTGTGACAAAGGGGGGGGTTAACGAGAGAGGGATTCTCTCCCTACCTCCCTGCTTGCTTGCGGCACAGAGAGGGATTCTCCCTCCCTCCCTCCGGCACAGCAGAAGACAATGCCCCATACTTTCAGCCTTACTTTTGTCCTCACTTGGTCCTTCACCTCATATGTTCCAAACAGGTCCACATTTGTGTATTCAAAGGGTCTTGCTGGATTTTTCCGCTCTGATGGCAGGTCACTCATGATTTGCTTGCACTGGCCTTTCTGCATATCACGCAGCTGTCAACCACCCTTTTAGCCAATCTTCTGCCTTTGACAACCCAGGGCTTCTTTCTCATCTGTAGGAGTGTTCCTGCTATTTCCTCGTGGTTTGCTCTGTGGGCCTTTTGAGCAAGAAGTGTGGATATCCATGCCTCATAAGGTAGGATTGGTACTACAACTTTGTCCTCATTGAAGTATTGGATCCTTCCTCCACATACTAAGAGTCCCGACTCTTCCTCCTTATACACAACCAACCTGCTGAGAGTAATGTCTTTAAATGTTACTCCTTCCTGGGCTGAAAGGAAAAGATGTCTGAGTGCATCTTTACATTCTCCAACAGCGAGCACAGTTTTCTTAGTTCTCAACTCTCTCTTCTTTTGAAGGAATTACCTCCCACTTTGACCTGTAGGGAGTTGGGTTCATTGTCCTCCTCTTCCACTCCTTAGCAGCTCTCAGCACCCAGGCAACAACTCAGACCAGTTTATCCAAGCTGCTGAATTTCCTCACATCAATCAGTTGCCCTACAACTGAGCCAGCTGGTATCCTTCTGGTTTCAGTCTCTTTCTCACTCAGAGGGTTTTATAAGGGTTACAGGTTCTTTACCATCAGGATGCTTCTTTGCCTGAGCTCTGGTGAGTGCTGCTGTGAATGTTTTCTTTTGGATTTTATTGATGCCCTCCTTTGCATTTGCCGCAACCTCCTTGGCTGACTTCTTTGGCCACTCCTCCACTGGCATTTTCAGAAAGGAAGGTCCTTTCTGCCACTCAGATTCCTCCTTGAGATCAGCAGGGGTCGCTCCTCTTGTTATGATGTCTGAAATGTTTAGGTCACCTGGAATCCACCACCAATCCTCAACAGATCCAGACTTTTGGATTTCACCTACTCTGTTGGCAAAGAATGTCTGATATCCATAACTGTCATGCTGGATTGCTCCCAACACAGTTTGACTGTCCAGGATTAACCCATTGTCCCATTTCCATTCGACTGTGCTTTTCAATATGCCTTCTTAGACGAGCTGCAAAAACGGCACCACAGATCTCTGCCTTCACAGGGTCACCTTTTTGGTTCAGTGGTGTGAGTTTTGCCTTGGATTCAACCAGTCTGATTTGGATACCTTCTTCCGTCTCCCACCTGAGGTATACCACAGCTCCAAAACTTTTGTCACTTCCATCGGAGAATGTTATTCCCAAAGGTTTACCGATCCAGCTGGGTGGCGTCAAGCTTCTGTCGAAGGTGATTGGACTCAGTTGCACATACTCTTCAAATACTTTTATTGCTTCCTCCCTTAGGCCTGCTGACAGTGGATTATCCCAAGTTTCCCGGCTGGATTTTCCGCTTCCTGTCTCCTGGAACGCTTTTCTGACGAGTATGGCTCCCTTCTGTTTCAATGGTGTGACAAGACTGATGGGATCATAGAGGCCTGCTACTTGACTTAATAGCTCTCTCCTGGTTAAAGGGTCAGGAGTCTTTGCTCTTACCTCTTCTTCAAGGAGGTCTTGGCCTACTCTCATTTTCCTCTTTCTCCTTGAGAAGTTGATGGAGGTAAGCACATATAGTTTGTCCTCCTCCACGAGGTAGCCAACCCCCAGGGCCTTATTGTCCTCTTCCTTCATCTGATTTGGAAGTATCAATACCCTGTCTTCTCCTGCAGATGTCACTTGGTTGTGGTTCTCCTGGACTTGCCTCCCACTTTGCCCTGAGTGGACCCAAGGTTTAAGAAAGAATCCTCCAGCTTTCAGGACTTCCTCAACCCCATTAGTGCACTCTTCTAACCTTTTTTGGTCATTGTGGGATGTCAGGATGTCATCCATGTAGCAATCTTCCTCCAGGACTCTTCTTTCCTCTTCGAGGTGTGTAAACATTGGTAGCCTTGATGTTCCTCGCATAGCCAGCTGTGCTATGCATCCTGCAGGTCGATCACCAAAAGTTGACTCTTGTTATTGCGTATTCACTTATTTCTTCGTCCTGAGTGTCTCTCCATAAGAATCTGTGAAGATGCATTTCCGGGTCTTCCAGCCACACAGAATTATACATCTTCCTGATGTCTCCTAAAGCTGCATGCACTCCTCTTCTGAATCGGAGTAAAACTCAATACATCAGGCCCCTTCAGTAGAAGATCGTTCATACTGAACCCTTTGAACTTTTGGCTGCTGTTCCACACAAGGCGTACTGGTGTTGTCAGAGTGAGGATTTTGGTGCCACCAAGTGGCTCACATACCATACTGGTCCTGCCCAGCTGTCCTTTATCTCTTTAGTGAGTTTCTTTGCCGCTCCTCTTTCCACCATTTCATGTACCTGTGCCTTGTAGGCAGCTTGCCAATCTGGCTCCCTCTTGAGTTGTTTTTCTGTCCTCAGAAAAGTTGCTTCCACTGCAGTCCTGTTGTTGGGAAGAGAGATTGGGTCCTCGTTCCAAGGGTACTTTGAATCCCAGTGTGGAGCACTACTGTGGGCATCAGCTGTAACATAGGTAAGGCCTTGTTTTATGATTTCCAGCTCATTTTCCTCAATTAATGTCATTTCCTTTCCTCCAGGCTGACAATGACCACATCGACATCCTCCACATTTTGGTTCACAGGCTGCTCCAATACTGTCCCACTTCCACCAATCCAGAAATTCTCTGTCACCAGCTGTGCTTTTTGTTTCAGCCTGAATCTCTTCAGCTCCGATGATTTCCTCGTATTTCACTGCGGCCATACGCATGGAGCAAGCAAAGTGTGTTTCAGACTTATGTGTTGTCATCTCCACTTCCTCAAAGAGATCAGGGTGAGCTCCAGCCACAGTTTTACCCAGTGGGCTGTCCCACAAAACGAGGTCTCCGACAATCTTCACCCTCTGTGGGACCAGTCTACCTTCTCAGTGGCTGATAAGTAGCTCAATGTTTTCTGGTCTTTTTAAATCCTCAAGTTTGACTTTTGGAAAGAACGACATGGGCCCTCTCTTGCATTAGGTCATCCCGCTTCCCATGCTATTTTCTGTCAAAATTGACCGGTGTGTTTTGCACAGTGATATCTCTGGAACCCCTTATCCAATTTTAATGGTTGACATCTCATTTGAACAGTCAAAGCAAGTAGAATCAAGGGATGACAGACAGAATGACACGAGGGATGAATTTCATATTATTTTTGGCAGTAAGTTCAAAGATAGTGCTTATTTTACATTACTGTATATTATAACAATACTTGCCATGTAGGCTGTGTTTACTGGAGATGGAAATGCTTTAGTTAGTGTTGTAGCTGAGATTCATCCCGCTCCAATGATGTATGGGATGTATTGATTTGATACAAGCAAGCCAGTGTTTCATGTCATGGTCCGGACCCACCGGTGGGCCCATCAAGTTCAGCATTCACTGTGATGAATATAAAATAAGACACTGATACTGTTTTCCTCAATGAACATTTATTGAAAGAGAAATATACCATAACAGAACGTGTGTGTGTGTGTGTGTGTGTGTGTGTGTGTGTGTGTGTGTGTGTGTGTTTTCCATCTGCAGGATGACCATAATACACTCAAACTCATTCATTTTCTATGGCGGTTAATTCTGACCGAAAACATCAAGGGTGTTTCACTGTTGAATAAATCACTCAAAATGCAATGCAAGTGGTGATCATCAAGTGTACATGTTCAGATGCCTAGTGTGAAGGATAACATAAGGTATTGAGGCAATTGGATGAAAAACAAAATATTTATGAGTAAAACAAAAGTAATTTGGTCACTTTTGACCCGAAACGCAAGAGAAGGGTTACGTAACATAATTCAAAATAGTACACAAGAGAAAGTATTGATTTACATTCAGGGAAACTAGAACATATGATAACTTCTCCTCATAGCACAGCACACGGTTGTCAAGACCTTCCAGTTTAGTCCCTTTGGCAACATGACAAAAATATATGTTTTGTGTTGGAGTGAGAAGCATGAGAAATGGAGACACATGCAAAGTAAATAGAAGTAATAGTTTAAATAATAATACACATTTTAAAAGAAAGAAAAATACACAAAACAAAATTCCAAAGACATCTGACACACAATTTCATCCAGCAGCACTCCTTGTTGATTGGCAGCATGTCCTGGACTGATTGAACAATATATATGAACAGTCTTTTAAGCTAGCTGGAGTTTTTTTGCAGAAGATCCATCTGAGAGGTTTACAGTAGTCTGCATCAGGTTGAGATAAGTGGGAGAACCAGTTTATAATGTTGCTGATGTGGTTTTAAGAGACCAAACTCACAGGGGGTTAAATGAAACACTTGAAAGTTATGAATTGGGGATGTATAAGGCACTTCTCCTCAGTCAATGTATAGTAGTCAGTAGTGTTGCCTAGTGCACACCCAGCAGCTGAATTGCTTAGCGTCGACACCTTCATCAACCTTCACTTGCCAAATACATTTTAAAGTTTTTTTATAACGGTACACATGTCAACATAGAGGATTTTCTGATATCGTTATTGTGATGAAACTGCAGGATTTATATTTGTTGTTTTTATAAAAATATTTACACAATGACATGTCATATGGATATCACCACCTAGTGGGTAAAACAGATAATGCTAGTTACTGAATGACATGATTTCAATGTAATGCTGCTTTAAAAACATGAAAAAGAGAACACACATATATCATGAATCCAACATGACACCTTAGCCTCATCCCAATACCCCTCCTCGACTCCTCCTTTCCCTCACTCGCGTCCCTTCCTTGCGTCTTAGCTCCGCCTCCGTAAGATGCGAGCGAGAGACACGAGGAGGTGACGCGAGGACAGAGGAGTCCTCAGGTATTAATTGGGATGTCCCGTTCACTCAAACGTCACTCTTAAACGACGTCTGTTAATGATGACATGTGCACAGCTGTATCCCCTCTCATCGGGCTTAACTGAATAACCCCTTAAAACCGGCTCATTTGTTGTTAAATATTTATTTGAATCTTTCTCTTGTTAGTCAAGGAATTCAATGTATGATTGTTGGTCCTGCTTTTGTGTTCCGTTTTGGTGTAAAATGTAGCCTACATTTAAATACAAATATAATTATAGTAATGTGAAAGCCTTTTAGAAATGAGTGCTGTGAGCACTTATACATGTATGTGACGCTTTTCCACTTATCTTCCAGTTGTCGGTTTTCCTCTGTTGAAATCGACCAGCTGTGAAGGTGGGGGCGGGGCTTTTATACGCGAGTAGTGAAAACACTTCCGCGTAGTCTGCTCTCGTGTATCCTCCCGCACCCCTCCTCCCTCACCCCTCCTCGACTCCTCCGTGTGCATTTCAGCTATTGGGACGTCCTTCAACATGGCGTGTCTTGATCGATTTCCGGGTCAAGGGGAAGAGAGGAGTCGAGGAGGGGTATTGGGATGAGGCTAATGTCTGTCACAATATAGATGTTATATTGATTGATGGCCCAGCCCTATGTTTGTCAGGGGATATTGAAAGGTATATTCTGCCTTGATTGACCCTTTAATAGACTGTATTTGATGGTTGATTGTTGTTGTCGTTGACCTCTGACCCCACCAGGCCTTCTTCTGCAGCGCTCTGCTGATCTCCCTCTGAGGCTGCAGGGTTCTCCTTTTTAACGAAATGTACCATCGGCTCTCCTTCTTTCTAATAAATCGCTGTGAAAACATTTTTAAAAACAGTGTTAGAGACTTCATACAATTAAGGAGAGGTTGTGTGTTCTGAGACCAGAGGTCGCGTTAAGCGAATATTTTCCGTCTATGACAGATTTATTTTAACAATGACGGAAAAATCTGAAAGCAGTCCGTCATTTTGACAGATTAGAGCAAACTCCGAAGAGCGCCAAAGCTTCCCCCGTTGACAGTTCACGAGCGTGCACTCTGTCTCGCAACATGACCTGCACTATTCTACTGTTTCTTCTTGCCCTTTCTACACTGTAGCTACTGTGCATGTGACGATAAAGACTTTGAAACTTGAAATGATGGTTGGATGAAGTTGTGGTTCAATGTTTTTCGGCAGCACAGCACCTCTGCATGCAAGGCACTGATATTTCCGGTAATGGTTAATGATCACTTCACTAGGAGGGCTTGATCAGAAACAATATTCTAAAATGAGAAACCCTATCCTCTAAAGTCTAAACAGAGTGAAATAAAAATGTAAAACATTTCAGTCAGAGGTCAGCACACTTCTAGAGACGAGGCAGAGGGATTATATGGGCTTCTAGGAAATCCTATCCTATGTGCATTTAAAGGTGGGGTAGGTAAGTTTGAGAAACCGGCTCGAGATACACTTTTTGTTATATTCCATGGAAAAGCTCTTAACATCCCGATAGCAATGAATATCTGAAGTGCTTTGACAAAAAATCCATAACAAAATGTTATCAGTGGAAGCCGTAGCGCTGTAAAAAGTACGATCAATCATTTTAGCCGGCCCGGCTAAAATAACTGGATGGCCTACCTGGCTGTCAGCCTTCCATCTGTGCACAAACTTATCTCGTGCCCTCATTGGTCATGTGCGCGTTCATGTGTGTTGGAGGAGGGGCTCTGTGAGGAAGTGGCAGATTTTCTCCGGTTGTGTATTTTCAAATTCTGGCGATCTCGAGCCGGTTTCTCAAACTTACCTACCCCACCTTTAAGTTCAGAGTTTCAGCAAGATTCACAAAACTGATAATACAATTCTTTAGAGCAGGAACTTACGGATCACTCCACGTTCCACCAGATTCCAAACGGCAGCAACAACGACAGCAACAGGAATTCGGACACACGGGAGGAAAGCTTTCCAGACATCTGCAGCTGAAAGATGAAAGAAAGGTAGAATCAGAGGTGGTTCAGTGTTTCAGCAAGTTTCCCAAAACTGATAATACAATTCTTTGGAGCAGGAACTTACGGATCACTCCAAGTTTCACCAGAATCCAAACGACAACGACAGCAGAAGGAATTAGGACACGGAGGTGGACAGCTTCCCAGACATCTGCAGCTCAAAGTTGAAAGAAGGGTAGAATCAGAGGTGGTTCAGTGTTTCAGCAAGTTTCCCAAAACTGATAATACAATTCTTTGGAGCAGGAACTTACGGATCTCTCCAAGTTTCACCAGAATCCAAATGACAACGACAGCAACAGGAGCAACAAGAGCAATGACAGCAGCAGGAATTAGGACACAGGGGACAGTTTTCCAGACATCTGCAGCTGAAAGTTGAAAGAAGGGTAGAATCAGAGGTGGTTCAGTGTTTCAGCAAGTTTCCCAAAACTGATAATATTTTTGATTTTGATTTGATATACTTTATTAATCCCCGTGGGGAAATTGTTTCTCTGCATTTGACCCATCCTAGTGTTAGGAGCAGTGTGCTGCCATTTTGAACGGCGCCCGGGGAAATACAATTCTTTGGAGCAGGAACTTACGGATCACTCCAAGTTTCTCCAGAATCCAAACGACAACAACGAGGGCAACGAGAGCAACGAGAGCATCGACAGCAGCAGGAATTAGGACATAGGGGCCGACAGTTTGCCATTTATTTGCAGCTGAAAGTTGAAAGAACGGCAGAATCAGAGGTGGTTCAGTTTTTCAGCAAGTTTCCCAAAACTGATAATATAATTCTTTAGAGCAGGAACTTACGGATCTCTCCAAGTTTCACCAGAATCCAAACAACAACGACTGCAACGAGAGCAGCGAGAGCAACGAGAGCAACAAGAGCAACGACAGCAGCAGGAATTAGGACACCGAGGACAGTTTTCCAGACATCTTCAGCTGAAAGTTGAAAGAAGGGCAGAATCAGAGGTGGTTCAGTTTTTCAGCAAATTTCCCAAAACTGATAATACAATTCTTTAGAGCAGGAACTTACGGATCACTCCAAGTTTCACCAGAATCCAAACGACAACAACGAGGGCAACGACAGCAATGAGAGCAACGAGAGCAACTTCAGCAGCAGGAATTAGGACACCGCGGGCAGTTTTCCAGACATCTGCAGCTGAAAGTTGAAAGAAGGGCAGAATCAGAGGTGGTTCAGTTTTTCAGCAAGTTTCCCAAAACTGATACTATAATTATTTGGAGCAGGAACTTACAAATCTCTCCAAGTTTCATCAGAATCCAAACGACAACGACAGCAACGAGAGTAACGACAGCAACGAGAGCAGCAGGAATTAGGACACAGGGGACAGTTTTCCAGACATCTGCAGCTGAAAGTTGAAAGAAGGGTAGAATCAGAGGTGGTTCAGTTTTTCAGCAAGTTTCCCAAAACTGATAATACAATTCTTTGGAGCAGGAACTTACGGATCACTCCAAGTTTCACCAGAATCCAAACGACAACGACAGCAACGAGAGTAACGACAGCAGCAGGAATTAGGACACAGAGGACAGTTTTCCAGACATCTGTAGCTGAAAGTTTAAAGAAGGGCAGAATCAGAGGTGGTTCAGAGTTTCAGCAAGTTTCCCAAAACTGATACTATAATTATTTGGAGCAGGAACTTACAGATCAATCCAAGTTTCACCAGAATCCAAACGACAACGAAAACAACGAGAGTAACGACAGCAGCAGGAATTAGGACACCGAGGACAGTTTCCCAGACATCTGTAGCTGAAAGTTTAAAGAAGGGCAGAATCAGTATGCCATAATCCCCTCCGTTTCAAAAGTGCTGATTCTCTGTCTGTTACTAGATGAAAATAAGGAGCCACTCCCCACACCCCTCTGAGAGATATTTGGTTAAAGGGCCCATGTCATGCTTTTCCGGTTATTACCCGTCCCCTTGTGTGTTATGAAGGTTTGCATCCATGTAAACGGTCTGCAGAGTCAAAACCCCTCAAAGTACAACCTGTAGCGAGTAAAACTCTAACACCTCCCTTGCCAATGTTTTCTTCATGGGTATCGCTACGTAGTAGGGGTGTAACGGTATCCGTATTCGTCCCGAACCGTCACGGTTCGGACGTCACGGTTCGGTGCATGTAGTCACACGACGAATACGCCTTTTTTTTTACGAGTGGGAAAAAAGTCTGTCACTCAGGGCAATACCCATTATACTATATATAATCCAGGGGGCGATATTGCGCCTAAAAGCTGTTTGCCAGCCGCCCTTAAACAACAAATGAAGAACAAGAAGAAAACACAACAAAACAAACAAAATACAAGAAGAAGAAAAGTTAGTATGGCGGTTTCAGATAACACACAGGAGCTAGAACCCACCTGCTTCTTTTAAATCAGCTGTGTGGGAACATTTCGGGTTCCCTGTGGACTACAATAACGATGGATTGTGCGAGTGGTGGATCGGACGAGGACGGTGTGTCGGCGTTGTTTGACAGCGGTGCGGTATGCTAATGATAACACAAGCCAAACATGCTAAATCATATAGAGTGGCGAAGTCCCTCCCCTTCCGGGGGACCTCCATGGGACCTTATTTCGGAAAAATTATGTATTGAAGTCAATGGAGAGAGAAAGATTATCTTTCGATCCCGTTTGAATTGTGCCACGAATTACACATATGATGTTTGTCAATTTAAAAGATAATTTTGCAAGTCAAAATTTTTTAAATGTGTCGTAAAACTGTGAAGTAACACATTTGTTTGTGTGAAACGCTCAATGAACTACATCTCCGGTCTAGCAGAATAACACACGTCACCAAGATGGCCGTCACTACTGTCTTGTCAACAAAAGGGATTGACTACCCTCACTATCACCACAATGAAACACGTCCAGAAGAATGTCATGCAAAGCTGCCTGCCTGCCTTCCTTTGATTCTCTCTGAACTGCCTGATCTTTTTAATGTTTAATGTCAACCATTTGTGCAGATAGCATGAAGTAGAAAAGTTCGCCGATGTTAATGTAGCGTTAGCATTTCTCCCCCGGGCTTAAGTGGTGTATTATAGAATGATCACACCGGTGACAGTACTCTTCAAAGGATTCACGAAATATGACTACTACTCTTACTGTTTAACATTTTGGGTTACTTAATGTTACTTGATGTTAAGGCTAATAAAAATGACAAGGCTGACTGTAATGCTAACTAACGTGCTTGCTACAAGCTAGGTAGCTAACTTGATCCAGCCACTCCTGGGGCCTATACTACGAAGCTGGTTCAACCTAACCTGGATATGTTTGAGTTAGCCGGTTGGCCTAATCCAAAACATACGCGCTGTCGCTAAGCTGCACTACGACGCTGGTTATCAAGTGGATCGCTCAAGCCAGCCGTGTCCTATCTAGTTAGGTGCGCGTTCACATGAAAGGGGTGGTATCTGGAGCATTCGACCAATCACAAACATGGAGAAGCGCACTGACAGCGCAGCGTCATACTTCCTGAATGAAAAGTGAACTTTAATACTAGTCAAATATGAAGAAGTTAAACTTTAAACATCCATGACTTAAACACTTTATCCAGGATCAAAGCCACATAGCTGCACCTGCAAGGTGAACACAGCTGGTAACAGAACAAGTGTTTGAATGCGTACATTAACAGGTTTATGATATCACTGCCCCGTCTAAGACACGATCTGACTTTAATTACATTTGTCTCGAGTGTTTCGTCAACTTAATGTGTTGCTTAAAATAATACTTCTGCATA
Organism: Pogonophryne albipinna; assembly: GCA_028583405.1. Classification (NCBI taxonomy): domain Eukaryota; kingdom Metazoa; phylum Chordata; class Actinopteri; order Perciformes; family Artedidraconidae; genus Pogonophryne; species Pogonophryne albipinna. The sequence goes on along the minus strand of JAPTMU010000234.1, from coordinate 280,934 downwards.
CAGTATGTGACACTGTGAGTGTTGCACGGCCAGATACGGCTCAGCTGACTCAGATAAGGAGATATATATGATAGGCCTACATTATGATGTGATGTGATATGAATGATAATGGGACACATCGACGTCTGCACTCTGTGTAGCCTACTTATGTTGTGGCAGATATTTAAGTAAGCTTCCTTAACGCTAATGTTATAATAGTCAGATTGCTCTGAAGATGGGAGGTGATATTCTATTCATTTTTCACGTTCACACAGTCGGTGATTTTTGCCGGCCGTCTTTCCTGCAATGGCAGTTTTTCTGTATTTCCTTTCTCCTGTAATATGACTTGATCGCTTTAAACTCCGCACACTGAGCTCTGATTGGTCAGCAGGCGGTGCTTTCACTGAGTTGATCTCTTAGCCTGCAACCTAACCTGGTCCCGACCAGGTTAGCCGCTAAGCATAAGTTACCATGGAGATCTAGCCTGCTAAAAAGAGAACCAGCTTCGTAGGACCGGAAAGCCGGAGTTTTCCCTGAATTTAGCCGGCTAAGCGAAAATCCTGCTTCGTAGTATACCCCCCTGGTCCTTTCATCAGGCGGGAAGCGAAAGAACGAGCAAGACCCATTGCTGGTATGATAACAACCTGGTACTAAGCACACAGGCATCTTGTTAAAGTTATCTTATCTGAGCTATCTCTTATTTGGTGGAGGAAAACAATTGTGACATCACTTACGCGACTCTAGGATTTGTAGTCTTTCTAGTTGCATATTTTTCACAGTCTTATATTTCAACAGTTTTACGACAAACTGTGACTTTTTTGACATGGAAATGATTTTTTTAAGATTGACAAACATCATATGTGTAATTCATGGCACAATTCAAACGGGATCTAAAGATAAGTTTTCTCTCTCCATTGACTTCAATACATACTTTTTCCGAAATAAGGTCCCATGGACCGGAAGTAGATGGGCGTGACTTCGCCACTCTATCAGAAGGCATCACCCAGATTTGCCAATCACTGGAGCCCGGCGAAAGACAACAGCAGTTCAACAGCTTATCCCCGCTGTTTTTAAGAAGCCAATAGACATGAAAGCAGAGAGACCAAAATAAATGACGGAAGCTGTATTGGCATATATATTTCAACGGCTATGCGCTCTTGAAACACTATTATTTATGATGTAATATGTTCAAGACATTCTTTTTTCTTTGACATTAGCCATTATAGATAATATGGCCATCTGAGTGTGTTTGTGGTTTGTTTTTAACTGTGTAACAGTTAATTATTCAAAATGTTAGAGTTCCTTGTTTTTAAACTGAAACTTGCACTACTGTTAAAAAATAAATAACAACAAACCTGGAATTATACATTAGCGACTTTTTTTTTGCTTTTTCTTGTTGTACCGAACCCGTACCGAACCGTGACCCCCAAACCGAGGTACATACTGAACCGTGAATTCTGTGAACCGTTACACCCCTACTACGTAGGGATACCCAGTAGCCACGCCCAGAGCTATGACGCACCCTCTGCCACCCTTTCACAAAACAAAGCTTCCCAAACCTTTCAGCAATTCATACCGGATATGTACAGCGTAGGGCAGGGGTTTTCAAAGTGTGGGAAGGTGAGCCTCCCCTCAGAGAACATAAGAACAGCCGCGCCCCCCTCACAATTATTATTGCTATTATTAGGGCCCGAGCATGGAGTGCTAGGACCCAACGGTGTCCTAGCACGAAGTGCGAGGAACCTATTGTTATTGGTGGTATTATTATTTTTAGTCGCCATCTTTCCTGTTTTTGAGGCCTTTAGGACGCTGACAAAGTTGTATAATTTTGCACGGACGCCAGAACCGGTAAAAATTGCAACATTCTGGAGTCAATGGGTTAAAATATTCCACCTTGCTCGCTAGCGCCACCTATGGCCATTTCCGTTTTTGGAAAGATGTACAAAGTCGCACCGTAACTCCAAATGACCTGACATTTTGCACACATATCCGGGTGGACCTGCTCTACATATAATCCGCTTGGAACCTAAGCTCCGCCTACATTTTTATTTTTTTAATTGGCATAATGTTCAAAACAGTTAAATATTCACTTAAATTTCAATTTTCAGTTTTTCAACACCAAACTTTGTATACAGCATCGGTGGAGGGTCAAACACATTACCCTAGGAGATGAGCATGTTCAAACGATAAATATTTCCGCCATGAATTAAAACGTACTCGCAAAAAGGCGGGACTTAGAAACAAATGCTCATAATTCATCAACAATGTATCCAAACATCACAGATTTTGGTGGAAACGTTCAGTCTGTCTTGGGGAATAGGCACACCACATTTTTGAACTATAGGGGGCGCCAAAAACACCACAAATGTATAACTCAAGAGCGGATGGACTAATCTTTTTTTTTTTTTATTACACATACTCTCGGGGTGACTACGAACTGAGATTTAAAGTGTCGCAACAAATGTCGAATGTGGGCGTGGCCTATACATTTTTTTTAAATTAAGATAGCATAAAATGAGCTTCGGACGCAAAACTTGGGACACACGTCAGAGCCCAGCACTTTTTCGAGAATGTACAAAAAAAACGTACATTTTCAAAAAAACTGCTCACTAGCGCCCCCTATTGTGTGGTAGTCATATATAGTTTCTCAGAACGTCACGAATTTTGGCACAGACATTCCTCATGGAATTGCGGATATATTTGTAAATACATTCCATTAGCCCCGCCCCCCAGAAAGTCGGCCATTTTGAAATATGTGCGTTTTTCAGCCATTTTACGCACGTTCTTGCGAACTCCTCCTAGGGGAATGATCGGAAAAATTCCAATCCAGGACACGTTCAGCCCCTATCCAATATGAAACTTAATTGAGGAGCACATTTTAAAAAAATTACTCGTGGAGGTCGTAAGCTAACAGCGAATACACAATTTTTGACGATTTACATGGCGCAAATTACTCCAAACTACTCGGATGTAGTTATTCCGATATTCACGAAACGCTGTATACACATTGCTCTTATGATTGCGGACATATTTCAAATTGGCTTTTATTAGCCCCGCCCCCCAGGAAGTTGGCCATATTAAACTATGTGCGTTTCTCATGCATTTTAAGCACATTTTTGCAAACTCCTTCTAGGGAAATGTTCCAAAAAATTCCAATCCAGCACAAATTCTGCCCATATCCAATGTGATGCTAAATTGTGAAGCAAATAGTTGCTAGCTGAAACGAGGACCTCGTAAGCTAACGGACAATATACCTTTTTGGACCATTTATATGTCAGATAAGCTACTGAATCCTGCCTGTCTACCTGGCAAATTGTGCGAAATTGAAGTAACTTGAAGGTTTGAAGTGAAAAGTTAATACAGCGTATTTTTGGTATATTCATTTTAATGACACCTGATATATAAGAGGTGTGTTGCATCATGTTATCACTAATATATGTGTGGTTTTATACATTCCTGTGTGTTAATAGTTGAAGGAACAAAGTACATTTTTCCTCTTAAATATAGAGAGGTTTTTTTATATATTCAAACAATGTTCCCTTTTTCTTAAAAGTAGATTAGCGCAATAGTCTTTTTCTTCCACTTTTACATATAATCAAAAGGGTGTTTTTTTGGCTATTTGTGAGTTCTGTTTTGAGTGAAAAGATTACCTATTAAGTGTTTTTCAGAAAGTCTGCGCAAATAACAGGGGGATTTCCCCCAGATATAAGACTATTGGAGCAGCTACGTGAAGACTGCTCAAACAATACCTGTGTTTGTGTTTTATATTGATTTCTCTGTTTTTATTCTTTCTTAAATGTGGGGACTAAAATTGCAAGGAACATTCCGGGGTTGGTTGGAGTGAACAGGTTTTATTGCTTTGTGGGGGAGGTATAGATGGCAGGGTGAGAGTTGGATGAGAGTTGGATGAGAGTTCCTTCTGCTTAAGATCTCCAGTATGTCATGTTTCAGGGAAGTCAACATATCTTGAATAGTATATGTGTGTGTTTAATTACTTTGCATTCATAATAAGCAGTCTGTGTAAACAGAAGCTGAAAATATGAGAGTATTAATATGTATTATCTTTGTGAACAAAGGGATATTATGTGGACAGAGCTCAGGCCTCTGGAATGTGCAGGAAAGTGTGTGTGTGAAAGTCTGTGCAGGAAAGTGAGATAACGGACGCCAGTTAAATTTTATTACCATCTCAGAGACACTTGTTTATTATCCTGGCTGGCTCGCGCTGATTCGCTAAGAAAAGTCATCTTTTACATCTTCCAATGAGATAGACTGACTCGGCTCCTCCGGTGATTTTTGGGTATAAAAGTTGGGTTTGAATTTAGTTCATTCTCTTTTTCCTCCTGCTGCCAAGACCGAAGAATCCCACCAGCACGAGAAACTAGAGCAGGGGCGCTCCTAATTATATTGATTTGTATTGCATTGTATTATTACCTTTTATAATTAAAACAGATTATTGTTTAACTGGTATCCTGGTGTTTTCTGATTTTCCCTACTGTTATGATTTCAAGCAGCTCGCCAAAACGACACGCTGGGCAGAGGTGGGTTGTAAAAACCATCTTCTGCCACAACAACATCAACGCTCACAAACACACACACAGACACACACACACAAACAACAAACACAAACAGCTCCTCAAGCATATAATACATATTACGCTACAGCCCTTGTATTTATTATGTGAAGCACCATATGGTTTCATGAAAAATATCTACTGATTATTACAGCCGAAGACTCCCAACGGCGGTGGACTTTCACAGCACCGCTGCACCGGAGCCACCAGAGCCTCGCAACGGCAGGTGTTTGCCGCGGCGGATGCGGTACCGGCGCAGCGGCGCTGTGAAAGTCTGCGGGAGCGGCCCAACGGGAAAAGTCCAGAATCTCCTGATGGCCAATCCGAGCCTGCTCAGACTCACACAACTGAAACCAAAGTCATTTGCAGACATATGTAAAAATCTCTCATAGGCCTACACACATGTGAAACGTTCTCACACACAGACACAACAGCGCTGCATTCAGGAAGAAAAGCAATGTGGAGCGGCACCTCACCACTTCATAAGGAGTTTAACCGTGACACTTTTCGAAATCCCGTTTGTGTCCCCCCATTTTACAAATAGGCCTATGTTTATTATTATCTTTTTTTATTCAACAAACGACACCTGGTTGATGCAGGAAAAATGGTACCAACACAACTGGCGCACATGCCTAAGATTTCCTGGTCAGAAACAAAGGAACGCAAAGTCAGGTAAACTATTTAGAGGGATGACAAATGGCTCATTTCGGAGGACTGGGGGGGGGGGACCAGCAACCCTCCCCGACAGGCGCACGGACGCGAGGGCCCGCTCATCACTGCGCGCACAAGTGCGACCGCAGTTTTAATTATTATTGTTGTTGTTGCTATAATGCAGGGGTATTTAATTGCATTTCAAAGAGGTCCAGTAAGAGAAAATGTCATTAAATGCTCTGTTTTCGCTATCTACCTTTCTCTTTTTTGAGCACGCCATTTGAAATTACTCCGACTGTTTCTCTCTTCTTGTCTCGTCTCTGTGTGTGTGTTTGAATCTTTCGTTCTGAGTCCCAGTCTTCTCTGATGTTACACTGCAACCTGCCTGTGAGACAGAGTCCAACAACCACACAATCTGTCTGTCCAACACATGTCCTGCAACCAGAGTTGGGTGTAACGCTTTACAAAGTAATTATTTTGAGTTTGTCCGAAGAATAGACAGTAATGTGACGGTGAGGTGCAAACTGTGTCCAGGCCAGAAGCTGTTATCCACTGCTGTAAACACCACGTCAAACCTCAACAAACACCTGCAAAGAACACATGCTAAGCTGAAGCTAATAGCTAAGGACCCCCGAACCCAGAGTGAGGATGTTGTGAGTGCGCCACCGCCGACTCCGAAGCAGCAACAATTAGAATTTGGAGGACCGGTAACCAAAGCAGAGATGGACAGGCTCAGGCCCGGACTGGCCATCGGGAGGACCGGGAGGTTTCCCGATGGCCTGGCCTGTTAAGTGGCCTGCGGATTTTTTTTTACACGTATTGTGAACGCAACGCTGCGCAAATGTGGGTCTGACTCAGCCTCACAGAGGGTGACTGGCTGTCTACATGATGTGGCCTGCCGACATGGCCACTTTCATACAGATCATACACTAATGCCGTCGATTGGTGTCTGTGTGTCATTCAAGCTCGGGAGGGTGTGTGTGTATGTGTGGCGCGAGAGAGAGAAAGCGCGTGCACCGGTTACGTGTATTGTTGTTGTTAGCATCTGGTGCTAGCTAGCTGCGCGAACGGATATAAGGAGCTGTTTCAACAACAAGGTGGGGGGAGAGTCCTCTGCTGTCAGACTGATGCCCCTTTCACACCAACGCGTTTTCAGCTCCGGCTCGGAGCTGGAGCCTGAAAAGTGCCGGTTTTTCCTGTTCACACCGCAGCGGCGCCGCCTCTTAGCTCCGGAATCCGGTTCACTTCCAGCTCCAAAAAATTGTCGGTCTAGAGACAAGAGCTTCGGAGCTAAGAGGTGGCGTCGCTTACGTCTTCCTTACGTCGAGGCGTGCAGGAAACTAAACCCACCTCCCCTGAACATGGGTCGACTGTCATGCCTCCCTACAAACAGTAGTGCTTATAAACACACTTTATAAAGTCAGGCAACACTAACCAGGCTCCGTGTGATTCTGTTTATTTGTACCTTACTCTGACCATCCGTTCACTGTTATTGATCATTGTGGAGAGAGGCAGACGTTTTGTTTTGTATTATAGCAGCTATCGGATGGAATCAATACATGGGCTGCACAGGTTGTCGTGTCCGACTATCACAAGTAGAATCATAATGAAAAATACGCCGGTAAAATGTGCCTGTAGAAAACGGTTTATGCCACAATAGGATAGCAATAGCAAGTAGTCAGTTTAGCTTCGGTTGCTATGCTAACATCACCCATTTTATACCAGAGAAACTTTCATAACAGCGTTGTGATGCCAAACAGCGTCAATTCAGACTGACACACATTCACTTAAGGGGAACTGGGGATATTTATCAGCTGCTTGTGTGAGTCGGACAGTGAATACTTTACAGCGGCCGCTGCAGTGTGAGCTAACCGGGAGCTAACGGGAGAATACACTCCCGTGGAAGAGCAGCCAACACTGCAGCGGTCGGTAAATGCCGCAGAAACACATTAATAAACAATGAACCACGGCACTCTGGAGAAAAGTATAAGGTTGGAGAAGTCGTTATTCAATTTATTCTGGCTTCGTGTGATTAAAAGCAACACGATCATCGACCCGACGCAGTTCCCCTTTGTTGTTGTGAGCGCCGTAACGCCGTTGGGGAGCAAATCAGCGATGTAAACGGTGACGTCATGACGCAGCAGCGGCAGCACCAGTCGGGCTCTGGGCGGTGTGAACAGAGCGGGAGCAGAAAAGGGAAACCGGAGCTGAACCAGAAAAGCTCTAGCTCGGAGCTAGAAAGGGAAAAGCGCTGGTGTGAAAGCCGCATTAGAGATAACTACAGCTCAGGTGAGGTAAAGGACTCTGAGTGTTTAGAATCTAGATAGTTAACTTAGTCTAAGTTATCTCAGTGGGTCTCAAACGGTTTGGTCACCATTTATGTAAACACATATTTCCATTTGAGGGGGGAGCGATTAGTAAAATATGCATGAATAATACAAATAAAATGTTAACTAGGTGAAAAAAGGTAAGATAAACTTTTAAAACTTGTTGAGAGCTAAAACTAGTCTTTGCTGCTGCCTCAAAGAGGAGCAGGGGAGAGAGGAGGGAGACAGGAGAGGCTGATTCAGGAGCACAGACACACTCACAACTATAAATGAACCAAAAACAAATAAATATATAAGTTTCAATGTTTTTTCATATTGGATATGGTATGTTATTGGTTATGGCCATGTTATTATGATTATTTAAATGTATACAGTTCTGTTTCATATGGGTGTAGTCTCTTTATTTCCCCCTCAAAATGCACCAGATTGATGCATTTAAGTCCAACATTTAAAAAAAAATCTTACCGGGGGAGCATGCCCCCGGACCCCCCTATAGGGTTTGAGGTCCACCCCCACTTAAAATATGTTCACATGAATAAGTTCCTAAATAGATTTGTCCATATGTTTATTATTGGGTAGTAGATTTCAACTAGGCTATCACTATGGGCAGCAACGCTGTAAATATTGACAAATAAATCCAGCAAAATGGCACAAAAAACTGGTAGTGGCCTGGCTGGGTGTATAATTCCCGGCCTGACTTATTGTCCCAGTCCGGTCCTGGACAGCCTTGTAGCATCCTTCATAGTAGAGGAAATGTTGCCCATTTGCACAGTGGAATCACCATCTTTCAGAGATATACTGCGCAAAACACAGATAGCAGGAGACAGAGGACAGCCACGGTCAGATAGGAAAACATTCAGGAGCTATCTGGATCAGTCTTATGCGACAATGGAAACTGAACTAAAGAGAACATTTGAAACTTTAGCAGTCTGCGTGATCTGCCTGTAGGGAGGGGCGGGCCGGCCCTGCGAGTAAAGTAACGAGTAAAGTAACGAGTTACTTTATGTAGAGAGTAACAAATTAGTGTAATATATTACTTTTTTTAAGTAATATGTAATATATTGCTTTTTTTTTTAGTAACGACCCCATCTCTGCCTGCAACACACATGCTGCAGCTGCCCAGCTACTCACTGTTTGTAAAAGTAAATAAATAGTATTTTCATTTCAATAATTTACTTTCTATACCCTGCTTCATAAACAATACTGACATCCCTGTGCTCCTCCGAGTCTGGGGGTCCGGGGATGTGAGGACAGCGCGAGGACACAGACAGGGAGGCTGCTTTACTTCATAAAGGAAATGGCGGTCAATATTAACAACACAGGAGCTAAAACGCTTAATAACCTTCATTACGTGTTAAAGAAAGAACATAAGAAAGGTTGACAAAGATGAGGCGTTTAAACGGGCAGCGGAGCCGCTGTGTGTAGAAAGAGAGAGAGAGACGCTGAGCTTCACCATGCAGCGATCAGCTGATACGGAGCATAGCGAGAGCAACCCTGTCTCCTAAAAATTACGTTCCCACAGAACTAAACTGCATTCTCAATTACGTTTAGCTAGAAACGTATTTTCACCCACGTTACGTTCGTTATGAACGTTTCTCAAATACGTTTATTTTCTACATATCTTCTAGAAACATATTTTCTCCCACGTTACGTTTCTTATGAACGTATCTTAAATACGTTTATTTTCTACATATCTTTGCCATGTATTGTCTTGCTTATAATAATGATAATAGTCATTTATAAATATCATTTTAGAGCGCACATTTGAAATCAGTAGGCGAGGCTGTAATTTCGCCAGCTGTTACTCTCATGAACGAGGTAGAAAATAATAGTTTTAACATGCTAAAAAGCTGCTGTGTCGTTTATTGCACCTCAAACATTAAAACAAATCCAGAGTTACGTGTTTCTGTACTTTCTCTAAGAAGAAAGGACAGTAACAGAAGATCTCTGTGACGCCAGATGTGGTGTTGTTAATGCGATATGATATCCGGGAAAAAATTCAGTTTAGGATGGCCGAAGACACTACACTACCCATAATCCCCAGCTATCGTTTGGGACTACAGTCCCGTTGACAAACCCCGTGATTAATCTTCAAGCTCTGTGATTGGATGTTGGAGTGGCAGTGCGCCAACGTTACGCCGAGCGTCAAGCTCTTTGAAATGGAACGAAACCACGGCAGACTATTCAAAACTGACTCGAACGCCCCCCCAGAACTACACATGCTGGCTATTGTGTTTCGCAACATGCTCTCTATGGCACGTCTCTACTGGGAATTGTAGTTTTAAAGACGTTTTCGTTTTCCCCAAAATTAGAAGTTAACAGTATTAAACTGTGTACAGCCCTGGAGGTTTAGGCGATAGGAAACACATTGGTGTGTACACATTTAAAACATGTAATTACTAAATGGGTGAAAATCGCTTGTGTCCATAATGGGCAGCATTAATATATACCCACATGACAGCTCATTGTTACTTTGTAATTCTACTCCACTACAATTCAGAGGTTAACCTGGTATTTTTACTCCACTACATTTATTTTAGTTACTTTGCAGATTCTGATTAATGATGTGAAATATAACAACCCTTAAAGCAGACTTTAGTTACACCTGAGTAAAATTCAGGGAAGGTGATTGTCAAGTGCCAACAATCAGAAGAGATATTTGATTGTTGGTGCTTGAGAAGACGAAACATTTATCTGCAGATCTCTATAAAGTATATTCATTACTCGTTATTCTCTACTAATAGTTAATTAAAAACTGTATATAATTGCTATGTTTGCACATCCCTTTCAAGATTTTCTAAGGTTTATTGACATATCATATACACAACTACGGTGTAGTTATGCAATGAATGAAAAACTTGGGTCACAGGTTCCTCAACAGTGCATTACAAGACATCTATCAATATGTGTGTATATACCTCCACCATTAAACTGTCAAATTCTGCACATTTCTTATTCTATCTACATACATAAGAGTGTAATTAATGTGTATAATATCAGTTAAAATAAGTGCTTCAACATAGTTAACATTGCAGGGAAGCAATTACGTTAAGTACTTTGTCAGGCTTAATATTTATCTGTAGATAGATACCCCCAAAGCTTTTTTCTTATTTGAAAGAAGACCTTAACCTAAAGTATTCTTTAATGTGTTACATCCTCCTATTAATATCTTTGTACATCCTGCACTAAACTGTTTTATTGTAGAGATCACTTATAGTATCTTCTTGATTTTTTATATTCTATATTTCTATCATTGACCTTCTACTTTCCCACTATAAAAGTATGTACACTTAATATTTTGTTCATCAAATAACATTATTCAACAAAAATAATTCAATAACGTGCTTTAACCACTAGGCAGTGCACACAAGGTACACACAGCATACTAATAATAACTTTGTATTATTAGTGTAGGACACTTGTGTATAACATCTGAAGATGTGTAGTTTTATTCATGTTTTTACATAATTTTACAGGATATTGCTATACTATTTCTCATGTTTTACTACACATTAATATCTGATTTGTAAAACATCACAGACAGAAAGGCATATCCGTCATTTAATGGTAAGCTATTGAAATTGTGATTCCATAGATGTGTCTCCCATCACCCAAATCCCCTGACTATTCTCTCAACTCAGTATTTACATTCTTATATTCAAAGAAAATCAGTAATATCTTTAAAAACTACAAGTCCTTTTATATCAGCTGTGCACCGTTATGGTGTAAATATAACCTATCTACCAATTGATCAAATATAAAAGTCAGCCGAATTACTATTGATACTGCAAGGAGACGTATTTTGTGAAAAGAAATGCAAGATGTTGTTTAATTGTTGATTATGATCCACGTCACATATTCAGTTTTGGCGGCAGTTTCTTCAAGTTTGTCCAAAGGTCTTCTCATCAGGGCTCTATAAATAAATAACTACGGCAGATGTGTAATATTAATGCAGCCGAACGGTGTATTACAATGCCGTTATGTGATGACTTCCAAAGAGAAAAGCAAGAACACTCGGAATAAATAAATAGAACTGGTTTTGAATAATAGATGAGAGTAAAATCGACATCACTTTACAGCCCCGCCCACTTTTGGGGAAACCAACGCTGTCATTTGAACGGCGATCAAGCCTGAAGCCACAGAGATCTTCTGTTACTGTCCTTTGTTCTTAGAGGAAGTACAGAAACACGTAACTCTGGATTTGTTTAATGTTTGAGGTGCAATAAACGACACAGCAGCTTTTTGGCATGTTAAAACTATTATTTTCTGTCTCGCTCATGAGAGTAACAGCTGGCGAAATTACAGCCTCGCCTACTTGATTTCAAATGTGTGCTCTAAAATGATATTTATATGACTATTATCATTATTATAAGCAAGACAATAAATGGCAAAGATATGTAGAAAATAAACGTATTTAAGATACATATTTAAGATACGTTCATAAGAAACGTAACGTGGGAGAAAATATGTTTCTGGAAGATATGTAGAAAATAAACGTATTTGAGATACGTTCATAACGAACGTAACGTGGGAGAAAATACGTTTCCTAGCTAAACGTAATTGAGAATGCAGTTTAGTTCTGTGGGAACGTAATTTTTAGGAGACAGGGTTGGCGAGAGAGCTGCGGTCCGCGGGGCTCGGCCTCCGCCTCCTGTCCTCACAACTCTTATTATTCCCGGGACCAGATAATTGTTATTTGTTCTTACTCGGAACAGAGTTTTTTTTAGCTGAAATTAACCAGCTAGATTTCACTGGTTCTCGTTATTTTTTTCTTACGCTGCGCCTCACCCTGAAGCTCTCTGCCGCCCCCCAAGGGAGGCGCGCCTCACACTTTGAAAACCAGCTGGCGTAGGGCACTGAAGAACGATGCTGTTTCCTACTTTGTTTGGACCAGCGGGAGATTCGGGTAAACAACCTGTAAGTATTCATTGTTGTTTGTGTATTTATGACTGTTTAAAACAAAAAGGTATTGTAGTGCCGAGCAGTGGCGGTGCCCAGAGATTTTCTCTAGGGGGTGCTGTGGGGTAGCTTGACGTTTCATAGAGGGTGCTCAAACATAAAACAAACCCCTCTCTTTCAACAATTCACGAGCGCCTCCCAACCCCCCCCCCCCCCCCCCGTTGACAAATCGCGAGCATCTAACACGGTGGTGGGCCGCCCTGGTAAATCAAATGCCCGCCCAGACATGTACGTCTGCCGCCGGGTCTGGCGCTACAGTTGAATTTTCTACTGCAACACTCCCCACACGCACACACAGTGTACCCGCGACTGTTACAATGAAGGCTCGATAATCAGCTCACGGCATATAGGTGTATGCAGGGGTAAAGTGCTATTTTTACAAGTGGGGGGTGGACCTCACCTCCTCTAGGGGGGTCCGGGGGCATGTTTCCCCCGGAAGATTTTTTTAAATATTGAAGTTAAAAGCATCAATCTGGTGCACTTTGAGAGCAACATTAAGAGATCTATGGATACATCTCTCAACACCCAGATGAAACAGAACTGTCAACAGATTTTCTATTTCTTTATAGACATTTTACAAATCACTCCCCTTTTAAAACAAACCGTTTGAGACCCACTGAGATAACTAGACTAAAGTTAACTATCTAAACACTGAGAGAGTCCTTTACTTCACCTGAGCTGAGGTTATCTGAGACTCTCAGTCTGACAGGAGAGAGTTCTCCCTCCACCTTGTTGTTGAAAAAGCTCCTTATATCCAGTTAGCTTGGCTAGCTAGCACCAGATGCTAACCACAACGATCTCCGGTAGATACCCACCGGTGTGCGAGGCTCGCTCGCTCGCTCAATAATGTTTATAATTTAATAAAATTTATTATTATTCGGAAAAAAACAAACATATTTCTTGGGGGTGCTTAGGCAATCCTGTTTGTGTGTGCTCAGGATGAGTTTCACTTGTTCTTGCTGTATCGCTATCTCACTCACACACACACCCACCCACACCCACACCCACACCCACACCCACACACCCACACACACACCACACACACACACACACACACACACACACACACACACACACACACACACACACACACACACACACACACACACACACACACACACACACACACACACACACACACACACACACACACACACACACACACACACACACACACACACACACACACACACACACACACACACACACACACACACACACACACACACACACATTCAACGTCAATGGTGTATTTTACGATTTGCAGTTTATTTACTCCCGATGGGCTGATTGGGTTTCATTTTGGGTCGATTTTGAAGGTTTAGGCGACTCTGGATCATTTGGATTGGACAGTTCGCCTATTTATTTGAAAACAGTGGAGGCAATAATTGCCACCTTGTTCTCTCAGTATATCCAATGGTCGCAACACTCTGATAGTCCTGATACCTTTTTCTCCCATTAAATCATCTCTTTTCCCGAGTATTTTGATTTTAAATACTTCTACTACATTTTGAAAGCAAAGATTATACTTTTGAATCCACTTACTAGTTACTTTATACATTCAGAAAAAAATGTAAAAAGTACTTTAATGAAACCTAATCTGGATCCAGATCATGCTGGCCAAAAGTAATACAATATATTCTAAATTCTGAAGTTTGAATAAAGAGTCACACAACCTGTTAAACTCAGTTAATACTCCGGGTCAATTGTGAGAAGCTTTAACAGGTTAAAAGACACTGACAATAGTCAAGATGTCATGATATAAAATATGATCTTCATTCAAATGTAACTGTGCAGACTCTCAATAAAGTTAGCGACTCACCTGAGATGATTTCAGCAAACAGCAAAACAATTACGAGTTTCTTCATCATCAAATCCTGGAGAGAAGTTGATGTCCTGAATGTGACAGCTGAACTAACCCTGCAGAGCAGAGCGTTCTTCTTTTTAAAACGGTCCTCAGACCACGCCCCCTGGTCCGGGCGTGGTCTGAGGACCGAGGGGGCGTGGTCTGAGGACCGAGGGTGTCATACATTTTACAGATTGTAAAGCGCCCAGAGACAAATGTGTATTTCGGCTATTGAGCTACAGATATTGCAAATGTACTTTTTAAACATTTTAAAAACAGACATAGTACAACATTCAAACCAAAACAAATCCAACAACAGGTAAATAAAAAGAGAAAAGGTCCCAAGGCAGTTTTATGGTAAATAGTAAAACACGTTATTCAAACGACTCCTTCACATTACATGTTTAAGAATAAAGGCAGTTCTGACAGGTTCAAATAGAGCTGAATTAACAAAGCCACAAACAGTTATTTACACACATAGCAAAGACAAATGAGGACATAAAGAAACACTCAGATACAACTAACAATCAGCCACTGTCCAACAGAAACAAGAGTCACAGCTTTCTTAGGAAATTATACAGAACCTCCAGAATTTATGATGAGATTCATGATTTAGATCATCAGTCAGTTTGTGCAGACCACCAGGAATACAGAGGAGTAAACCCCCAAATGTCTGGATGTGATCACATGACCAGAACTCTTTGTACCCAGGGGGCAAAGTCATTTTACAGACATGGAATGTTGTAAAAGGTTGTCCACCAGAAATGATATCTAGGACCATCAAGGATCACAACCTGGACAACCCGGTCAACTAGCTACTGGAAAGCTACAGTGAGGGTCCAAACAATGCAACCCCTATATGAAAAAAAGTCAAAGATTCTGGCTGGATCAGATGCCATTATTCTCTTTCTGATTGAATATCTCTGTGACAGTTCATGGTAAAGACAAACTGAGCCAACCTGTTGAAAGAGCAGAAAATAAGCTTTCAGCTGATGCCTTGGTTAAGCATGTTCTCAATAAGGCCACTAGATGGCCGCTGTGCCTTTTTTGTCTCTCCAAAGCGAAATCCATTTCAAGCAATGAATTTGTGGTCCTCTGGATTGTTTGCTGTGTTCAAAATTGGTAAATATACTTAAAAGATTATTTATATATAACATATTGAAGGGTTTACATTAATATACACAAGGTTTGCTGCTGATGCTAAATTGAATTTATTCAATGTTTACAGATTTTTCAGTTTACAGACCGGAAAGCTACAGCCAGCGAAATTCAAAATGGCCGCCACTTTCTTTGCAAAACCCTTTAATTTAAGGTCCTATGTTATAGGACAAGGCAAACTGAGTTAAACTTTTCTGGAAGTTGACATTAACTTAATGTCAAATCAATACCCTTTTATTATTTGTACAAATCAATGTCTTTGTTTTTGTGAAAAATATCCTATTTTGATCATGAAATAAACAAAATTCCTGGTGGCAAAACATTTATTTCACATACTCTCTTCTTAGTTATTAACTACAAATGTTGGGTTCAGAATTCCAGAAAAGACAGACAACTTCTAAGTTTAACTATTTATTGTAAAGAGAGCAAAATATATATATTACTTGGCCAAGGACTCATCACGTCTTTGGGAATCACAGGCAGCAAAGCTGTAATCTGTAACCACCAAATCCGTAAAGAGCCTCGAACCTCGTGCGACAATACATTTTATTACACAGGGCGTGGCCCGTACATTTATGATTGGTCAAGACTAGCTGAAGAGATACCATGGTTTAGACTTGGTTCTCTTTGGTTGGTGCACAGACTCAGATAGAGTCTCTTGGCAACACGATCCTCCAATCAGCATTCGGCCGGCTTGTGGAAGTCCCTCCCTACTCTGGCACCATCATACTCATTTGTTTTCTCTAACGTTTCTTCAGATATAGTGGGAAACCATAATAATAATAATAACTTGAATTTATATAGCGCCTTTCATAACCTCAAGGTCGCTTTACAAAGAAACATACAAGGACAAGACATAAAACATTAAAAATAAATACATAAATCGGGGCAGAAATGGAAGTGTAAGTGGGGGAGTGAGTTATTGTTGGAAGGCGATGTTGAACAGATGAGTTTTAAGGGTTGATTTGAAGATGTTGAGAGAAGGGGCGTTGTGGATTTCTGCAGGGAGGGAGTTCCAGAGGGTGGGGGCATAAGGTTGCTTCCTAGCTTTGCGGGGGAGCGCGGCTCCCATACAAAGTCAAGGCCGGTGCGATGTGCTGTTCTGACTACCTCTTTGTGTTCTCTCAGTCTCTGCACTCGACCTTGCTACGTTCAATATTGCAAGCTAAACACTTTCTCATGTAACTTTTGCCTTCGTTCCTGTCCACCCCATCAAAACTTGGGGGGGGGGGGGTGATTGAGTCTATTTATTCCAAAGTCACAGCCACATAAATGAGCGCAATAAGCTTATAATGTAATAATAAGAATCAGTCTTTCTAATGTTATATACAAATAGACTCCACACAACTTTTAAGGTGTGGATCTAATCTACATCTATTTTTCTTTTTACTGCGTCTCTGGTCTAATTTATGAATCTCTGCTGGTCATACTAGATATAATTCTCCCCATCCACATTCTTGTTGATTGTGGGACAGAGGAATATTACTTCAAAACCTGCTGATATCTGGTTTCTATCTTTAAACTCATCAAGAGGCAAGCGAATGCTGTCTTTAGCTTAAAAACTCCCTGCTGGGATCATGTAGTTCTGCTGTCTGTGGGGCGTTCTGCGAGTATGGTTAATTAAAGATTGAGTTACAGCCATTTGATTGTTCATAAGATATTCTAGTACCATTTCACTCATGGTCACATGTCAAACACATGCTCTTTCATTTACACTTTTCTCTTTAAATCTCCCATTCTCTTCATCTTCATTTTCTGTTTAAACCACATGTATGTCTTTTCTTATCTCTGTAAATTATAAATGGTGTGCTTATTATTTCTAATGTTAATGTTTTCTAAATTAATTAGACCTCCTAATTGCCAGTGCAGCTTCAGAATCTTAATACTTGGACTGTGCCAACAAAATAAAACTTCAACATCTTTAGGTGAACTAAATAACATATTTCAATAGCTCTGAATTTCTGATAAGCTTCACATTTTGCAAACCGCCACTGCCTGTGGGAGTAAAATATCACCAAGTAGATTAGAAACAGGTCACATGTGCGGTTTTCCAATTTTGTGGAATTTTAGGAAATCTAAATCCCACAGAGCCCCAGAATAATATGTTAGTCCAAAAACATGCTTGGTTAGTCATTGTTTTAGAATCATGCAGTTACACTGATCACATGCAGACATACACTCACATTCACACTGTCAGGTTGTAAAGTCAAGTTTGGTCAGGTTCATCCCAGAGTCAGTCATTGACAGTGATTTTCTCAAGTAACACTGTGGGTCAGGGTCAAAGGTCATTTGGTCTCAGTGTTTTTGGCCATGTGTCGTGCTCTGCAGAGACTTTGATATTTCAGCATAGGCCAGTATCCTTTGTCTACAAAAATCTGTCATATATGGAGCGCCATCATTAATTAATTCACGATTACAACTATACTTTTCAAGATATCTCTAACTTTTCATCGGGACAGCTGTTTCCCACATTTCCTGAAATTTGTTAGCCAAAAATGTCACTTCCTTATAGTACTACTACTGCAGTTTATTAACACCTAATCTATATTAAAATGTCTAATAGATCTATTTCAGAAACTTGTGCATATAATTTTTTTCTAGAGTCAAAACATTATTAGGATCTGTAAAGTTCTGCCATGTATTTCATAACTCATATTCATTTATCTTCAATTCTGGTCCACTTAAAGAACAATGTTAACCTCTTTAACAGTGAGTGGAACCTTGGGTGTACGAACATGTAACAATCACTCCTTCCTTTATCAAGGATTTAAAAACAGAAGTCATTTCATCAATGGTCCATCCATCCATCTTCTCCCGCTTATCCGTGGTCGGGTCGCGGGGGTAGCAGTTCCAGCAGAGAGCCCCAAACTTCCTTTTCCCTGGCGACATCAACCAGCTCTGACTGGGGGATCCCAAGGAGCTCCCAGGCCAGCGAAGAGATATAATCCCTCCACCTGGTCCTAGGTCTACCCCTTGGTCTCTTCCCAGCTGGACGTGCCTGGAACACCTCCCTAGGGAGGCGCCCAGGTGGCATCCTAACTAGGTGCCCGAACCACCTCAACTGGCTCCTTTCGACGCGAAGGAGGAGCGGCTCAACTCCGAGTCCCTCCCGGATGCTTCTCACCTTATCCCTAAGGGAGACACCAGCCACCCTGCGGAGAAAACCCATCTCGGCCGCTTGTATCCGCGATCTCGTTCTTTCGGTCACGACCCATCCTTCATGACCATAGGTGAGGGTAGGAACGAAAATGGCCCGGTAGACAGAGAGCTTTGCCTTCTGGCTCAGCTCCCTTTTCGTCACAACGGTGCGGTAAAGCTAAATGTCAGCCAATTACTAATTAAATGGATGTCCATTAGGAGGTGGTGACACTTTGTCTTTTAAACTCATAATCTGGTGCCGTGCGCTCCCTGTGAAGCTGCAACTAAGATTTAAAAAACCCCTGCAGGGTGGATTGAGTGACCCATTCTCCTTATTGGTCGTCAATAATATGCACCTTTACAATGGGTGATCCAAGGCCCCACATTTGTTTACTCCCAATTATATTGCTTTTTCAAAATTAAATTAGCTGTTTTTAATTTTAATTTAATTTTAAACTCTACATCTTGGACGACAAACAACAGTTATTTCCCTATAAAAAGTTCTCCTATAGAAATATATGCTACAATGTTGAAACCAATACCTCAAATTGAAATACTATATTGTGTTTAGAACTAGCTTGAGTGGTTACTAAAACTATTCCTTTAAACCAGGGGTTCTCAAAGTTTTTGATGAGTGAGGGCCAATTTAGGTACCCAATATTGGATTGAGGGCCACCCAAGAAAAAACGGAACACAAAATAATTCCAAAACAAATCCTTTCTTTATTGTACTAACCAATTACCGCAACTCGCGAGATGCCTAGTTGCCATGCAACCAGTAGTCTAGCAAACTTTCCACAAGCTGTCATTCATAATTTAGGAATGACAACCCAGGGGGCGCAGTTTTACCATTCTTAACCCTCTGGAGTCTAAGGGTATTCGATTTTTAGATGTTTTCTTAAATCACCTTTTAAATGTATTTCTTCTAACATGGCACCCCATGTGTTACATATCAAAATGTTCAGGACAATCTCTGGTCTTGCTATATATGCAAATTGTCACCTTAGAGCACTGTTTGATGAGATAAGTAGCTCAAAAGCTTAAAATGTGACATCCGATTTTTGGAAAATCTTCAAAACTCTTGTGAAAACACAAATGTACTCATGTGATCGAATTGTTTTGATGTTTTAGATTTGGTTACCAAAGTCCTAGGATCACAAAAGCAGTGAAATATTTGAATTAAACTGTATATAAATGTGTTATTCATGTCTAAAATGAAAAAAATTAAATTCAAATTTTGAGTAAAACAGGTGTTTATCACTCTACTTTCACCACAGCAGGGACTGAGATACATTAGGACTGAATAATGACTTCATATTACATACCAAGGTTCATGTGATGTGTACAAATTGAGCTTTCAACCTTTTTTTTTCAACCAACAATTTATTATAAATATGTTTTTTTCAACCAACTATTTATATAAATATAAGAAACTGGAAAATGTCACTATTTACAATATTGAACATCAGAACTTTCAACCAACTATTCATTATAAATGTCAAGACAGTGTCAAGGTCTTTGTCTGTCTTCCAAGACAGTGGGTCTGGCTGCTGTGAAGATGGGGGTGATGGTGCATGGGCTGCTGTGTAGGTGGGGGGTACAAGTGCTATACGAGACCTCCACGCTGGCTGGGTTGAAGGTGATGGCTGTGGTGGAGCCTTTGTGCTGAGGTGTATCTTGACCTGGTGGCAGCCGCAGATGGAGGTGGAGGCAGCTGTAGTGATGCTGGTCTGCTGGTCCTTGGTGGTGATGGCTCTGGTGAAGGCCCTTGAGCCACAGTAGATCTTGACCTGGGGGCCGGCACAGATGGATGTTGTGGCTGCTGGATAAACGCCGCCTGTGTAGGACAATAATTACAACTAATTTCATTGAAATAAAGTTAAAGTTAAATGTTGCTCAAGCACAAATAACAATGCACACATAAAAATAAAGTTTGGAAGGTTGGAGAAGGAAGGACTCACTCACTCACTCACTCACTCACTCACTCACTCACTCACACACTCACACACTCACACACTCACACACTCACACACTCACACACTCACACACTCACACACTCACACACTCACACACACACACACACACACACACACACACACACACACACACACACACACACACACACACACACACACACACACACACACACACTTCCAGTTACTTTACATTCAGTATAAAATCACAGACACACATATACATAGGCTACATCTGATTACAAAGTCTCATCTGTACAGAACGGTAAAATAATAACAGGCACACATATAAATAAATCTATGACAAAGTCTCATCTGTACAGGACGGTATGATAAAATAATCGATGGCAAAATCTATGGAATGCCATTTAAGACAAAATTAAATAAATACATAAATAATTAAATAAATACATATATATAAATATGCCTTTGAAATAAATTCTGAAATAAATAAATGAGGCAATAAATATGTATACATGTACATTTAAATACACATTTATTTATTTCATGGGACTTTTATTTCATAATGAGACATTTATTTATTTCAAGAGACTCGTATTTCATAATGAGACATTTCCATTCCTTATATGCAAATGAACGGGGCGTGGTTAGCTCGCTAAAAGTCCTTCTGGAGGTAAGCAACGCTACACAATTACACCCAGTCTGAGAGTAAAAGATTTCTCAAAGGTTCGTTTTGCTTTCTTACAACGTTAAGTTAATGTTAACGTAACCTTAAGTTTGCTAGGAGGCTATTGTTACGAGCTAGCTGTCTTAGCTAACAACAGTTAGCAGCTAACGTTTTCTGCAGTTTGTGTTGCCCCTGAAAAACGTGATGTAGTTATTTAAGGGTATGTTAAATTAACGTTATTTTACAAGTTGAGAGTTAAGTTGTGTTTAAAATCGTCAATGTAATGCACGTTAGAGGTTTTTAGTTGGACATGAAGTTAGCTAACGTTAGCTAACTCTACCAGGTTAGCATGTTAAGCTGTACTTTCTGTGGCAGCTCGCTTAATACAAAGAGGGGTTTTGTGCTTCATTGCAAACTTTTCTTTGTTAATCTACCTGAAACTGTAGGGACAGTTTGTTTCTACTCAACTATACAGACCAGCGACGTGCGGTCAGGGGAGGCAGAGCCTCACTTGTCATTCTCCAATGTAACGGAAAAAAAGAATAATAATACAAATAATAATAATAATAAAATGTGTCCACTGATCTGTGTTGTAAATGTGATTTCTGTTTGATTCCAATCGCTTTTTATAGTAAAAATCGGCTAATTTGTCGAGCTCCGCTACAACTACGGGGAGCGATGAGATTGAGAAGTGAGGCAAGGACGAGCTCTGCCTCACAGAAGCCCACAGTAACTTGCTGGAGCGCGGGCACTAATTTAGCGCGGGCACTTATTTTGTGAGCGCGCTCAAGCCAGTTACTGTGGGGTGAGGTGAGGCACAGATGAGCTCTGCCTCACCTCAGAATGCGTCACCCCACAGAAACTGTCTGGAAAGCGGGCCCTAAGCGCATGCCTGCACCATCTCACTGTATGTCACCAATGTAATGTTTGTAGATCCCTTTATTACATTTATCCTCGCCATCCATAGTCTCTAAATAACTTATTTCACGTATGATATTTAGGCCTGCTGGTCTCATCATACAACGGCAATGAAAAAAGCACCAGGGGAGGCAGCCACAACCTCTGCCGCACTGAAGGGGGCGCAAGTGAGCCCACAGGTTCTTGTTGCTACTGTTATTCTACACAGATGCAAACAACAAGCTAGACTTTTGAAACTAGAGGAAGATAAGGAGGACTTTTACAAAAAAGTAATAAAGATTGTTGTCCAGAAGGATAGCATGGACTTCATCTTCAAGTCAAGGTAAGACCACATTTGTAATGAAAATGGGATCTTACTAAGAGAGAACAATCCAATATTTAGATTTTGGGTAGGCTATCCTTTTGTTGAACGGTCTGTTTAAAATGAATCGAAGCATCAGACTAAAAAAGCTTTTGAAAATGACAGAATATTTCGATTAAAGGTGGGGTAGGTAAGTTTGAGAAACCGGCACGATATACACTTTTTGTTATATTCCATGGAATGCTCTTAACATCCCGATAGCAATGAATATCTGAAGTGCTTTGACAAAAAATACATAAAAACATTTCATCTGTGGAAGCCGTAGTACTGTAAAAAGCACGACCACTCATTTTAGCCGGCCCGGCTAAAATAACCTGCCTGTCAGCCTTCCATCTGTGCACAAACTTATCTCGTGCCCTCATTGGTCATGTGCGCGTTTGTGTGTGTTGGAGGAGGGGCTGTGTATTTTCAAATTCTAGCGCACTCGAGCTGGTTTCTCCAAAATTACCTACCCCGCCACCTTTAAGGTCAAAATATATAATATTTGTAAATCTGACTCTGAAAGAGTCAGTGCCTCACCAGCCATGAACCTCACCGCACGTCACTGATACAGACCATTGTTGAGGAGATGCAAAACATACTGTACATGAGTTGGGTCCAACATATACCTTGAGTAATGTTACTTTGCTGCTAAAAATGAAACATCATTATCAGATGAGGACATCACCAAAGTGTGTGAGTCTGTCAGGGGATTTGATCTGTTCTCTGCATGTCCTAAACACTGCTCTGGTATTACTTATCTTGTCAAATGTAAGTCTCGCTCTTGTCATCGTTCAGGCTTTGCATTTGAACTCCTATGACTGGTTGCGGACTTGAAGGGAACGCCTTCCTGACATCCAGGAAAAAGGTGAGATTCTAATACATTTGAATGCCAAAAGCAAGTTATTGTTTTTAACTTTTTAAATATGATTGTTTTGGGGCATTTCAGTTTTATTGGACAGAGGCAGTAGATATCTACTGGAAACAGTGGTATGCAGCAAAAGGCCCAGCCGGATGGTTGCTGCTCCGTGTGGAACGTGTTCTATCAGGTAAAGCACTTTGGCACCCAGTTATTTATGGTATTGAGTTTGAATTTAGCTTTTGGAATGTAATTTATAACAGTGCATTGTAAAGACTGAAAGATGTAAAGCTTGACATGATTTGGTCTTTTACTTAAGAAGGTGTTTGTCCTCCTGTCTTCTCTTATTTCCTTATCTTTCTTTCAGGTGTAACATCTACCAATGGTTGTACATGACAGAGACCTCCTCCACCTCTTTGCTGTCTTACTAGTCAATCCTTCTGATCAGGTCCTTTCCTAAATAGTGGTAAGTTTTACAGTTCAGTCAGTGTACGTTAATTTAGCAACTTAATGCTTTACCGCTGTTGAATAAACCCTATATTGCTAGTCATTTTATTAAAACTACGATTTGTAAACTTTTTGATTCCAATTACAATAATCTTTTTGTTATAATTGTAAAACATATCTTAACATCCATCAGCAATCAATACAACGAATCATCCAACACTAAATAGAAGAAATCTGGACATATTTCTTTTTATACAGCAGCATGTTTTGGGACTGCTCATTGATGTCATCAAGAGCCATTGAGTCTATCTTCTGTAGTCGGCCTCTCAGAATGTTTATCATTTATTTGTATCTTAACGGCCCGTCCACACAGCGGCGTGCGTTGACGCTTGCCGGCGGGCGTGTCTGACACTCGACCAACAACCAATCACATGAATCTCCCGCCCCTGACACACAAGCAGCGGTTTGATTGGCTAGAGCTTGTACTGGCATATGATTTCATTGGCTGACGCTTCTGCCGAGGCGTCAAAAGTTGAACATTGCTCAACTTTTGAAGCCAGCAACGCTCCACGTCGCTTCCCACAATGCAGTTCGGCTAAAAGTGACGTCACCCCATTCAAAGTGAATGGGCAGAAGCGTTGGAAGCTTCAACGCACGCCGCTGTGTGGACGGGCCGTGACATTCCTATAATCATTAATTTTTTTATTGTTGATATTGTTTTGTTCTTTATTTTTGTTGTGAGAATCACTTTGCAATTATTGTGTAAGTGCTATATAAATAGTTATACTAATATTATTGTTGTTACCATCATTACTATTATTAATAATGTCTTCTTTGTTTTCTTTATTCATCGCTGCAGAAAGGATCATGCCAGCCCACATCAAACACCTGATCAAGAGCTTGTGAACCTCACTGCTGCGGACACCTGTGTGATATTCCACTCTGACTGGAACCCTCAAAATGACCTGCAGGTACGATATATATATATCTGCTCTGTCTGTCCTAAAGATAGTTCAATAGGGCTACAACAACAACAACAGTCTTTCCGTTTATTCCCTCGGTTCTTTAAGTGTATATTATTTTCCCATTTAATGCTTAAAAACGTTGAACAGCAGCTGCTCATGATGCTCTTTTGACCCCTCTTTTCATTTTTTATTTCAGGCTCAAGCTCGGTGTCATGGTTTTGGCCAGTCTAAGGCGGTGAAGGTGTACCGTCTGATCACTAGAAACTATGGGAGGGAAATGCTGCATAAAGCTAGTCTGAAGCTCGGGCTGGACCGTGCCGTCCTGCAGAGCATGAGTGGGAACAACAACGGGGTGAGAAAAAGAAAATCTGTCATATTTCTAGATGCCAAGTCATTTTTGGGTCAGTCGCTGTTGCAGTACGCTTAGTTTATTTTCGAAAAGAGTTTTCTAAATCCACTTGTGTAAATGTCTCTCTGCGGCGCCTTTAGCCGGTCCAGCAGTTCTCCAAGAAGGAGATCGAGGACCTGCTGAGGAAAGGAGCCTACGCCGCCATCATGGACGAGAACGACGAAGGCAATCGCTTCTGCTAGGAGGACATCGACCAGATCCTGCAGCGAAGAGCCACCATCATCACCATCACCAGGTATGTTCTTAGCAGCATTAGCCACTTGCGCTTTGTGAGACACCAAGTACTTGGTTATTTGAAATGTAATATTGATGATGTAATAATTAAAACTAGGGATGGGTACCGAGCCCCAGTATTAAACGGGCCCCGGGGCTGAATTATTAAAGACTGTGGTACCGTTAAGGTCCAACGTTATCGATCTTGTTATCGGTACTGGAGACATTTAAAAAATAGATGTCATATGTATTATATCTACATAAACATTATATCGCAGTCTTACTGTCGCCAACTCCGTTTCTAATATGCAATAAGACTACAAAGTGCGTCTATGATTTATTTTCGATCTTTCCAATCCAGACGAGAGATCTCTCTCCCCTGTCGGTGTGCGAGGGGGTCGGGCAGTTTACACACACAACCTGCTACATGCATGCAACACACACACACACACACACACACACACACGCGTGCCTGGCTGTCAGAGCAGAAGAACCCGTTTGTGCCCTCACAGAGCATGCGCCCCTTAAGCCCCGCCCCCCCGAGCACACACTCTCGGCTCACTAGAATGAATGGAGAGAGAGAATAAATCTAGATTCGGCTTTTAGTGCATTTTACAACTTTAAGGACTTAAAGAGCCTGTGACACGAGTTTCCCCCATCATCCAAACCCATCAATTTGAGTAAATATTGTCCCCTTGACAACCGTTACTGAACTGATTTTGGATATTTGTACTTTGATAACCATTAATCTGCCCTTCAATGTTGACCATTTTCTGGATCTTCTCGGGGATTCTTCAAGTCCCGCCAAATTATGTGTGACGTCATTGCGGGCACAGCGCTCCAGCTGCACCGTTCAGGATCCCAGCTTCTGCATGTAAACCTGATGTAAACACGATGGCGCACACAGCAGCAAGCTCAGACAGCGATGACAGTTTAATTTTGAACGTGTCTGAGAGCTCATATGAGGCTGAAGGATCGGTTCATGTTGTATCTGTTAGAAGTTTAGGAATTAGGTGCGTCAATATGGGCGATCATACGGTCATGTAGCCAGTGGTGGAATGGGACTAAAAATCATCCCGGGACTCTCGACCGGCCCACTTCGGTACCGCTAGTAAATTGTCAACGGGGGGAGTGGGGGATGTCAGGGGCGGCGGGTGCTGTAGGCTAGGGAAGGCTAAGCCTTCCCAAATATTTGTGTCACTGCATCCTGGTAAAATACAAATATAATGTATAATGTCTGTGTCTTTGACATTAGCGCTGCTAGCCACCTGTGCCCTGTACTACGAAGCCAGTTCAACATACCCTGGATATGTTTGAGTAACAAACAAACTAACAACAACAAACTAACAAACGAGATCTCGCTAAGCGGTCCTACGACGCTGGTTATCAACTCGGTAAATCAAGCCAGGGTTTCTCTCTCCAGCTGAGAGCACGTTCACGTGAAAGGGGCGGGGTTAGCTACATTTGACCAATCACAAACAGGGACAAGTGTACTGACAGCGCAGCGTCATACTTCATTAATGAAAAGTAAACTAATATTAGACAAATATGAGCTTTAAACATCCATGACTTAAACATATAATCCAGGATACAAGCCACAGAGTTGCACCTGCAAGGAGAATACAGAACAACTGGTTAAAAAATAACTAGGCCTACCGAGTGTTTGAAAGCGTATAGTTTTATGATATCACTGCCCCATCTAAGACACGAGTGGATCTGACTTTAATTACATTTGACTCGAGTGTTTCGTCAACATAATGTGTTGCTTAAAATAATACTTCTGCATACAGTATGTGACACTGTAAGTGTTGCACGGCCAGATACGGCTGGAGAAGCTGACTCGGATAAGGAAATATATGATATATTATGATATTATATGATCGATGATCTGATTGATGATGTAATATGAATGATAAGTGCGACACGTCGGCGTCTTCTCGGCATACGGCAGTTTAAACTGTATTTCCTTTATCCTGTAATATGACTCGAGAGATTTAAACTCCGCACACTGAGTTGATCTCTTTTCTATAGACGCCGGAGGCGGGCAGCGTCAGGTAAAAAAAGTTATTTAGCCTTCCCAAACCTGAGCCTCACGCGCCGCCTATGGGGATGTGCTAGTGACTTATCCGACCGGCCCACTTCGGTACCGGCCCATCGAGATTCGTCCCGATGGCCAGTCCGCCACTGCACCCAGCCCACGTAAACTGTCAACGGGGGGAGCCTCGCTGCGGGGAAACGGTGGACCTAGTGTCCCGATCGGAGTGGGAATAATAATAATAATAATAATCAGTGCATTTTATCCATTAATTTCCCCAACATTGTGGTAAAAAAAAACACACGTTTAATCCATGTTGGTGTACTACAACTACAAAAAGCATCGGTTTGTTTTCTCATCAGGAAATGCAGACCGGCTCAAACAAACGATTTTTAATCATCATCCTCACGATCATTTAATGTATCATATGTTCACCGAATTGACATGAAAGCACTAATAAATGTAGTTTCATCCACTTGAGTTTACAACTACAAAAATAATCGATTTGTTTTTATATCACATCCTACGGGAGGAAATTCAGCAGCTCTCACTACCGATTTGTAATCCTAATTTAATCATCATCTTCACCACGATCATTTATGTTTATGTTCGCCGAATTGACATGAAAGCACTGACAAATATGAATATACTGTAGTCAACTTCATTAAAACGTTATTAACGTGCCTAAACTCAGTAATTCACCATTTCTACGCATGACAACACACTTTGTCCGTGTTTGGCTCTCTCGCCGCACAGTGAAGCGTTCCCGCATTGACGTCACTTCCGGCTTCCCCCAAAACTTCAAAATGACTCGAAGGAATTTCCCCGCGATGTTCGAAATTATTGATATTTATCAGAACGGTATCGCATCTTCTTTTTTAAACTGACGGTTCGAGATGACTAGTAGCCCAATATTTCATTGCACAACAGTTGTTGGGATGCCGTCACAGGCTCTTTAATGATTCTAGGGCTATACAATAGTTCATACTGGGTAGTTTATTTAGTTTCAAAAAAATTATCCATCGATTTACAGACGTCTCTTTCCCAATGTTAGTCAATCGGAAAAAGTATTTCTGGGCCGGTCGACGTCACAGACTGATAAGGAAATTGTAGTACCGCCGTTTGGACACAACGAATATTTTCCTCAGAGTCCGGCGCACTTCCTGGGGGCTTGGTCTTGAGGTGGAAAATGCTCGTTGCCAAAAGTGCAATAAGAGTTTAGCATGTAAGGGCAGTAACACGAGCAATTTGTCTAAACATTTATCAAAAGTGCTCTCCATCCAGACGGAGGAATGCACCGGGTTCGACTGTCTTTCTAGTAGCTCTGTAGCTCCATCCACGAGTAACGTTTCCACGTCAGGTGTTCTGTATGCTAGCAGCAACACACGGAGTTAACTCAATGATACAAACATGGGTTAATGATTAGAGGTAACTGAGTTATTTATTTTGTTAAAGTTACAGCTATTCTGTTTGCAGTTATATCATCAGATTATTGAATAAGATTTGTTAAAACATTGTTGTTTCTTATTTTCAGTTTGCTTCAAGCAGTGGCTGTACGAGGAAGACGTGGAGGACCAAGAAATGCTGGCCAGATTGGCAAAGACCGGAAGATACATAACAGAGAAGATAATGGATATTAACAAGAAAAAGAAAAAAAATGTTTATAATTTCTTTGTTGCTGTTTACATTTTGAATTATATTTGTTATTTTTAAATCAAATGCATCTATTTTAGATGATATATTTATTATATGTAGGTTTTTTTTTTTATATTATTGTATTAAGTATAATTTATTAAATAAAAATACTGTTATGAACACTATACAATGTCTTTATTTTGATAGTTACCAGAATACATTGTATATTTAATACTAACATAAGCTGGTGATAGATAAATGCTGGTCTGCTGGTATGCCAGCAGACCAGCATTTATAAAGAAAGAAACAGAAGGGAGGAAATGATGATAGCTAGACTCAGAATAAATCACAGCATTGAATGGTACGCTGCATGTCATGGGGAAAAGTAACAGTGACAAGTGTGGGAACTGTGGAGGTAAAGAAAATGTGGAACATCTATAAAGCTGAAAGAGAAAAACTAAAGGATAACGTTTTAGAGGCAGAGAGGGAATGGAGTGTGGTTGGTATTTTGGGAACAAAAGGAGAGGGAGAAAGAGCTACCAGAAAGGCACTGTTTACCTTTAGTGAAACTGGGGTAGGTAAAATTATCTAACAGGAAAATGATCTAACAGGAAAGATCATAGATTGTTGTTTTGTTTTTTTTATTTTTGGATTAGATCATAGATACGTCCATGAGTTAAGAGATGGAATGATATGATGATTCACACTCATGCACAGTAGGTGGCGGTATGCACCTTAAAGTTGTTTGCAATCCGCCAAAAAACCGAGAGAAGAAGAAGTCAACTGGTTTGCCAACGGACAATTTACACCGAAGAAGAAGAAGCGAACATTTCTGGCGGGTGAAATTTAGAGTATCAGATTACATGCGATGTCTGACTCTGAGAATTTAGTAGTTTGCCTTATAGTCCTTCTCCTCCATCTTCTTCCTCTTCTCGAGTAGTCAGTGTGGTGCTGTTGCTTTGGTCTGGGTCTCTGGATCTGTGAGCTAACCACGCCCCGTTCATTTGCATATAAGGAATGGAAATGTCTCATCATGAAATACAAGTCATCTGAAATAAATAAATGCGTCATTATGAAATAAAAGTCTCTTGAAATAAATAAATGTGTATTTAAATGTACATGTATACATATTTATTGCCTCATTTATTTATTTCAGAATTTATTTCATAGGCATATTTATATATATGTATTTATTTAATTAATTATTTATGTATTTAATTTTGGCTTAAATGGCATTCCATAAAAACATGTCACTGTAAATGTCTCCGTTGTGGGACGAATAAATGATTAATTTAATCATCTCCACATGTAATCTCACTTTTACACACCAAAATAACGTTAACACAGAGTAAACGTTTGCTAATGGAGAGTCTATTTTGTCCCAATAAAAAGTTCATGACTATCGATAAAAAATATATATCAATAAACCTATTGTTCATTTTTGCGGTATTCCCCACACATTGCCAGTACACTATTACTGTAATATTTACACCTACCCATGTCCAAATGGATCCTTGTTGTTGTCTTTGTATTCTTCTTCTTCAGAAGAGTTGAAGACTTCAGGTTCTGAGGCTCTATCTTCACTGCTGCTAGCGAAACAAATCTCTAGCGAAGTCGGCAACTGTAAAGTTTTTTTTAGCCATTTTCTCTGTCTCTCTCTCTCTCTCTCTCCTCACAGAAGTAAACTGATGGGAGACACGTGGTTTATGTTTTTTTTACTTGGTGGGTAGGTCCTTAGTGATTTCTCGATATCCATTGGTCATTTCAGACCATGATGGCTGCCGGCCGAGATTTCCTTGACGGACACACGAATCCACCAATCCCACACAGTGTAAAGTCAAGCTGCTTTGAGCGGCCATATTGGCTGCTGTGCCCTGGTTACAGTCTCACAGGAGATACCACTGGAAAGCTACTCTTCCAGCGATTACGCGGATATCTGAATCATTTTCTACTCCTTATAATCGAAAATATATGATTAATTACGTAAAATTATGTGCACCTGGACGCGCCGGCGCGTCCACCGACTCCACCGACTCCAGAGGGTTAAATTCCATTCTAATTCTTACTAGATACAACCATGGAGGATTAAAATATAACGCATGCATTTCAGCGTGTCACATTAACTATCGCGGGCCGCCAGAAACATTTCCGAGGGCCGCCATTGGCCCGCGGGCCGCACTTTGAGAACCCCTGCTTTGGGTACTGATGAAGAAGGATGGTGCAGTCATCACAGCTAACTGCAACGGCAAGGCTGGTTTGGGATCAACATGTACCCATGTTGCATCTCTCCTTTTCTACACAGAAACATCTATACGGATACGTGATGCCAAGACAGTTACCCAGGAAAAGGCGTCCCCTCTCAAAAGAAACAGAAGTACTAATCAATCTGAATGACAGTGTATATATTTATTTGATTGAACTTGTTTCTTTTACATCAAATCTATATAAAGAACATGTAAGTACACGGCACCTCTGTTGTTTCCCCGACTCAGACTGCAAGGAATCTGGGTGTGATCCTAGATAACAAACTGTCCTTCACTGCAAACATCGCTTCTACAACCCGCTGCTGCAGATACACGCTTTACAACATCAGGAGGATACGTCCCCAGCTGACCCAGAAAGCCACGCAGGTTCTGGTCCAGGCTCTCGTCATCTCACGCCTAGACTACTGCAACTCCCTCCTGGCTGGTCTACCTGCATGTGCCATCCGACCTCTGCAGCTCATCCAGAATGCAGCGGCTCGTCTGGTCTTCAACCTTCCTAAATTCTCCCACACCACGCCGCTCCTCCGCTCCCTCCACTGGCTTCCGGTAACTGCTAGAATCCACTTCAAGACAATGGTACTTGCGTACCATGCTGCGAATGGATCTGGCCCTTCCTACATCCAGGACATGGTTAAACCGTACACCCCAGCACGTGCACTCCGCTCTGCATCAGCCAAACGGCTCGCTGCACCCTCGCTGCCAAGGGGACCCAAGTTCCCATCAGCAAAAACACGTGGGTTTGCTATCCTGGCTCCAAAATGGTGGAATGAGCTCCCCATTGACATCAGGACAGCAGATAGCTTACACACCTTCCGGCGCAGACTGAAAACTCATCTCTTTCGACTCCACTTCGAGCGATAGAACTATTAACAAAGCACTTATATACTAATAAAGGACTGGCTTACCTAAAGCCAGTTGAGTAGCACTTGAAATGTTTTTGCTCTATGAAACCTGATGTACTTATATGATTCTGTTTTCTTCAAGTTTGTATTTTGTTGGTCGAACGCACTTATTGTAAGTCGCTTTGGATAACAGCGTCAGCTAAATGCAATGTAATGTAAGTGTAACAATCAAAACAAGTTGTGCACACTAAAATGACACAAATCATCATTATTTAAACTGACACTCAAAGAGCAAAACCTCAGCTCAAATATCCAAAACTCTGAACACATGTTCAGCTCTGCACCCAATTTGCAATTCAACTTTCTGAAAAGTAAAAGTATAACAACAGTATATTTGTGTTTCTGCACATATTTTGGAGACTTGAACAATCTTTATTTGCAGAATTCTCTATCAAACGCCATAAAACAGTGTGCTTGAGCACGATGGTGTGTAGTTGGTTTTACAAAACGTCTTGTACTATGAATGAAGTGTGTGCCATTTGGTGCAACAGTTTGGTTTTGGTAAGTGTTTCTGTAGTTCTGGGTGCAGTGCTTCAGTCTGCAGTAGATATGAGGTGCTTTGCACTTTGTGTGTATGGTTTTGTGAATTGTGTTTAGTGTTTTGAGAAAATAAGCCCTGCTTTCAAAAAATGTGTTTTAGCATTGAAAAAAACTAATATGAACACAATGTTAATCTGTTATGTGAGGTGATCTCTGCAGCTTACAGTTAAAGAAGCATGTACTTGTTTTTCACTGGGTAAATTGGAAACCTGTAATAAATATAATACTTTGCCCTTTCAATTGTTTTTTTCTAAATGTATTTACCCAAGCTTAATCAGTCTGAGTTGCAGTGTCAGTCACGGTTTCAATGACCAGGGCAGGCGGTGTGGCGGGAGTTTAAATGGAACACTGTTTTCCCGGGAAATGTAATGTTTCAAAAGTCTGTAACGTGGCGCACTTTGAATGCCAGAGTCCGGGTTAAATATCACCATCTACTCAAAATAACTCTCTACATGTGGTTTTAATGGTTTTACTGAGAGAGTATTTGTATTTAAGGCAACATTAAATAAACTCAAGGCCTGATTTGGATATTGTAAACAACAGTTACGAAGTAATCAGATACTTTAATGCAGTAAAGGTACAAAGAGGACCACAGATGGAAATGAGCTATTAGCTATAATCTGGCATATTGCGTCTCTTCTCTTTGCTGAGATTAATGTTTTTGTATGCATGGTCCTTCTATAAATAAATAATATCACCGTTTATACTAAATCATTCACCTCAAGACCTGATTTAGATATTGTTAACATCAGTGATGGAAGAAGTAATCTGATATTTTTCTTCAGTAAATGTAATGGCCTATAGCACCATGGAAATACTTCACTTTGAGTTAAAGTACTGCATTCAAAGTAAAAGTATGTAATCAGCTAAATATACTTACGTATGAAAATACTCATTATTCAGTCAAAAGTTAACCCATAAGTATTTTACTATTATATGATGTTTCTGGATTCATCATGGTGTTAAGGAGATGTACTCAAGTACTGTAGTACACTTTTGAGGTAGGTCTACTTGTACTTTGCTTGAGTATTGAGAATAAAGGCAGAAACAATTGTTGTGTTGGATTGAGAAACAGAGACACATGCAATACAAGTCATAGTATAAACAACAGTATATATTTAAAAAGAAGCAAACATACTTAAAAGAAAAATCAAAAGACATCTGACACATGATTTCATACAGCATTCCTCCTCATTGGTCGGCAGTGATTCCCACAGCGATTACGAACATGATTGATTGAACAACAAATATTAAAATAAATAAAAACAGACTTTTAAACTGTCTGGAGCCTTCATTTGTTTTGTTGCATTAGATCTATGAGAAAGGTTTACAGGAGTGTGCTCCTCCTTCAGGTTGGTGCAAGAACCAGTTGATGTGGTTTCAAGAGATCTAATCTCACTAAAGGGATAGTTTGAATTGTTGATGTGTGTAAGGCACTTCACCTTCAGTGGTTTATCTCCAGTAGATGAGGGAAGAAGTAGGAGTAGCATCAGGAAGCTAGCAGGTGCTAATCAGCAGTAAACACAAAGCAGGCCTGAGCTCGATGGGATCGTCAGTAGTTCTGCAGGTATTTGGTCACAGTTTGAACGATGTTCCTGAGGAGGACTTGGATGTCTGCAGTCTGAGTGGAGGTAGAGATATTTGGTCATTTTAGGCTCATTCCCCAACATCTCTGTCCTCCTCTGAGCTTCTCCATCCATCCCTCTGAAAGAGAGAAACCAAGTTTGCGAGGGATGTCAAATGAAAAAGTGAAATAACAAATTCATGTAATCTCAATCTTTCTTTATAAATCTAAAACTCAGACATGAAGCATGTGATATTTCATGTAAAGACAAAACTGCAATGTTTACAGCCAAAAAGCAGCACATGTGTTTAGTGGAATAAAGCAACACCTACTGGTTTCACTGGTAATCTTGGTTTACCAAACATGCATCAGGCCTTAGTGATGATCTTATATCCATGTTGTCATATGAAAGTAGATATAATAATAGATTCTGGATATTGTTATACTGCATATGTTCATTTGTATCTGCATGCTAGTAAAGGCTGAATTATAGTTGAGTGAGTTTCTGAAATGACCAGACAATTATTGATGTTCAGTTATTTCTAAGCCATTATATTCACTTTACTGAGGAGTCAAATCTAAACTGCAGTTACAAAATCAAGGGATATATTTGGTCAGACCTATTGTGATATTAGTTTTCCTCCATAACGCCCAGCCTTATGAAGCAGGGGTTGTTTAGTTTTTTAACTTACGGATCTTCCCACTGTTCAGAACCAGCAGAACAACGAGGACGCAGAGAATCAGGAGAACTGTGGGAATGATAGCAGCAAGGACGACCTCTCTGTTTGAAGCATCTGGAATACAATCAGAGGAGATTTCAGTTCACAAGAAGAGCCAAGGTGATGCAGTTTCACATCAGCTCCCACTATCAGACTGTCCTTTACCCAGAGGGACAAAGACTCTACATTTCTCTACAGAGGTTTAAAATAATGTACCATTTCTCTCTCCAGCTGGAGGTGAGGTTGTGCTGGAGTCGTTCCTCTTGGTCTGGTTCTCTTGCTCCTTTGTTACTGTTTCAAATGAGAGAGGTCTTATTTAGGGACAACAGGAGTCATTATCTGCAGATTCATTAAGTGACTGTTCAACAAGAAAATAACTACAGGCCTTGAGAGTCAAGTGAGGAAAAAACCTTTAAAAACAATAAATCTGTCAAAACCCTTTCCCCCTTCCTGTTTCTTAAAGTCATAAACACACATTGTAATGTTTAAGGTGAGTTTTGGGCTTTGAGTTTTGTGGGGTTTGTGGGTTGTTATCAAAAGATGCTGATATGCTGGTAATTGTTTTGCCTCTCAGAGCTTCCAGGCTGTTCAGTATTAAACTCTTACCGACGGTGAGGTGAGTCGAACATCTGACCTCCAGCTGTGGGAGATAGACTTCATAAGACCCATTGTCAGACAGAGATACGTTGGAGATGGTCAGAGTCGAGACTCCTGTGGTCAGGTCTCCATGATTTAGAGTGGTTCTGTCTCTGTACTGAAGCATCTGGGAATCAGGGTCGTCGCGCCGACTTCGATAAACATGAACGTAAAGGGTGTGTCCTCTATTCCATTCCACTGTTTTAGAGGACAGGTTGATGGGGGTGTCCAGACGACACTGAAGAGTCGCTGATCCTCCATCCAGGGCCTCGACAGGCTGAGAGGGAAGACATGCAAGAGGCAGTGCTGCGGAGAAGAACATTTGGACAGTTTTAGAGCCTTTAAAGAAACGACCCGAGAGATTTGGTTACAGAGAACACAATGGTGCTCTAGGAGGAGATTCAGGTGATAGGGTGGGGGGGGGGGTTACCTTGGTTGGTGATTGGCTAATGGTTACACAAGACAAAACATCGTTATGACATCATAAAGTGGCCAAAATCTGATCAGCTACACACACACACACACACACACACACACACACACACACACACACACACACACACACACACACACACACACACACACACACACACACACACACACACACACACACACACACACACACACACACACACACACACACACACACACACACACACACACACACACACACACACACACACACACACACACACACAACCCTGTCTGAGTAAATGTGCTGCTTGAAAACTAGATTGGAAGTGACTCAAATAAAAACGATGTACTGTATGACACAGCGTTGCCATGCCAACACACACAACTTAGTGTAAAGGAGGAACAGGGTTGTTGTGCTAGTGCTGAGCACACCTATCACTCACACATGCATGCAGGCGCACGTTCACAAAGACAGAAACATATGGACATTGGTTACTATATCAAAAGTGTGCAAATTAGATTAGATTACTTTATTGTCATTACAAAATGCAAGCACAGTGAACGAAATTAAGGAGGGTCTAACCAGAGTACAAAACAGTCAGTTATATACACAATTATCAGTAGTATGTAAAATAAATGATACGAAAATAAAGGTAAATAGATGGGAAATGTATAAATAAGAATAAATACACAGATAATAATAAATACAGTGAATACAGTAGGCTACTGTATAATTGCGCTTCAGCATAGCACACGACAACAAGGTATTTAGAATGTATTTAGAATCCTATCCATGTGACGCACACACACGATAGTTTACTGCTGAAAGCACTTTGGTCTGAAAACCACTTCGGTCAACGTTTTATGGGGACTCGTACACTAAACCAACTGTTGGCCAATTTGCATAATTAGCACAAGTTGTGTTAAAGCATGGGGACAATAGTTAAAAGGCAGATTTTGACAATGTAGGATTGGTTTTGAGGTTTATTGAGGATGCTGAGTCCATTTCTGACATTTTCATTATCAAAAATGGAAGTTTCAACCAGAACATTTCCATATTTGTACTCTCGATGGGCTGATAGGGATTAATTTTGGGTCGATCTTGAAGGTTTAGGTGACTCTGGATCATTTGGATTGCACAGTTTGCCTATTCAACAGTTGAGGCAATAATTGTCATCTTGTTCTCTCTACAGTAGATCCAATGGTCGCAACACTCTGTTAGTCAAAATCAGCGCACTGCAGTCCTGATCATAATACATTTTCAGAAATGGTATTTAAATAATGCCACTTTATTTTAATAGAAAATGAAACGGAATGGACCTGTGCTGCTTTATTTAGAAAATCTCACATTTGTACCTTTTTCTCCCATGAAATCATCTCTTTTCCCGAGTATTTGGATTTTATACTTTTACTACATTTTGAAAGCAAAGATTATACTTTTTAATCCACTTACTAGTTACCAGTGGCGGCGCTAGGGGGTGGCTACTTGGGCTCAAGCCCCGGATGTTTCACTTTTTTTTTTTTTTTTTAAATGTCTCGGGAGTAATGTGCAGTACCGGAGTCCACCAGAGAGGCATCCGCTGCGGGACATTAGCCTGCGTACTGCGTAGCCTGCCCTGAAGTAGAAGTGATCCTTCCTAGTGCCTGACAAGTTTTAAGCTAATAGCCTATACAGTTATGGATATTAGAAAGTTATTGTCATTGAAGCAGGCGCCACAAGCTGCAGCAGCAGCAGTATCAGCAGCTGACAACAATGTCATCACCAGCAGTGAAGAAATGGATGATGTTTCAGGTTTGTGAATCTAATGGTGATATCTGCACTCTGGCTGACTGAGTAAGAAGTGAAAAAGAGTGATGTAACGTTAATGTTATAGCTAGTAAACATGGAGTAACCACACTAAGTATACCCTTATATGTTAGTATGTATACATAACATGGCTAAAAATTATCCTAAGATGTAATGTTAACCCTTCATACCTCAGTCTACTTTTAAGACACTAAAATAACGTATTCCATTTTTTATTTTGTTTTTGTGCGTGGTTTCGTGGCTCTCGTTTCAGTACACATAACAACGGAACTGACAGGCAACCCTCTGAATCAGACTCCGATTGGCTGTGACTGCATCCACTCAGAGTGTCCGATTCAGAAACGTGACTCTTACACATTTTTTACGTCACAAACAAAGATGGTGGATGAGAATAGATCTATAAAACGATAAGCAATGCGCCAGAATCAAGGTGAGACTATCCGCATCCTTTA
Organism: Pogonophryne albipinna; assembly: GCA_028583405.1. Classification (NCBI taxonomy): domain Eukaryota; kingdom Metazoa; phylum Chordata; class Actinopteri; order Perciformes; family Artedidraconidae; genus Pogonophryne; species Pogonophryne albipinna. Next base: position 242,586 of record JAPTMU010000234.1, on the reverse strand, counting down.
AAACTCTACGCACATTCGTTTCACCTTAATAAGTAAACGACTGTTTGAGTGAGTTAAGGCATTAGTTTGCTTCATTAAAGGGTGTTAATGAGTGTTCTCCAGTGCCTTTTGTCCGCTTTAAGGTGTTATTAAGGTAGGGTTAATGTTGCTCTCAAAGTGCACCAGATTGATGCTTCCAACTTCAATATTTAAAAAAAAATCTTCCCGGGGGAGCATGCCCCCGGACCCCCCGAGAGGAGGCGACGACCCCCCTAAAAGGATGTTCGGTCCACCCCCCACTTATAAAAAAATAGCACTGTACCCCTGCACCCCCCCCCCCCCCCCAACCCAACGACTCCTGGGCTAAGCCCGGATCTCCTACAATCCTAAATCCGCATGGGCGCGGTAAGGGGGGTGCTGAGGGCGCTGCGAGAGAGAGAGAGAGAGAGAGAGAGAGAGAGAGAGAGAGAGAGAGGGACCGGTGCCAGCATCTGGTTAGCTATAGCACTAACGTTAAACAAGGAGCTGTTTGTTCTGGAGGCTCCGGTGAGCTAAAGGACTCTCTGAGTGTTTGGATAGTTAACTTTAGTCTAAGTTATCTCAGTGGGTCTCAAACGGTTTGGTCACAAATTATTCAAAAGATTATTTCCGCGGCACACCTTCATATGATCACTATAGTTATAAAAAAATAAGAGAATAAAGGAAAAACAGTTATGAAATACTATATGACAGTAAAATGAAAATACAGTTTGAAAGGAGAGTGATTTGTAAAATATCCATAAAGAAAAAGTAAATCTGTTTACAGTTCTGTTTCATCTGGGTGTTGAGAGATGTATCCATAGATCTCTTAATGTTGCTCTCAAAGTGCACCAGATTGATGCTTTTAACTTCAATATTTAACAAAAATCTTTCAAAAATACCTTCCCGCGCCTCTGTAAATCCGCCACTGCTAGTTACTTTATAAATTCAGATTCACACGCAGATGTATAAACAACACCATTTTAAAATATGGGGGTTAGTATATAATAATATAATTCTCTATTTAAACTTATCAAGCTAATACACCAAATCTTTTTTTTTAAGGGTTAAAACATGTGGCAACACAAGAGGAGAGCACATGTACTGTCCAAACACTCTATGCCAATACAAGAACAAAACGATGAAAGCACTTCAATGAAACCTAATCTGGATCCAGATCATGCTGGCCAAAGTAATAACATATATTCTAGATGTAATGGGCACTGACAGTGAAGCGAGAATAAAGAATCACACAACCTCTGAAATTAATAATCCGCTCTGGTTTTTGTGAGAATTTTGAACAGGTAAAAAAAACACTTACTTCAGTCAAAGCATCCTGATATAAAAGTATGATTTTCACTCTCATGTAACTGTGTCCTCAATCAGCAGACTCTCAAATAAAGTTAGCAACTCACCCAAGATATTTTCAGCAACCAGCAACAAGAGTAAGAGTTTCTTCATTTCAAGTCCTGCTCATTCCTCTAATCTAAAGAAATGCAGCTTTTCTCCCAGCTATATATGCGCTCCCTGCCTGCCCGCCGTCCTGTCATCTCATCTCTCTGCGCGCTCCCTCCCTCCCGCATCTCGCCTCTCTGCGCCCTCCCTCCCTGCATCTGCGGATATACATATACGTATATCTGCGCGCGGATATACACATATACGTATATCTGCGCGCGGATATACACATACACGTATATCTGCGCGCGGATATACACATACACGTATATCTGCGCGCGGATATACACATACACGTATATCTGCGCGCGGATATACACATACACGTATATCTGCGCGCGGATATACACATACACGTATATCTGCGCGCGGATATACACATACACGTATATCTGCGCGCGGATATACACATACACGTATATCTGCGCGCGGATATACACATACACGTATATCTGCGCGCGGATATACACATACACGTATATCTGCGCGCGGATATACACATACACGTATATCTGCGCGCGGATATACACATACACGTATATCTGCGCGCGGATATACACATACACGTATATCTGCGCGCGGATATACACATACACGTATATCTGCGCGCGGATATACACATACACGTATATCTGCGCGCGGATATACACATACACGTATATCTGCGCGCGGATATACACATACACGTATATCTGCGCGCGGATATACACACACGTATATCTGCGCGCGGATATACACATACACGTATATCTGCGCGCGGATATACACATACACGTATATCTGCGCGCGGATATACACATACACGTATATCTGCGCGCGGATATACATATACACGTATATCTGCGCGCGGATATACATATACACGTATATCTGCGCGCGGATCTCTCTCTCTCTCTCTCTCTATATATCTCTCTCTCTCTCTCTATATATATATCTCTCTCTATATATCTCTCTCTCTATATATCTCTCTATATATATATATATCTCTCTCTATATATCTCTCTATATATATATATATAGAATAAGCAAACTCACTTAACACATCATGCTCTCAATGAGAATTAGAGGTGATAAGTGACAACATATTCATAATCAAGTTTTGTATTTTCAGATCAATTTCCCAAATGACCGACCCAATGCACCCGATAGCTGGAGAGCCCAGTTTGAGTCAGATTCTACACAAAAACTCATACAATCAATGCAAGATAAAGTTATACCAGTGACACTAACAGATGTTCAGTGTGTCTTTGATTATCTTTGTGTCGTGCTAATGCCACTTTGACTTTATTTAAGAATTTACATGTTTTCCCCCAATCATTTCAAATGACAGACCCATTAAAACACATACATCATAGCAGGAAGAGAACACAAAAACACCTTGCATCAGTTACCCTTTTTCCCCATATTTATTTGAAATGATTTCAAATGATAAAAACATGGTTGATTAACATGAAATGACCACAGGGGTTTTTGCTCTTCAGCGTGGACAGTGTGAGGAGACGTTAACGTGAGCATACATCCGGGACAGGAAGTGTAGTGACATCGTTTAGTCTTCGTCTCTACGCTACCCGTCAGGTGGATTCATACCAAACGGATCCCCAGAATGTTGGCTCGTTGGCAAACATCGTCGCACACATCCATTCAGCTCATTCACCCTCATGGCCGAACATCCAGAGAAGTGCTACTATCACACCAAAGCTCACCGACTTGTTATAATCATTTCTCTTTCCTATATTACAAGCTTTTTACAACATAAAAATAGATCAATAACTATGATTACCATATTCCTTAATGTCAATATACAATATTTATTGCGTTTTCAAATAAACTTGTTTCTTATTACCTTGTTGTCATCATCTTTACCCCCCCTAAAAAACAAACAAAAAGCACAGGTACCCATGAGTGACAACGGACCGGTGTAAGGCATGACCAGCAGGGGGCGCTGCAGCATTGAGAATCATGTAGTTAGTGTTTTAAAGTCAAGATTAAAGAGTAAGTGAATAACCTGTCTGCTTCCACAGCTCTCTGGCACTTAAGTGTTGCTTCGGTCTTTCTTTTTGGTTACAAACTACCATCTGTACAAACTGCTCCTTGCATAGCAATTCATCTAAATATCTTTCTCTGGCCAAACACACTTACAAAAGGGCCACCAGCAGCAAAAGGTAAAATGATGGATTCAGACCAGCTTTTCAACGGACTTCCCCTGGACAGGAAGTAGATAAATGATCCCTTATAAACACCTCCAATCATACATACTTGGTCGAGTAAACGAGAACATAATTTAGCGTTGGCCTCCGCTGAGTGATTCTCAAACACATCAGGGACAAATCAGGGACGAACCCTCGTAGTGTCTCTGGATTTTTGTCACATCCACGTGAATCCTGATCCCAGGGGTTTTCCTGTTATCATACGTGCATAAATAAGCGTCATGCACAGTGTCTCGGCTCGTGCAACATCGGCTGAAGATGGAAATATAGACACCCCCAAAAAGAAAGGAAAGTAATAAGGGGTACCAAAGTAAGACAAAACAGGGATGTGCCCCTCTCCAAAGTGTAAAAAACTAACGACCTGTGGATGTTTCCGGCAAGCTTTCCAGTAGGGCTGAACGATTTGAAAAGTGTGTGATCATCTTTGACTTGTGTAGAAGTTGCGATTTTAGAAGGAATGATAATTTTTACATAATTATTCTAAAAACATTTGAAAATATATGAATGATGTTTTGATTTTAGGAGCTCGATAATACAACATTTAAAGTTGTATTCTTGACTCACATTTAACCCTTTTGTTGTGCGTCCTTGCAATATAGAAACTGCAGTCGGAAGTTTTTTGGCATTTTGATCAGATTTTCAAAGCATTGCCCTATATTAAAGCATTTAGTCTAAACAAGGAAATCAAATAAAAAAAAATCTGTTATAAATCGAACATGTATGGAAACTGTCCTGTGCAGATCGTTTGACTCCACCCGCTTTTGGCACACTGACACAGAATTCAAGCGCACCCTCACCTGGCACTGCTGGAATGGCTATTTAAAGACACAAACAAAAACAATAAAAAAATAACCGTCATAAGCCCCACACATTCATGGCATTATCAGCTTTCGTGGGGATTTCCTCTGCTGCAAACATTCATTCACAAGTCTCTCATTTTAGTGTTTAAGTCCCCCCCCCCCCCCCCTTCAAAAACTAACACTGACACCAACATATTAAAATCAAACAGAATTATGAAAATCACCATTAAAGAAAAAAGGAGGAATGCACAGACGTGGAAGTGTGTGGAGTTTCGGTCCTGATATGATATGAAGCCTCTGAGCTCCGAGTGGTTTTCTGTTCCTCGTGCAAAGACAGAAGAAAGGAGACCGGCGAGGAGTCGTAGTGTTGTGCTTTCAGCTGGTGGATTTAGTGTTAGTGTGTGTGTTGTGAGTGCTTCTTCTTCACCACTCTGTCTCCACCACGGCTGACTGCGAGTTAAAGTCCTGAGTTCACCTCCCGACCGGCGGAGCAGGAGGAGCTCCTCGCATCATGCCTGAGGACAGAAGCAGAGACTCAGATTAGTGCCGTCAGTCCATTAAAGAATGATCTGTGATTAATCATTATCAATCACAAGTTCAAAATACTAGCATTTGCTTGGAGATAAAACCAATGCACGTGTGGTGTTGTGATAAAGAAGCGCACAGATAGATGTATAAATTAATGCTGTCAAAATTATCGCGTTAACGGCGGTAATTATTTTTTTAATTAATTGCGTTAAAATATTTAACGCATTTAACGCATGTGCAGAATGGCCCGCCCCATACATCCCACCAGTGGCAGCGCCAGGGTATGGCTGGGGTAGGCTACACCCATACCAAGAAATGGCTTAGCCCCACCATGAAAAATGATGTTAAAGTAAGCAAAATAAAGTCCGCCAACTCGCGCCGAGAATTGCACAGACAGCAGTTAGTAAGATTGATTTCAGTAGCCACTTGTCTGGAAATACCGAAGACCAGAAACGGTTTTGAAAACTTTTGTCACATAGTGATCGTCTTCTCAATAGAACATCTTTGATAATGTCTTCTGGCCAATCAGAATCAAGATAACGGCGTGGTGTTGTTGCAGGAAGTCCCGACGGAGAATACTTTTGCTGTAGTACAGGTAACACATAACTGGTACGCAGGTTATGTGCGTAATCTGAAACTTGTGTCACAAAGCGCATTTGCGTACCGGCGTACTTGTGAAGCTTTTCCAGAAGGCGGTTAGATCACCGGACGACAGAGTCGGTCTCCGTGTGCACAGACAGGGCTGCTGTTAACGTCGGTCTGTACAACGGAATTGTGCCAAAACTACGCCAACCGGCTGCGCCAACCTATCCTAAGGGAGTGCATTTACGTAGACCCGTTGTGCTTCTCCACCTCTGTCCTCTATCTCCTAGGGTCAAAGTTCATATGGCTAGGGATTACTTTGACCGATATGCGCCGGCCCGTGCCTTGCCTTGGACTTCTACACAACTGCTCGGGTCTGGAGGGACTGAGTGGGGAAGTTCAGGAGATGTTTTCCCTAGATTCAGCCTATGGAGAAATTGCTGTGCGTTTTTTGGCGAAGGAACCGGAAGGAGCTTACTTCCGGGTTTTAGGACGCGTCACTGTACCACTATTATGTTTTCATCACTTTTTTTATTGGTCCAATAAACTAAACTTATCTGAGAACACTATAAAAGTACATAAGAAGCCAACACCACAGAAAGATTAATGTATAATGAGTTTAGAATAAAAAGAGAGTTTTAAAAGTGCGTACCCTTGTTGTTTTTGCTGGGGTAGACCTTACTGAAATTCCTGTACTCCTCTGGAGGTGGAAGGTCTTCAATAGGGTGGAAGTTAAACTTGGATTCAAAATCATCTGAGGAAGAAAAACATACAAAAAAATGTGAATAAACATTAAATTACCGGTTTATTAGGCAGATATAGACAATTAAGTAAAACTAGAACAGCCTAGAATATCAAATGCACACAAATGGATTACCCTTTAACAACACGGGTTAATAAAACACTTCTTATTCTTGACACAATATGTCGCTTTGAGACCCTGAAACGCCTCCATAATAAAAAAAACTAGGAGATAATCTCAAAAATACAAACTCACACGCGAAGTAACTTTATTAACAATGTTTTATTCTCTATCATTAAGTCAAATATATAAAGTCAGTAATATTATTTGATCCTATGCTGCGTTCACACCAGACGCGATGCGAATATTCGCTTCGCTCTAAACGCTCGAGTTTCACCGCGGCTGTCAGCTGTGTTTACTCGCATCATTCAAACAAGACGCGCTGGCTACAACTACAACAAGATGAACATATTTGACCGTGATTTAATTGTAATACACGTTTCAAAATGATGCCGAAGTAACAACATACTGATACCGGTTAGTAAAAACCATGAATTAATGCTTTGACAAGTCTGCAGACTTGCGTGTTTTCTGAATGGAGAGCTAACGTTATATATGCTCCGACCGTCCACACTCACAACAACGGCCTACAGACATAAATAATCCAGCGACTGTATTCTCCATGACACAGACAGTCTGTGGTTTGTACTTGTTTTACTTTTGTCTAGTTTCTGAACAGATTTGAGGAGCTGTGAGCTCTGAGGACTAACAGCTAACAGCTGATGTTTTGGTTCTACGTCAGTGACGGCAGGCTGAGATCCTCACCGCTGATTGGCTATTGCAAGATCGCTTCACGGGAATTTTGACGCCTCAAATCGTGCCGCGACATTCGCATCATGCTCGCCGTCGGATCGAATTTGCGTCTGTCCGCATCTCTGCATTGACTTTACAAGTAATCGCACCGCCCCCAAACATCGCATCGCGTCCGATGTGAACGCAGCGTAAGAATTGACAGTGCAAGAATTTATAACGTTTCTTTTTTAAATTGTATGTCGTTTTCTAATCAAGCTTCGAATGTCTGTCATCTTATTTTATGACGTCGATATTCAAGAAAATAAATCCATTACTAAAATCTGTAATTTGAATAAAGGTATAAATAAACGTTCTCTAACACATTTGACTTGGAGGTCTTCTCTGTGCTGCGAGTGGGAGAGCAAACCGTGATCTAGTAGAACGATGTAGAACAGGAAACATAAAGACATTTGCATATTCTGCAGCGGAACATTTGACTATGGACGCATTCATCAGGTCAAAATCAGAAAGAAACCCCACCTCAACTTGAGTGAGGATTAAACACACAGCTGAGGACGATAGGAGAACAATTCTTCATAAGAGAAAAGATTAGATATTAGGTCAAGAGCAGAATCATTTGTAGATCTAAAAAGAAACAGCAGCTAGGTCCAAACCATACATTTGATCAAACTGTTCAGGTTTTCCCTTTGAGTCTTCACATCTGAAATCTTGTTCTGTCGGGATTTTTTGATCGCGAAAGGGTAAGTATTCCAGTTATCTTGGGATATGACCAGTGTCAATACTCCGGGTTTAAAACATGAAGTTCAGTTTAGGAACAAGACGAATTAGAGCCTTGAATAACAGAGTTTGTGACGTCTCAAATGTGGCTTTGACTCCTAACTGCTATACAAAGAGCAAGACAAATCTTCAGGTGGTGAATCACAGAGGTGGGAAGTACAAATACTTTGTTACTTAAGTACATTTTTCTGGTATCAGTACTTTACTACTTATTTTTCTGACGACTTTTTACTTTCTACTTCTTACATGTTGAACCCAAATACCTGAACTTTCTACTTCTTACATGTTGAACTCAAATACCTGTACTTTCTACTTCTTACATGTTGAACTCAAATACCTGAACTTTCTACTTCTTACATGTTGAACACAAATACCTGTACTTTCTACTTCTTACATGTTGAACACAAATACCTGTACTTTCTACTTCTTACATGTTGAACTCAAATACCTGCACTTTCTACTTCTTACATGTTGAACTCAAATACCTGTACTTTCTACTTCTTACATGTTGAACTCAAATACCTGAACTTTCTACTTCTTACATGTTGAACTCAAATACCTGTACTTTCTACTTCTACATGTTGAACACAAATACCTGTACTTTCTACTTCTTACATGTTGAACCCAAATACCTGTACTTTCTACTTCTTACATGTTGAACCCAAATACCTGTACTTTCTACTTCTTACATGTTGAACACTAAATACCTGTACTTTCTACTTCTTACATGTTGAACACAAATACCTGTACTTTCTACTTCTTACATGTTGAACACAAATACCTGTACTTTCTACTTCTTACATGTTGAACACAAATACCTGTACTTTCTACTTCTTACATGTTGAACACAAATACCTGTACTTTCTACTTCTTACATGTTGAACACAAATACCTGTACTTTCTACTTCTTACATGTTGAACACAAATACCTGTACTTTCTACTTCTTACATGTTGAACTCAAATACCTGTACTTTCTACTTCTTACATGTTGAACACAAATACCTGTACTTTCTACTTCTTACATGTTGAACACAAATACCTGTACTTTCTACTTCTTACATGTTGAACACAAATACCTGTACTTTCTACTTCTTACATGTTGAACACAAATACCTGTACTTTCTACTTCTTACATTTTCCAAACAGCTGGTTCCTTTAGTCTGAATGTGTGTTTGGTGGCGTGATCATTATTCTTTAGAGTCATTGCGTGCCTATTGATTTGAACACGATCCGTGTATCCATCATTTCCTGGTCTTCTCTAAAGAAGAGGGACCAATGGAAACGTCATGTTGCCGTTGTTCAGCATGGAAACATTCATTAGCTAATAGGGGTGTAACGGTACACGTACCGAAATTATTCGGTACGGGCCCTTCGGTTTGGTACACGTGTGTACCGAAGTGTACCGAACGAATATAACGTTAAACGTAAAAAATTGAGAACGTGAACAACTTCTTGGAAGTAATCTCAGGAGCTGCGTCGCAGCATTCACAGTAATTTCCTCACATTGGGTTCAACGCGTCATAGAGCGAGCAAGTCATTTCATTGGACGAGAGGCATACTATGAGAGCTGGTCACAGGGATGCGTTCAAGTTTAGTCAGTAATTTGAGGAACTGTCGAAATGGCGAACGCAGATAAAGTTGAGCTCGAAAATCCTCCAGCATCATTGAAGTCTCCGGTTTGGGAACATTTTGGTTTCGCAGTTACGCACAAGGATGACGGACAAAGACAGGTGGACCGAACCAAAGCTGTTTGTCGGCATTGTTCAACTAACATTGGTTACGCGGCTGGCAATACATCAAACTTGCACACTCATTTGAAAAGGCATCACCCGAACGTGAATATCACCGGTACCAAAAGAAAAAAGACTGAAGTGCAAACCCAACTCCCACTAGCATTTAAGCCTCCACCACTCGCAACAAGTTCAGACCGAGCCAAAGCTATTACAAACGCCAAATATCCTTATGTTGCCATGTTAGCAAAGCGCTACCTGGCTGGATCTGCTCCCTCTGTCCCTAGAGAGGGTGTTCTCCACAGCAGGAGACATTGTTAGTGCCAGCAGATCTGCCCTTTCGGCAAGCAATGTGGACAAGTTCATCTTTCTTTAAAAAAACATGAAAATACAATGACAAGCAAGTCCTAATGTCAAACTGGCTGCTTAGGTACTAGTACAGTTCAAATACAGATTATTTCAGAAATGCTGCACCTTAATGTTTATTTTATTGTGTATTTATTTGAGTGAATTTTCACAGTTTAATAATAATAAAAAAAACTCAAACAATATTTTATGTTTTGTGATAATTTTTTCTGCTGTACCGAAAACGTACCGAACCGTGACCTAAAAACCGAGGTACGTACCGAACCGAAATGTTTGTGAACCGTTACACCCCTATTAGCTAACAATGACATTATTGTTCTATTGATATAAAGGGAGGTCAGGTACTCTTTAAAACAGCTGCTAGTTATGGGTACTTTTTACTGAAGTACATTTCAAAGCCTCTTTACTTTTACTTGAGTAAAGAAGTTTAGTCAGTACTTCTACTTTCACCAGAGTATTTTTAAACACGAGTATCTGTACTTCTACTTGAGTAAAGGATGTGTACTTGTGCCCTCTCTGCTGATGAATGAAAATGTAGGAGGAAAATGATTTCGCCCGACTCACCTATGATGGACTTGGAGGAGGGGATGGAGGAGTGGCCGTTCCTAATGGGCGGGGGAGGGGGAGGGGGTCCAGCTGGGGTTCTTGAGGATAAGGAAGACGAGGAGGAGGAAGAGGAAGGTGGAGGAGGAGGTTTGCCCCCCCGGCTGTGAAGCTCTGAGGCCGCAGCGCTGTGGCCTCGATACGGGGGCGGAGGAGGAGGAGGGGCGTCACGAGATCCGTTACGAGACCCATTAGGAGGCACCTGAGGAGCTGTGGGGACAACACACACACGATCAGGACGATGTTACTGATGTAATACTGTACTTTATACCAGTGGTTCCAACCTTTTTTTATCTCGTGTACCCCTTGAGCTGGTGGCCCTTCTATAATAATAATACATTTCATACTTATAGAGCCTTGAGATGACGTTGTTTTTAAAGTTTGCTATACACACACACACACACACACACACACACTTTAAAAACAACGTCATCTCAAGGCTCTATAAGAGACCCAATAACTCATCCGTTATGATTGGCCTACATTTTTAAAAACCATTTGTAATTGTATTTAACCAACGGCTGATTAAATGAAAATCCCTTCTATAACTCACCCTTAATACAAATGCATTCAAACTGGACATGTACACTTATTGTGAGTGAAACATAATTATATTAAGACACGCTTCTAGCTTCTCTTATTAAGTCACTAGAGCTTGCTAGTCTTTCATAAGCTTTGATAGTTCTGGGAGCAGGACACCAGGCTTATGAACATTGATTTAAACATGTCTGTGTGGATTAAAATTGCATCACCGTACTCCTGCAATCCCCTAAAGAACCCCTAGGTGTCCCTGTAACCCAGGTTAGGAACCCCTGCTTTATTCTGCAAATATACTGTACTTATTAATATTTATTTCTGTTTTCTAGCTGCTACTTCAATACTTTTATACGTTCAACCTAATTTTTACAATAGTGCTTTTTTTTATCCTGAATGTTGACTGATTCGTATTAACGTGTGATTTCCTCTTTATCTGCTCTAACAACGTACATTTCCCCTCTTTGGGAACAATAATGGGTTTTTGATTCTGATTTAAAGTAACTCAAATTGCTGTTTCAAATATATGATTTTAATGGATGTTGGGTGCCAGAACTATACGAGTTCTTTGAGATTTTCAGGCCTCATTTTGTTGTTAAAGTGTATCTTTTATTAGTTCCCACCCTTCACACATTGTAGATAATTAGACATCACGTCATGTAGAGATATTTCAAGCAGTCTGATAACAAAAAAGGTTCCACTGATGGTGCATTCAAGGACACTCCGACATCTGAAACTTCATTACATATTCTTTTGGCTCATTGTTTATCCATCTGTGTTTGTTTCTCTACGAAAACAGATTTCATTATTTCTGTAACTCTTCATTCCTGGAAGTTGAAGTGTTCTTGAACGCACCACGATAAAGGAGTTTTCCCTGCTTCACTGCTGCAGCGTTTAGAATGACATAACATGCAGAGAAGTATTTTATAAAGAGATAACTTTCACACACAATAAAATCACCCAACCTTATATTTACTGTGATGGATGAACTGTTTATTATTGTACTGTTTGAGGGAAGACATGCAAGAGGCAGTGCTGTGGAGAAGAACATTTGGACAGTTTAAACTTTAACGGACATGTTGACCGGCGAAAAAATATTCTAACAGGAACTCTGATATAGTGATACAGAGTGATAGATAGTGATATATTTACCTTAGTGAGACGGGCCTCCTTGGCTTTCTTCAGAGCGAACACCCCTCTGCTCTCCAGCAGGCCGCAGAGCGACAGACACTCTGACTGCCCGACCGCAGAGACCTGTCTCTGGGAGCAGAGCCGGCTGTACACCTCATGGAGCTGAGAGAGAAACATGGGTTACACTTTAACACAACACGTTTTAAACTTTCTTTAACAAAACCTGCATGGTTAATAGGCAAGGCTATTTATATAGCACCTTTCAACACAATTCAAAGTGCTTTACAAAAATGAAAGACATTAAGAAACATATTATAAAATGGCATCTAAAAAGATAAATAATAAACATTATCTCCATGGAGGCTTCAGTGCCGCCTGCTGGATGTTTTAAAATAAGCAGCAGACGCTTCAACATTTTCAAATAGCATTTAGCTTTAAATCCACTCTAACCAATTACTGTGTGTTTTAAGATTAGCAATTGTGAACATTGTGAAATGTGTATCCCCATTCGACACAGCCAGAGATCAGAACCAGGTGTACTGAGGTGTAGGTGTATAATGTTGAGTTGATTAACACCAGGGTTTTGTCCAAACTGTAAAATGTTAAAGTGATGCCAGAAAACAATATTTATGTTCGTCAAAAACTGTAGAATTACTCAAAATATGAAATAAAATAGATATTTATAATAAAGTGGACTTTGACTAATGATTCCAAATGGATTCTTACGACATTTTCCAATCCTAATTAGAAGGGACTCTTTGAATTCACACTTGAATTGTTTAAAACACCACTAAAGACAAAATAGATAATAAACCCTCCAGAACACATCTTGAGGAAGACAACAAACTGAATCCACAGCTCCAGGACTCGGCTCATCATCGTGCAACACCTCCTGTTGCTTACTGAAACCATGTGATCTCTCTCTCTCTTTATAAACGTTAACAGTGTCTGATCTCACCTTCCCGAGGACGACCTCCTTGCTCTTGCCGCTGCGTGTGAGCAGCAGCAGGCAGCAGACCAGAAGCTTCTGCTGCAGAGGGAAACTCTCTCCGTCAGGTCCTCCGCTCTGAGACGCCATCCTGTCGCCGTAAACCTCCGACAAAACCCTCGCCACCTGAGGGAGGCTGACCCGAGACACTGTGGAACAAACAGAGGCGTTAGAGACAAGGAAGCAATAACACATGAGGAGTTAGAGACAAGGAAGCAACACGTGAGGTCTCTTGCTGTATTTAACATGTAATACTCAGAATTGGTGCAGAGTGGATTTAAAGCTAAATGTTGAAGCGTCTGCTGCTTATTTTTAAACGTCCAGCAGGCGGCACTGAAGCCTCCATGGAAATAACGTTTATTAGTCATGCAGGGTTTGTTAAAGACAGTCTGAACTGGTTAGATGAAGCTTCAGTGACGGAGGAGAAGTGAGCGCTCACCTTTAGCTTCATCTTTCTGATCCGATGATTTCTTCCTCTCGTCAGACTCCACCACCTCAACAGCTCTCCTGGAAATACAAATAAAGCAACTGTTGGTTGACTTTAATCTGTTGAGGGCAGGAAAGCACTTCCAGATTCCCAACATGGAGTAGGCTCACACAATAATGATCGTTATGCTGTCAGTTCATCTCATTAAAAGCTGACACGTTCCTCTGCACTCATTTGAAATGTTTACTATTTATTAGGGATGCACGATATTGGTTTTTTGAAACCGATACCGATAATAATATAATATATATATATATTAAATGTACCTGTAGTTTTTGCACACCTGGTGATAAAAAGGAGACTAGTAGTGAGCAAATGACATGAGCATTACTACTATGAACAAAACAAAGCCAAGAACAGTTTTGACTCTTCAAAGTGACCATATTTATTTCCCCAAATAAAGTTCTTGCCTTTTTCAAAAGCCTCGTCGATAGGTAAAAGCCCCGGTGCCTTTGCAGCTGGCTTTGGATTCGCCGCTAGTTTAGCAGCGCAGGCGTCTTCGTGCGCTTTTAACACACCATCGTAGCGATGGCGATGTTTCAGGTGACTAATCAGGTTGGAAGTATTATAGCTCGTTGCCTTTTTCCCTCCTCGTGGAACTTCTGCATTGCATTTGTTAAACAAATAGCAAGCAAACTATCTAACTCTGAAACTTTGAAATAGTCCCATACTACCGACGACATGTTTGTTTACTGTCCTGGCTTCACGGCCGCACACCATTTACGTCACAGCCAGGCATGAGTTAGGGAGCGCTGGATTTGTGAAAAACTCCCCTCTTCCTAAACCACAATACCACAGTACCGTCAAAACAGGAGGAGCCGAGTGAAAAACAAGCGCCCCTCATCCCAATCCACCCACACCGCAGGATTCTTTTCTTACCCCAAAAATATATTGTATATTATCGGGGCTATTAATACTTTTATCGGGTTTATCGGGATGACGTCATAATTCCTAATATCGGACCGATAATTATCGTGCACCACTACTATTTATTAAACAATATCTGCTTTAGTGTTAAATAAAGGCTAAGATAATAAGTGGGAATGTTAATCAGCAGGAAAACAGATCACAATGCCTTCGTAATGCTGCTGTTGGGCGATATGATAGATTGTAGAAGTGTTTTCCTGTAGACTATCCATCAACTGAGCAGAAAGCATGCTCCACGATGTGAGCGATGATAATGTGATGTCATGATTGTACCTGCAGATGTCCAGAGCTTTCCTGGCGTCTCCAGACACCGCCGACACTTTTCTGGCACAAAACTGAACGGCCGAGGCGTCCATGATCCCGTCCGCCGACGCCTGAGAGAAGGAGCGGGGAAAACATTATTCTTTAGAGTCATTGCGTGCCTATTGATTTGAACACGATCCGTGTATCCATCATTTCCTGGTCTTCTCTAAAGAAGAGGGACCAATGGAAACGTTGTCATGTTGCCGTTGTTCAGCATGGAAACATTCATTAGCTAACAATGACATTATTGTTCTATTAATATAAAGGGAGGTCAGGTACTCTTTAAAACAGCTGCTAGTTATGGGTACTTTTTACTGAAGTACACTTCAAAGCCTCTTTACTTTGACTTGAGTAAAGAAGTTTAGTCAGTACTTCTACTTTCACCAGAGTATTTGTAAACACGAGTATCTGTACTTCTACTCGAGTAAAGGATGTGTGTACTTGTGTATCTCTGCATTAAGCTTTAATACCATCATTGCCCTAACCCATGTTTAATCTGTGTGTACCTGAGAGAGTCGGTCCTGCACGATGTCGCTGAGCTCCTGCCGGCTGTAGGGGGGGAAGTGGAGCAGCAGGGGGCGACACTGAGGCCGAGCCTGAAGACGAGGGAGGATCCGGTCCGTCAGGTCCAGAGCGTTCGCTATACCTGGAGAGGAGACAGAGTTTCATTAAATTACATGGTTCACTGAGAACCTGCACACACTAGTCTGTGTTGGATACGGTGTGTGTGTGTTACACGTTGTGATCATGGACCCCTCGTCTCTGTTGTGTGATTGTGATGTGCTATATGTGACATGTATGTAGTAACGTGTGCATTTTATTGTTCTCTTTTATCCTTTCGCCTCTATCTACTTGTCTTTCATCCTTTCTTTATACCTAATGCTGTATTGTGATTTTAAAAAGGTGTCTATTATCATCTGGCCGGGGACAACAGCAGCGATGTCCCTTCTTAGGTTGCATGTTCCCTAATGTCTAATAGCATGTAGTCAGAAACGCTCAGAAAAACATTTGAATATCAGAATGTTAAAAAGTCAAATGGATTAACGCTCAAAATGAACTCTATTTTGAGATCTTATTTCTCTCTCTCCTCTCTGTGTTCAAATGTTTTCGTCGTCCTGATTTCTCCACGTTATCTCACAGGAGCGGAGCTTTTATGTAACGACGACGGGACGGTTTCTTACCGACGAGGCAGAGGCGGGACTGGCTGAGGTACGGCCACTCGAAGATGGTGTAGAGAACGTCCTGAGACTTACTGTCCAGCTGGTCCATCTCATCCAGAACCAGCAGCCTGACGAACAAACAAACATTTATTATTCACTTCTGCCACTTCTCTTGGACTTAAAATCACGCTGTACATTTAAATATTCCATCCTTCACATGTATATTTTCTACTTTCTTGTTTATTTATAGTCTTTTAATTTGTATTGTACATTGCCATGTCCTTTATGCTGCTGCACCACAAACATGTCCCAAATTGGGATCAATAAAGTTCTTCTTATCTTATCTTTCTTATAAGGGATGATAATAGGACTTCACTACGATCAAAAATACAATGAAAAGCTTTAGGGGGAAAACTAAAGTAGTGAAGAAGCACGAAGCCTAACATTACAGTTAAAAAACGTTATCAGACTCTCAATTACCTGCATCACACGTGAGACTCTTTAAGACCCATTTAACCTTTTAAACATCAACATTTTCGCCGCGGACCAAAACGGTCTGCTCTCAGTCTCGTCTCAACTCTAACTTATTTAATCCAACAAATCAGTTCATTAGAGTTTTCTTTCCAAAAGAACTCCACTAAAAGCTTTAAAGGGGACCTATCATGCAACATGCACTTTGTGATGTCTTTTATACATAAACATGTGTCCCCGGTGCGTCAGGGAACTCACTCTCTTTTCCTCCGGACCCAAATCTTGGATGACACATGTTTATGTATCAAAGACATGAAAAGTGGATTTTGAATGATAGGAGACCTTTCAGAGGGCCCTGAGTTGGAAAATGCTGCTCGAGTTTAAGACAGTTACTCACACAGCGGGCCCCGGGGCCGTCAGGAACCTCTGCAGCCCGCTCTGTCCTCCAGGAGCCTTCAGTTTCTCCGCCAGCAGACGGAAGATGGCGTGAGAGCTGCGCAGACTCATGCAGTTCACCAGCACCGTCTGCACCGAGGAGAGCTCCGGCTGCACGAGGAGAAACACAGTTACTAAGATGCTCACTGTTCTTGCACTTTTATTATACATGTTGCATCGTTGGAGGAGCTCAGGTCAGAAGAATTTCTACACTGTAGCTTTGTGCATATGACAATAAAACCTTTGAGTCTTGAATGCTGGCGAGAGTCCAATCGTCTCTCTTTTTTAAAATGAAACTATGTTTTATTTTTTGCTTGTTCTCTCTTCAAAACCCATTGTGTTTTCTAACATCAAAAACTCCAAATCGTACTAAATTAAAGTACTTCAGTAAATAAAAGCAGTGGGTTTCCACCTCTGAATCAACAAGCATTATCTGACTCCTACAATAAGCGTTTTTTTTATTCCACAGTCCAGTATTCTAATCTATAGTTAACTTCTGTATCTACTTTTTTTGCATAATTATGACAGTAAAGCCTAAATCTGCTAATCTTGACTCCAGACCTGCAGTGACCCAAACACTCCACTAGGTGTCACTGCAGCTCCACTATCTATTTGTCTGACAACTTTTTACTTTTACATTTTTAGCACAAACCCCTTACTTTAAAAGCTGCGGGGGGGGGGGGGGGTGATCATTAGGGTCATTGGGCACCTATTGCAACCTAGTGTCATACAGAAAACAGTCTGTGTATACAATGACAGTATTACAATTAGAAATGGAAGATCTTTAAAGGTCTATTAATAAAGTGAGGTCCAGTTACCAGCTGACTGGCTAGTTTTTACTTAAGTACATTTCAAAGCCCATAATTCTTTACTTTTACTTGAGTAAAGAAGTTTAGTCAGTACTTCTACTTTTACCAGAGTATTTTTAAACACAAGTATCTGTACTTCTACTTGAGTAAAGGTTGTGTGTACTTTTGCCATCTCTGCTACTAGACGTTATGACCATAATAACCTGAGAGGCTGTCCAACAGCATCATCTGGGACCCAAAGCATGCTCTGAGCAGAGAATATGAACTGCTACCCTCTAATGGAGATCACTAAAGTCAGCCTGAAGCATCCTTTGTGCTCCAGTCCATCCTCTCAGTAAACACAGAGCTACAGATCAAATGCACGCTGAAGGCTCTTTGAGCAGCTTTGCTCTCACTGATTGTGCTGTTATGTTAAATGTTTCTTGAAATGATTTTTGCAACAGTTTCGTATCAGTACCTCCATCTCCTTCAGGACGCAGTTGAAGCAGGCGGTCTTCCCGGTGCCGGGCGCTCCGGAGATGTAGAGGCTGCCGGGGACTCTCTGCAGGGCTTTGTCTCTCAGGAAGCACCGGATGGCGTCTCGCTCCACCTCGCGGGACAGAAGACGCTCGGGGAGGGCCGTGTGCAAAGCCTTCTTCACGCTCAGGAACCTCGACTCTGCAGGGGGAACAAGAGAGGAAGAGGACGATGAAGATGAGGTCAAATGCATCCTTATCTTATATGGGCAGTCTTGCATTAATGTACATTCTCTAAGATATTGAAGTGACTGTTATCTTGTATATATTGATTGTTGTGTTTTTATTTATGTCTTAATGTGTGCACATGTATAAATGTGTCTGTTGCCCAATAGGTGACCTTAAAAACAAATATTAGCGCCTCTTACTTTCTGCAAAGAGCCGAGACACTGCCTGTTTTCCCTCCGGGGTTCCGGCGGGAGTGTCCTGTCGCCGCGGTGACGACCCGGTGTTGGGAGACTGTGGTTTCCGTGGCGACAGCGACGGGACCAGCCGGCGGCGAACGGAGAGCGGAGAGTTCTCGTCGAAGCTGAGCTTTCTGGGAGAATTCACGGCCGGCCTGCTCTGCTTCGGGGGGGAGCCGAGCAGCGAGGAGCCGTCCAGGTTACAGCCGTTATCGTCTCCTTCAGAATAAAAGACACACGATTAAATCTCCGGGTGAAACTGATGTGGAGGAACTCAACATCTTATCATTTCAATATTCTTTCATTGTTGTATTGATAAGCAAGCCAGACCAACAACACCAGATTGAGAACAGTCGCTTAAAAAAAAGTAGGGCTTATCCAATGTTGTTGTTGTTTTTCATACATTTTATTTTGAAATATAAATTTAGAGGTGAATTTTCCTCTAGCATAAGACCCTGAACTGATGTGTTGTAGTTCTGTTAAGTAGAAAAACCTCCTATGTAACCGCCTATAGAGATTTAAACCAACATAAGCTTTTTTGAATAACTGTGGGAATAAATGGAGCCGTGTGGTGTTTTATTTGCACCTTTGAAGCACTCTTTACACTAAAGAAATGCAACTAGAAATGAAGCCTAGTTGCAGAACCTAGAACCACGGGTCTCACCTGTGCGTTTCCTGGGGCTGAGGGGGAGCCGTGTCTGCAGACGGGGGGAGGAAGGAGGAGCTCTGAGTGAGAGAGGAGACGAGAGGGTTGAGGTCCGGGCGACGGCAGGGCGTCTCGGGGACATCGGTCCAATGCGACCCAGGTTCTGGGTTTCGGGCTTTGAAGGCGAAGCAGCCGGAGACTCCTCTCGCTGCGGCGTCTTGCCTTGAGAGGAAACTCTGCTGGATTTCCGGCGAGGGAACGCCAGCGTGGGCTGAGCCTGGCCGCTAGAGCGCGTGCTGGGCATGTTGAGCTCAAACTGAAACATAAAAGGAAGATAATCCATTAGTTCATCAAAAAAGGTAGAGGCGTGTGAGAAGGGTTTTAACATGTTAAGCTCCCAGTGAGGTTTTTGTTTGAAGCTACAAATCTCAGTCGTCAAATGTTAAGCATTCAAACTTCTACTTTAGTAAAAGAACAAAATGATAAGCACAAGAATGCAATTAGAGCAGGGTACATGAGGAATCCTGAAGTCAAATGTAATACCTTTAAGACCCTTTCCATACATTTTAAGACCTCATCGCCACTTTGAGTTTTAACCGGTTACCTTGGCGATACACTTTACCTCACATTGACTATATGCAGTATTGATTGTCCTTCCTCCTTATCTTCCAACCATTTGGACGCAGACTTGCATTTCCCCATAACGATGTTGTTTAACAACCGGCGTAAACGGAGCTTCGCGCTATCAAGCAGTGAGCGTGCGATGTCCTGTTCAGATGACGTCACATCCAACGGGATGCCATCAATAAACTACACAGAATCACACTACACACCTACGCCATGATTACATTCAGGCAGACTGTAGAATACAACCTCTTTGGACCATTCATATACTTATTGAAAACAAGCTACAAAATGTAACACCTTGGAAAATGCCGTTTAATCGCCTTCATTTTCGCTAAATTGATTTATCAACTTGTAATACTTCTTAAGACCCCGCGGACTCCCTGCAGAAAGAAGCACTTAGTAGTTAAACCAAAGAAGCAAAACTCTATTAGTAAAGTCCTGCATCCAAATGTTAACTTAAAGAGCCTGTGACACGAGTTTCCCCCATCATCCAAACCCATCAATTTGAGTAAATATTGTCCCCTTGAAAACCGTTACTGAACTGATTTTGGATATTTGTACTTTGATAACCATTAATCTGCCCTTCAATGTTGACCATTTTCTGGATCTTCTCGGGGATTCTTCAAGTCCCGCCAAATTATGTATGACGTCATTGCGGGCACAGCGCTCCAGCTGCACCGTTCAGGATCCCAGCATCTGCATGTAAACGCGATGGCGCACAGAGCAGCAAGCTCAGACAGCGATGACAGTTTAATTTTGAACGTGTCTGAGAGCTCATATGAGGCTGAAGGATCGGTTTATGTTGTATCTGTTAGAAGTTTAGGAATTAGGTGCGTCAATATGGGCGATCATACGGTCATGTAGCCAGTGGTGGACTGGGACTAAAAATCCTCCCGGGACTCTCGACCGGCCCACTTCGGTACCGCTTGTAAATTGTCAACGGGGGGAGTGGGGGATGTCAGGGGCGGCGGGTGCTGTAGGCTGGGGAAGGCTAAGCCTTCCCAAATATTTGTGTCACTGCATCCTGGTAAAATACAAATATAATGTATAATGTCTGTGTCTTTGACATTAGCGCTGCTAGCCACCTGTGCCCTGTACTACGAAGCCAGTTCAACATACCCTGGATATGTTTGAGTAACAAACAAACTAACAACAACAAACTAACAAACGAGATCTCGCTAAGCGGTCCAACGACGCTGGTTATTAACTCGGTAAATCAAGCCAGGGTTTCTCTCACCAGCTGAGAGCGCGTTCACGTCTAAGACACGAGTGGATCTGACTTTAATTACATTTGACTTGAGTGTTTCGTCAACTTAATGTGTTGCTTAAAATAATACTTCTGCATACAGTATGTGACACTGTAAGTGTTGCACGGCCAGATACGGCTGGAGAAGCTGACTCAGATAAGGAAATATATGATATATTATGATATTATATGATCGATGATCTGATTGATGATGTAATATGAATGATAAGTGCGACACGTCGGCGTCTTCTCTGCATACGGCAGTTTAAACTGTATTTCCTTTATCCTGTAATATGACTTGAGAGATTTAAACTCCGCACATTGAGTTGATCTCTTTTCTATAGACACCGGAGGCGGGCAGCGTCAGGTAAAAGAAGTTATTTAGCCTTCCCAAACCTGAGCCTCACGCGCCGCCTATGGGGGATGTACTAGTGACTTATCCGACCGGCCCACTTCGGTACCGGCCCATCGGGATTCGTCCCGATGGCCAGTCCGCCACTGCACCCAGCCCACGTAAACTGTCAACGGGGGGAGCCTCGCTGCGGGGAAACGGTGGACCTAGTGTCCCGATCGGAGTGGGAATAATAATAATAATCCGTGCATTTTATCCATTAATTTCCCCAACATTGTGGTAAAAAAAAACACACGTTTAATCCATGTTGGTGTACTACAACTACAAAAAGCATCGGTTTGTTTTTATATCACATCCTACGGGAGGAAATTCAGCAGCTCTCACTACCGATTTGTAATCCTAATTTAATCATCATCTTCACCACGATCATTTATGTTTATGTTCGCCGAATTGACATGAAAGCACTGACAAATATGAATATACTGTAGTCAACTTCATTAAAACGTTATTAACGTGCCAAAACTCAGTAATTCACCATTTCTACGCATGACAACACTTTGTCCGTGTTTCGCTCTCTCGCCGCACAGTGAAGCGTTCCCACATTGACGTCACTTCCGGCTTCCGCCAAAACTTCAAAATGACTCGAAGGAATTTCCCCGCGATGTTCGAAATTATTGATATTTATCGGAACGGTATCGCATCTTCTTTTTTAAACTGACGGTTCGAGATGACTAGTAGCCCAATATTTCATTGCACAACAGTTGTTGGGATGCTGTCACAGGCTCTTTAAGTAAAAGTACTGGTAGCTGGGCCTTTTGGGTTCAAACTGAAACATAACCCATGCACACATAAATGACAGGGCTGCTAATAATGTGATGTTTTATTTTTACATTTTCTAAGGTTGGTGAACGAAGCTTCGACTGTCAGTTTTTAAATGTCATGCATTCAAACTCCTGCTTTAGTTATTAGCACCAATTATGCAATAAGAACCAAAAACTAAATAAGTATGGGGCTAAATAAAATAACTAATACTCTGTTGTACGAGTCCTGCATCCAAAAAGTACAACAGTACTAGTGTCACAATATACTAAAGGTATCAAAAGCACTAATTTAGCCAAATTCAAGATATATTTAACTATGATTAGATTTACTGATAAAGTCATGTGTCCATGTTTTGATGTTGCAGCTGTTAACATGTGGGGCTTATTCTGCTGGGTAGTGGAGACTCCATTGGTATGTATAAAGTAGCATTACATGGAAATACTTCATTCAAATAAAAGTACTTCAAAATTGTACTTGAGTAACTTTCCTCCACTAGTTGATGGCATGTTGGGCATGGCACCTGCTATCTTTCCCTAGCACACTTAGCAGTTGAAATCAACCTTAAAACACAACACAAACTACTATGATCTGATCTTTATGTTCCTTCTCATCCAAAGGTTGCACTGTATGTTTTTGTCTAGACCAAAATAGGGTTGTTTTAAGTGTAAATGAAAGTGTACAATAAAGTTTGTGTGAATTGAATCCCTCAATATTACCACATGTTACACATTCTGATTAATCTAAAAACAATTGTCACACACTTAATACCATTATAGTAACCTGTCAAAGTGTATAGATCCTTATTTAAAAGTTGTGTTTACTCGAAATTAGCAGCAGACCAAAGTCAAATGGCGCGAAAACGGTGGCGTTATCACAACGAAATAACCAGATTTCGTTGTGAAAATGAATGATATTTCATCTAAAACATATCCTTTTAAAATAAATACAGCCCTGGAGTCAAATACATAACGTGAAAAATAAGCTACTAGGAATATTTTAGACGATAAACCAGCAAAGCGAATCTGAACAGTAGAATAACTCTTCCGGTTACGATTTACAACCATATTTCACCTTCCACTAATTAAAATAAATAGTTAATGATATATTTACCGTTATAAATAGTAGCAGGAAGTCTTCTCAGTTGAAAGTAGAGTGTTTTCTCTTGTCTTACAGCCCTCTGAGTCTCTTTCTCTCCGTTGTCTTCGAACTCTGAAGCCGAAACTTGCGCCAAATCTCTTTCAGCTCCTCCTCCGATGCAACAGCTGTGCTTGCTTCCCCCTCAGCTGCGCTCTGATTGGTCAGAGCAAACAGCTCCCCCAACGCTCATTGGCTGAGCGTTTCTGGCCGGACGTACGTCACGGTTTCAATGACCAGGGCAGGGGGTGTGGCGGGAGTTTAAATGGAACTGTTTTCCCGGGAAATGTAATGTTTCAAAAGTCTGTAACGTGGCGCACTTTGAATGCCAGAGTCCGGGTTAAATATCACCATCTACTCAAAATAACTCTCTACATGTGGTTTTAATGGTTTTACTGAGAGAGTATTTGTATTTAAGGCAACATTAAATAAACTCAAGGCCTGATTTGGATATTGTAAACAACAGTTACGAAGTAATCAGATACTTTAATGCAGTAAAGGTACAAAGAGGACCACAGATGGAAATGAGCTATTAGCTATAATCTGGCATATTGCGTCTCTTCTCTTTGCTGAGATTAATGTTTTTGTATGCATGGTCCTTCTATAAATAAATAATATCACCGTTTATACTAAATCATTCACCTCAAGACCTGATTTAGATATTGTTAACATCAGTGATGGAAGAAGTAATCTGATATTTTTCTTCAGTAAATGTAATGGCCTATAGCACCATGGAAATACTTCACTTTGAGTTAAAGTACTGCATTCAAAGTAAAAGTATGTAATCAGCTAAATATACTTACGTATGAAAATACTCATTATTCAGTCAAAAGTTAACCCATAAGTATTTTACTATTATATGATGTTTCTGGATTCATCATGGTGTTAAGGAGATGTACTCAAGTACTGTAGTACACTTTTGAGGTAGGTCTACTTGTACTTTGCTTGAGTATTGAGAATAAAGGCAGAAACAATTGTTGTGTTGGATTGAGAAACAGAGACACATGCAATACAAGTCATAGTATAAACAACAGTATATATTTAAAAAGAAGCAAACATACTTAAAAGAAAAATCAAAAGACATCTGACACATGATTTCATACAGCATTCCTCCTCATTGGTCGGCAGTGATTCCCACAGCGATTACGAACATGATTGATTGAACAACAAATATTAAAATAAATAAAAACAGACTTTTAAACTGTCTGGAGCCTTCATTTGTTTTGTTGCATTAGATCTATGAGAAAGGTTTACAGGAGTGTGCTCCTCCTTCAGGTTGGTGCAAGAACCAGTTGATGTGGTTTCAAGAGATCTAATCTCACTAAAGGGATAGTTTGAATTGTTGATGTGTGTAAGGCACTTCACCTTCAGTGGTTTATCTCCAGTAGATGAGGGAAGAAGAAGGAGTAGCATCAGGAAGCTAGCAGGTGCTAATCAAGCCCCCAGGAAGTGCGCCGGACTCACATGAAAAATATTCGTGCTGGCCAAACGGCGGTACTACACTTCCGTTTGGTTGCCAGGCCCGGAAACACTTTTTCCCATTGACTTACATGGGGAAAGAATGGTCTGTAAATCGTTGGATAATTTTTTTTAAACTAAATAAACTACCCAGTATGAACACTTGTATAGCCCTTATTAAAAACATTCGTTCCTCAAGTTGTAATAATGTGCTAATAACGTTATTCTGAGAGTTATTTCCCTCTGCATTATGAACGCGCATCTAACCCACGGGACCGCGCCAGCCCGGCACGTTCATGTTACGTGTCCCGACCAATCAGAGCACACTGTGCTCACAGGGAGGGTGGGGGCTGGAGCTATTGGAGCTACAACGAGCCGTTAAAGGCAGAGAGTGAAATTCAGTGAATACACGTAGTTTACAGAGATGCTGTTTGAGAAACCAATGTGAGTTGCGTTTATCTTTACCCATGGATGCACAATAAGAACGGACCCATATCGTCTTACTGCCACCCCACGGAGCTGTAATAATGGATATATTGCACATGTTTGCTGTAATTCATTATCATACTACATGGGCTGTATGATTAAATCTTGTACCGTAAATGTTGTATTAAATAAAGTTAATATTACTTATTATTATAAGTATATATAGGCCTATATATATATATATATAGGCCTATATATATATATATATATATACTTATATATATATATATATACACAGTGCAATCATTACTTTCATGCTAAATGAAGCTCTGTTGGATATCACTAGATCCTGTTACAGCGTAATATAAGTACATAACATTGATGTGTACATTAGCATAATTACTAGCTAGCTGCTAACTGCCGCCTCGTTAATATCAAATCCATCCATGCTGTCATGAACGTGCGGTGCTGTTACGTGTACGCAAATTGACGTGCTTGATGTGAACGAGCATTTTGGTTAAAGTTGCGCATGCTCTATGAGCGCACATACGGGTACTTCTCAGGCATGCCGGGTAATCTGTGACGTTTCACTCTCTCAAAAGTTGGGCCATTTTATCATCATGCGCTAATGAGCAACTCTCATAGGAATGAATGAGGCCCCGCCTCCCACGCTGTATCCAGTTCTTATTATACATCCATGGTGCTAATCAGCAGTAAACACAAAGCAGGCCTGAGCTCGATGGGATCGTCAGTAGTTCTGCAGGTATTTGGTCACAGTTTGAACGATGTTCCTGAGGAGGACTTGGATGTCTGCAGTCTGAGTGGAGGTAGAGATATTTGGTCATTTTAGGCTCATTCCCCATCATCTCTGTCCTCCTCTGAGCTTCTCCATCCATCACTCTGAAAGAGAGAAACCAAGTTTGCGAGGGATGTCAAATGAAAAAGTGAAATAACAAATTCATGTCATCTCAATCTTTCTTTATAAATCTAAAACTCAGACATGAAGCATGTGATATTTCATGTAAAGACAAAACTGCAATGTTTACAGCCAAAAAGCAGCACATGTGTTTAGTGGAATAAAGCAACACCTACTGGTTTCACTGGTAATCTTGGTTTACCAAACATGCATCAGGCCTTAGTGATGATCTTATATCCATGTTGTCATATGAAAGTAGATATAATAATAGATTCTGGATATTGTTATACTGCATATGTTCATTTGTATCTGCATGATAGTAAAGGCTGAATTATAGTTGAGTGAGTTTCTGAAATGACCAGACAATTATTGATGTTCAGTTATTTCTAAGCCATTATATTCACTTTACTGAGGAGTCAAATCTAAACTGCAGTTACAAAATCAAGGGATATATTTGGTCAGACCTATTGTGATATTAGTTTTGCTCCATAACGCCCAGCCTTATGAAGCAGGGGTTGTTTTGATTTTTAACTTACGGATCTTCCCACTGTTCAGAACCAGCAGAACAACGAGGACGCAGAGAATCAGGAGAACTGTGGAAATGATAGCAGCACGACCAGCCTCTCTGTTTGAAGCATCTGGAATACAATCAGAGGAGATTTCAGTTCACAAGAAGAGCCAAGGTGATGCAGTTTCACATCAGCTCCCACTATCAGACTGTCCTTTACCCAGAGGGACAAAGACTCTACATTTCTCTACAGAGGTTTAAAATAATGTACCATTTCTCTCTCCAGCTGGA
>JAPTMU010000234.1:197895-205395 GCA_028583405.1 Pogonophryne albipinna | reverse complement strand
CCATCAACAACAGTAAAATACTGCATATGCAATTTAACGAACCCTGTGTTTATTTATTCCAACATATCTAAGATAGGATAAGCCAATATAAAAGATACCGAAGATAAAATCCACTGTAAAATGAAGAATAAGCAAACTCACTTAACACATCATGCTCTCAGTGAGAATTAGAGGTGATAAGTGACTAAATATTCATAATCAAGTTTTGTATTTTCAGATCAATTTCCCAAATGACCGACCCAATGCACCCGATAGCTGGAGAGCCCAGTTTGAGTCAGATTCTACACAAAAACTCATACAATCAATGCAAGATAAAGTTATACCAGTGACACTAACAGATGTTCAGTGTGTCTTTGATTATCTTTGTGTCGTGCTAATGCCACTTTGACTTTATTTAAGAATTTACATGTTTTCCCCCAATCATTTCAAATGACAGACCCATTAAAACACATACATCATAGCAGGAAGAGAACACAAAAACACCTTGCATCAGTTACCCTTTTTCCCCATATTTATTTGAAATGATTTCAAATGATAAAAACATGGTTGATTAACATGAAATGACCACAGGGGTTTTTGCTCTTCAGCGTGGACAGTGTGAGGAGACGTTAACGTGAGCATACATCCGGGACAGGAAGTGTAGTGACATCGTTTAGTCTTCGTCTCTACGCTACCCGTCAGGTGGATTCATACCAAACGGATCCCCAGAATGTTGGCTCGTTGGCAAACATCGTCGCACACATCCATTCAGCTCATTCACCCTCATGGCCGAACATCCAGAGAAGTGCTACTATCACACCAAAGCTCACCGACTTGTTATAATCATTTCTCTTTCCTATATTACAAGCTTTTTACAACATAAAAATAGATCAATAACTATGATTACCATATTCCTTAATGTCAATATACAATATTTATTGCGTTTTCAAATAAACTTGTTTCTTATTTACCTTGTTGTCATCATCTTTACCCCCCCTAAAAAACAAACAAAAAGCACAGGTACCCATGAGTGACAACGGACCGGTGTAAGGCATGACCAGCAGGGGGCGCTGCAGCATTGAGAATCATGTAGTTAGTGTTTTAAAGTCAAGATTAAAGAGTAAGTGAATAACCTGTCTGCTTCCACAGCTCTCTGGCACTTAAGTGTTGCTTCGGTCTTTCTTTTTGGTTACAAACTACCATCTGTACAAACTGCTCCTTGCATAGCAATTCATCTAAATATCTTTCTCTGGCCAAACACACTTACAAAAGGGCCACCAGCAGCAAAAGGTAAAATGATGGATTCAGACCAGCTTTTCAACGGACTTCCCCTGGACAGGAAGTAGATAAATGATCCCTTATAAACACCTCCAATCATACATACTTGGTCGAGTAAACGAGAACATAATTTAGCGTTGGCCTCCGCTGAGTGATTCTCAAACACATCAGGGACAAATCAGGGACGAACCCTCGTAGTGTCTCTGGATTTTTGTCACATCCACGTGAATCCTGATCCCAGGGGTTTTCCTGTTATCATACGTGCATAAATAAGCGTCATGCACAGTGTCTCGGCTCGTGCAACATCGGCTGAAGATGGAAATATAGACACCCCCAAAAAGAAAGGAAAGTAATAAGGGGTACCAAAGTAAGACAAAACAGGGATGTGCCCCTCTCCAAAGTGTAAAAAACTAACGACCTGTGGATGTTTCCGGCAAGCTTTCCAGTAGGGCTGAACGATTTGAAAAGTGTGTGATCATCTTTGACTTGTGTAGAAGTTGCGATTTTAGAAGGAATGATAATTTTTACATAATTATTCTAAAAACATTTGAAAATATATGAATGATGTTTTGATTTTAGGAGCTCGATAATACAACATTTAAAGTTGTATTCTTGACTCACATTTAACCCTTTTGTTGTGCGTCCTGCAATATAGAAACTGCAGGCGGAAGTTTTTTGGCATTTTGATCAGATTTTCAAAGCATTGCCCTATATTAAAGCATTTAGTCGAAAAACAAGGAAATCAAATTAAAAAAAATCTGTTATAAATCGAACATGTATGGAAACTGTCCTGTGCAGATCGTTTGACTCCACCCGCTTTTGGCACACTGACACAGAATTCAAGCGCACCCTCACCTGGCACTGCTGGAATGGCTATTTAAAGACACAAACAAAAACAATAAAAAAATAACCGTCATAAGCCCCACACATTCATGGCATTATCAGCTTTCGTGGGGATTTCCTCTGCTGCAAACATTCATTCACAAGTCTCTCATTTTAGTGTTTAAGTCCCCCCCCCCCCCCCTTCAAAAACTAACACTGACACCAACATATTAAAATCAAACAGAATTATGAAAATCACCATTAAAGAAAAAAGGAGGAATGCACAGACGTGGAAGTGTGTGGAGTTTCGGTCCTGATATGATATGAAGCCTCTGAGCTCCGAGTGGTTTTCTGTTCCTCGTGCAAAGACAGAAGAAAGGAGACCGGCGAGGAGTCGTAGTGTTGTGCTTTCAGCTGGTGGATTTAGTGTTAGTGTGTGTGTTGTGAGTGCTTCTTCTTCACCACTCTGTCTCCACCACGGCTGACTGCGAGTTAAAGTCCTGAGTTCACCTCCCGACCGGCGGAGCAGGAGGAGCTCCTCGCATCATGCCTGAGGACAGAAGCAGAGACTCAGATTAGTGCCGTCAGTCCATTAAAGAATGATCTGTGATTAATCATTATCAATCACAAGTTCAAAATACTAGCATTTGCTTGGAGATAAAACCAATGCACGTGTGGTGTTGTGATAAAGAAGCGCACAGATAGATGTATAAATGAATGCTGTCAAAATTATCGCGTTAACGGCGGTAATTATTTTTTTTAATTAATTGCGTTAAAATATTTAACGCATTTAACGCATGTGCAGAATGGCCCGCCCCATACATCCCACCAGTGGCAGCGCCAGGGTATGGCTGGGGTAGGCTACACCCATACCAAGAAATGGCTTAGCCCCACCATGAAAAATTATGTTAAAGTAAGCAAAATAAAGTCCGCCAACTCGCGCCGAGAATTGCACAGACAGCAGTTAGTAAGATTGATTTCAGTAGCCACTTGTCTGGAAATACCGAAGACCAGAAACGGTTTTGAAAACTTTTGTCACGTAGTGATCATCTTCTCAATAGAACATCTTTGATAATGTCTTCTGGCCAATCAGAATCAAGATAACGGCGTGGTGTTGTTGCAGGAAGTCCCGACGGAGAATACTTTTGCTGTAGTACAGGTAACACATAACTGGTACGCAGGTTATGTGCGTAATCTGAAACTTGTGTCACAAAGCGCATTTGCGTACCGGCGTACTTGTGAAGCTTTTCCAGAAGGCGGTTAGATCACCGGACGACAGAGTCGGTCTCCGTGTGCACAGACAGGGCTGCTGTTAACGTCGGTCTGTACAACGGAATTGTGCCAAAACTACGCCAACCGGCTGCGCCAACCTATCCTAAGGGAGTGCATTTACGTAGACCCGTTGTGCTTCTCCACCTCTGTCCTCTATCTCCTAGGGTCAAAGTTCATATGGCTAGGGATTACTTTGACCGATATGCGCCGGCCCGTGCCTTGCCTTGGACTTCTACACAACTGCTCGGGTTAGGAGGGACTGAGTGGGGAAGTTCAGGAGATGTTTTCCCTAGATTCAGCCTATGGAGAAATTGCTGTGCGTTTTTTGGCGAAGGAACCGGAAGGAGCTTACTTCCGGGTTTTAGGACGCGTCACTGTACCACTATTATGTTTTCATCACTTTTTTTATTGGTCCAATAAACTAAACTTATCTGAGAACACTATAAAAGTACATAAGAAGCCAACACCACAGAAAGATTAATGTATAAGGAGTTTAGAATAAAAAGAGAGTTTTAAAAGTGCGTACCCTTGTTGTTTTTGCTGGGGTAGACCTTACTGAAATTCCTGTACTCCTCTGGAGGTGGAAGGTCTTCAATAGGGTGGAAGTTAAACTTGGATTCAAAATCATCTGAGGAAGAAAAACATACAAAAAAATGTGAATAAACATTAAATTACCGGTTTATTAGGCAGATATAGACAATTAAGTAAAACTAGAACAGCCTAGAATATCAAATGCACACAAATGGATTACCCTTTAACAACACGGGTTAATAAAACACTTCTTATTCTTGACACAATATGTCGCTTTGAGACCCTGAAACGCCTCCATAATAAAAAAAACTAGGAGATAATCTCAAAAATACAAACTCACACGCGAAGTAACTTTATTAACAATGTTTTATTCTCTATCATTAAGTCAAATATATAAAGTCAGTAATATTATTTGATCCTATGCTGCGTTCACACCAGACGCGATGCGAATATTCGCTTCGCTCTAAACGCTCGAGTTTCACCGCGGCTGTCAGCTGTGTTTACTCGCATCATTCAAACAAGACGCGCTGGCTACAACTACAACAAGATGAACATATTTGACCGTGATTTAATTGTAATACACGTTTCAAAATGATGCCGAAGTAACAACATACTGATACCGGTTAGTAAAAACCATGAATTAATGCTTTGACAAGTCTGCAGACTTGCGTGTTTTCTGAATGGAGAGCTAACGTTATATATGCTCCGACCGTCCACACTCACAACAACGGCCTACAGACATAAATAATCCAGCGACTGTATTCTCCATGACACAGACAGTCTGTGGTTTGTACTTGTTTTACTTTTGTCTAGTTTCTGAACAGATTTGAGGAGCTGTGAGCTCTGAGGACTAACAGCTAACAGGCTGATGTTTTGGTTCTACGTCAGTGACGGCAGGCTGAGATCCTCACCGCTGATTGGCTATTGCAAGATCGCTTCACGGGAATTTTGACGCCTCAAATCGTGCCGCGACATTCGCATCATGCTCGCCGTCGGATCGAATTTGCGTCTGTCCGCATCTCTGCATTGACTTTACAAGTAATCGCACCGCCCCCAAACATCGCATCGCGTCCGATGTG
Organism: Pogonophryne albipinna; assembly: GCA_028583405.1. Classification (NCBI taxonomy): domain Eukaryota; kingdom Metazoa; phylum Chordata; class Actinopteri; order Perciformes; family Artedidraconidae; genus Pogonophryne; species Pogonophryne albipinna. The sequence goes on along the minus strand of JAPTMU010000234.1, from coordinate 200,434 downwards.
AACGCAGCGTAAGAATTGACAGTGCAAGAATTTATAACGTTTCTTTTTTAAATTGTATGTCGTTTTCTAATCAAGCTTCGAATGTCTGTCATCTTATTTTATGACGTCGATATTCAAGAAAATAAATCCATTACTAAAATCTGTAATTTGAATAAAGGTATAAATAAACGTTCTCTAACACATTTGACTTGGAGGTCTTCTCTGTGCTGCGAGTGGGAGAGCAAACCGTGATCTAGTAGAACGATGTAGAACAGGAAACATAAAGACATTTGCATATTCTGCAGCGGAACATTTGACTATGGACGCATTCATCAGGTCAAAATCAGAAAGAAACCCCACCTCAACTTGAGTGAGGATTAAACACACAGCTGAGGACGATAGGAGAACAATTCTTCATAAGAGAAAAGATTAGATATTAGGTCAAGAGCAGAATCATTTGTAGATCTAAAAAGAAACAGCAGCTAGTCCAAACCATACATTTGATCAAACTGTTCAGGTTTTCCCTTTGAGTCTTCACATCTGAAATCTTGTTCTGTCGGGATTTTTTGATCGCGAAAGGGTAAGTATTCCAGTTATCTTGGGATATGACCAGTGTCAATACTCCGGTTTAAAACATGAAGTTCAGTTTAGGAACAAGACGAATTAGAGCCTTGAATAACAGAGTTTGTGACGTCTCAAATGTGGCTTTGACTCCTAACTGCTATACAAAGAGCAAGACAAATCTTCAGGTGGTGAATCACAGAGGTGGGAAGTACAAATACTTCGTTACTTAAGTACATTTTTCTGGTATCAGTACTTTACTACTTATTTTTCTGACGACTTTTTACTTTCTACTTCTTACATGTTGAACACAAATACCTGTACTTTCTACTTCTTACATGTTGAACACAAATACCTGTACTTTCTACTTCTTACATGTTGAACATCAAATACCTGTACTTTCTACTTCTTACATGTTGAACACAAATACCTGTACTTTCTACTTCTTACATGTTGAACACAAATACCTGTACTTTCTACTTCTTACATGTTGAACACAAATACCTGTACTTTCTACTTCTTACATGTTGAACACAAATACCTGTACTTTCTACTTCTTACATGTTGAACACAAATACCTGTACTTTCTACTTCTTACATGTTGAACCCAAATACCTGTACTTTCTACTTCTTACATGTTGAACCAAATACCTGTACTTTCTACTTCTTACATGTTGAACACAAATACCTGTACTTTCTACTTCTTACATGTTGAACACAAATACCTGTACTTTCTACTTCTTACATGTTGAACACAAATACCTGTACTTTCTACTTCTTACATGTTGAACACAAATACCTGTACTTTCTACTTCTTACATGTTGAACACAAATACCTGTACTTTCTACTTCTTACATGTTGAACACAAATACCTGTACTTTCTACTTCTTACATGTTGAACACAAATACCTGTACTTTCTACTTCTTACATGTTGAACTCAAATACCTGTACTTTCTACTTCTTACATGTTGAACACAAATACCTGTACTTTCTACTTCTTACATGTTGAACACAAATACCTGTACTTTCTACTTCTTACATGTTGAACACAAATACCTGTACTTTCTACTTCTTACATGTTGAACACAAATACCTGTACTTTCTACTTCTCTACATTTTCCAAACAGCTGGTTCCTTTAGTCTGAATGTGTGTTTTGGTGGCGTGATCATTATTCTTTAGAGTCATTGCGTGCCTATTGATTTGAACACGATCCGTGTATCCATCATTTCCTGGTCTTCTCTAAAGAAGAGGGACCAATGGAAACGTTGTCATGTTGCCGTTGTTCAGCATGGAAACATTCATTAGCTAATAGGGGTGTAACGGTACACGTACCGAAATTATTCGGTACGGGCCCTTCGGTTCGGTACACGTGTGTACCGAAGTGTACCGAACGAATATAACGTTAAACGTAAAAAATTGAGAACGTGAACAACTTCTTGGAAGTAATCTCAGGTGCTGCGTCGCAGCATTCAGAGTAATTTGCTCACATTGGGTTCAACGCGTCATAGAGCGAGCAAGTCATTTCATTGGACGAGAGGCATACTATGAGAGCTGGTCACGAGGGATGCGTTCAAGTTTAGTCAGTAATTTGAGGAACTGTCGAAATGGCGAACGCAGATAAAGTTGAGCTCGAAAATCCTCCAGCATCATTGAAGTCTCCGGTTTGGGAACAGTTTGGTTTCACAGTTACGTACAAGGATGACGGACAAAGACAGGTGGACCGAACCAAAGCTGTTTGTCGGCATTGTTCAACTAACATTGGTTACGCGGCTGGCAATACATCAAACTTGCACACTCATTTGAAAAAGGCATCACCCGAACGTGAATATCATCGGTACCAAAAGAATAAAGACCGAAGTGCAAACCCAACTCCCACTAGCATTTAAGCCTCCACCACTCGCAACAAGTTCAGACCGAGCCGAAGCTATTACAAACACCAAATATCCTTATGTTGCCATGTTAGCAAAGCGCTACCTGGCTGTATCTGCTACCTCTG
>JAPTMU010000234.1:175387-196895 GCA_028583405.1 Pogonophryne albipinna | reverse complement strand
TTTTGATTCTGATTTAAAGTAACTCAAATTGCTGTTTCAAATATATGATTTTAATGGATGTTGGGTGCCAGAACTATACGAGTTCTTTGAGATTTTCAGGCCTCATTTTGTTGTTAAAGTGTATCTTTTATTAGTTCCCACCCTTCACACATTGTAGATAATTAGACATCACGTCATGTAGAGATATTTCAAGCAGTCTGATAACAAAAAAGGTTCCACTGATGGTGCATTCAAGGACACTCCGACATCTGAAACTTCATTACATATTCTTTTGGCTCATTGTTTATCCATCTGTGTTTGTTTCTCTACGAAAACAGATTTCATTATTTCTGTAACTCTTCATTCCTGGAAGTTGAAGTGTTCTTGAACGCACCACGATAAAGGAGTTTTCCCTGCTTCACTGCTGCAGCGTTTAGAATGACATAACATGCAGAGAAGTATTTTATAAAGAGATAACTTTCACACACAATAAAATCACCCAACCTTATATTTACTGTGATGGATGAACTGTTTATTATTGTACTGTTTGAGGGAAGACATGCAAGAGGCAGTGCTGTGGAGAAGAACATTTGGACAGTTTAAACTTTAACGGACATGTTGACCGGCGAAAAAATATTCTAACAGGAACTCTGATATAGTGATACAGAGTGATAGATAGTGATATATTTACCTTAGTGAGACGGGCCTCCTTGGCTTTCTTCAGAGCGAACACCCCTCTGCTCTCCAGCAGGCCGCAGAGCGACAGACACTCTGACTGCCCGACCGCAGAGACCTGTCTCTGGGAGCAGAGCCGGCTGTACACCTCATGGAGCTGAGAGAGAAACATGGGTTACACTTTAACACAACACGTTTTAAACTTTCTTTAACAAAACCTGCATGGTTAATAGGCAAGGCTATTTATATAGCACCTTTCAACACAATTCAAAGTGCTTTACAAAAATGAAAGACATTAAGAAACATATTATAAAATGGCATCTAAAAAGATAAATAATAAACATTATCTCCATGGAGGCTTCAGTGCCGCCTGCTGGATGTTTTAAAATAAGCAGCAGACGCTTCAACATTTTCAAATAGCATTTAGCTTTAAATCCACTCTAACCAATTACTGTGTGTTTTAAGATTAGCAATTGTGAACATTGTGAAATGTGTATCCCCATTCGACACAGCCAGAGATCAGAACCAGGTGTACTGAGGTGTAGGTGTATAATGTTGAGTTGATTAACACCAGGGTTTTGTCCAAACTGTAAAATGTTAAAGTGATGCCAGAAAACAATATTTATGTTCGTCAAAAACTGTAGAATTACTCAAAATATGAAATAAAATAGATATTTATAATAAAGTGGACTTTGACTAATGATTCCAAATGGATTCTTACGACATTTTCCAATCCTAATTAGAAGGGACTCTTTGAATTCACACTTGAATTGTTTAAAACACCACTAAAGACAAAATAGATAATAAACCCTCCAGAACACATCTTGAGGAAGACAACAAACTGAATCCACAGCTCCAGGACTCGGCTCATCATCGTGCAACACCTCCTGTTGCTTACTGAAACCATGTGATCTCTCTCTCTCTTTATAAACGTTAACAGTGTCTGATCTCACCTTCCCGAGGACGACCTCCTTGCTCTTGCCGCTGCGTGTGAGCAGCAGCAGGCAGCAGACCAGAAGCTTCTGCTGCAGAGGGAAACTCTCTCCGTCAGGTCCTCCGCTCTGAGACGCCATCCTGTCGCCGTAAACCTCCGACAAAACCCTCGCCACCTGAGGGAGGCTGACCCGAGACACTGTGGAACAAACAGAGGCGTTAGAGACAAGGAAGCAATAACACATGAGGAGTTAGAGACAAGGAAGCAACACGTGAGGTCTCTTGCTGTATTTAACATGTAATACTCAGAATTGGTGCAGAGTGGATTTAAAGCTAAATGTTGAAGCGTCTGCTGCTTATTTTTAAACGTCCAGCAGGCGGCACTGAAGCCTCCATGGAAATAACGTTTATTAGTCATGCAGGGTTTGTTAAAGACAGTCTGAACTGGTTAGATGAAGCTTCAGTGACGGAGGAGAAGTGAGCGCTCACCTTTAGCTTCATCTTTCTGATCCGATGATTTCTTCCTCTCGTCAGACTCCACCACCTCAACAGCTCTCCTGGAAATACAAATAAAGCAACTGTTGGTTGACTTTAATCTGTTGAGGGCAGGAAAGCACTTCCAGATTCCCAACATGGAGTAGGCTCACACAATAATGATCGTTATGCTGTCAGTTCATCTCATTAAAAGCTGACACGTTCCTCTGCACTCATTTGAAATGTTTACTATTTATTAGGGATGCACGATATTGGTTTTTTGAAACCGATACCGATAATAATATAATATATATAATATTAAATGTACCTGTAGTTTTTGCACACCTGGTGATAAAAAGGAGACTAGTAGTGAGCAAATGACATGAGCATTACTACTATGAACAAAACAAAGCCAAGAACAGTTTTGACTCTTCAAAGTGACCATATTTATTTCCCCAAATAAAGTTCTTGCCTTTTTCAAAAGCCTCGTCGATAGGTAAAAGCCCCGGTGCCTTTGCAGCTGGCTTTGGATTCGCCGCTAGTTTAGCAGCGCAGGCGTCTTCGTCGCTTTTAACACACCATCGTAGCGATGGCGATGTTTCAGGTGACTAATCAGGTTGGAAGTATTATAGCTCGTTGCCTTTTTCCCTCCTCGTGGAACTTCTGCATTGCATTTGTTAAACAAATAGCAAGCAAACTATCTAACTCTGAAACTTTGAAATAGTCCCATACTACCGACGACATGTTTGTTTACTGTCCTGGCTTCACGGCCGCACACCATTTACGTCACAGCCAGGCATGAGTTAGGGAGCGCTGGATTTGTGAAAAACTCCCCTCTTCCTAAACCACAATACCACAGTACCGTCAAAACAGGAGGAGCCGAGTGAAAAACAAGCGCCCCTCATCCCAATCCACCCACACCGCAGGATTCTTTTCTTACCCCAAAAATATATTGTATATTATCGGGGCTATTAATACTTTTATCGGGTTTATCGGGATGACGTCATAATTCCTAATATCGGACCGATAATTATCGTGCACCACTACTATTTATTAAACAATATCTGCTTTAGTGTTAAATAAAGGCTAAGATAATAAGTGGGAATGTTAATCAGCAGGAAAACAGATCACAATGCCTTCGTAATGCTGCTGTTGGGCGATATGATAGATTGTAGAAGTGTTTTCCTGTAGACTATCCATCAACTGAGCAGAAAGCATGCTCCACGATGTGAGCGATGATAATGTGATGTCATGATTGTACCTGCAGATGTCCAGAGCTTTCCTGGCGTCTCCAGACACCGCCGACACTTTTCTGGCACAAAACTGAACGGCCGAGGCGTCCATGATCCCGTCCGCCGACGCCTGAGAGAAGGAGCGGGGAAAACATTATTCTTTAGAGTCATTGCGTGCCTATTGATTTGAACACGATCCGTGTATCCATCATTTCCTGGTCTTCTCTAAAGAAGAGGGACCAATGGAAACGTTGTCATGTTGCCGTTGTTCAGCATGGAAACATTCATTAGCTAACAATGACATTATTGTTCTATTAATATAAAGGGAGGTCAGGTACTCTTTAAAACAGCTGCTAGTTATGGGTACTTTTTACTGAAGTACACTTCAAAGCCTCTTTACTTTGACTTGAGTAAAGAAGTTTAGTCAGTACTTCTACTTTCACCAGAGTATTTGTAAACACGAGTATCTGTACTTCTACTCGAGTAAAGGATGTGTGTACTTGTGTATCTCTGCATTAAGCTTTAATACCATCATTGCCCTAACCCATGTTTAATCTGTGTGTACCTGAGAGAGTCGGTCCTGCACGATGTCGCTGAGCTCCTGCCGGCTGTAGGGGGGGAAGTGGAGCAGCAGGGGGCGACACTGAGGCCGAGCCTGAAGACGAGGGAGGATCCGGTCCGTCAGGTCCAGAGCGTTCGCTATACCTGGAGAGGAGACAGAGTTTCATTAAATTACATGGTTCACTGAGAACCTGCACACACTAGTCTGTGTTGGATACGGTGTGTGTGTGTTACACGTTGTGATCATGGACCCCTCGTCTCTGTTGTGTGATTGTGATGTGCTATATGTGACATGTATGTAGTAACGTGTGCATTTTATTGTTCTCTTTTATCCTTTCGCCTCTATCTACTTGTCTTTCATCCTTTCTTTATACCTAATGCTGTATTGTGATTTTAAAAAGGTGTCTATGGACAACAGCAGCGATGTCCCTTCTTAGGTTGCATGTTCCCTAATGTCTAATAGCATGTAGTCAGAAACGCTCAGAAAAACATTTGAATATCAGAATGTTAAAAAGTCAAATGGATTAACGCTCAAAATGAACTCTATTTTGAGATCTTATTTCTCTCTCTCCTCTCTGTGTTCAAATGTTTTCGTCGTCCTGATTTCTCCACGTTATCTCACAGGAGCGGAGCTTTTATGTAACGGCGACGGGACGGTTTCTTACCGACGAGGCAGAGGCGGGACTGGCTGAGGTACGGCCACTCGAAGATGGTGTAGAGAACGTCCTGAGACTTACTGTCCAGCTGGTCCATCTCATCCAGAACCAGCAGCCTGACGAACAAACAAACATTTATTATTCACTTCTGCCACTTCTCTTGGACTTAAAATCACGCTGTACATTTAAATATTCCATCCTTCACATGTATATTTTCTACTTTCTTGTTTATTTATAGTCTTTTAATTTGTATTGTACATTGCCATGTCCTTTATGCTGCTGCACCACAAACATGTCCCAAATTGGGATCAATAAAGTTCTTCTTATCTTATCTTTCTTATAAGGGATGATAATAGGACTTCACTACGATCAAAAATACAATGAAAAGCTTTAGGGGGAAAACTAAAGTAGTGAAGAAGCACGAAGCCTAACATTACAGTTAAAAAACGTTATCAGACTCTCAATTACCTGCATCACACGTGAGACTCTTTAAGACCCATTTAACCTTTTAAACATCAACATTTTCGCCGGACCAAAACGGTCTGCTCTCAGTCTCGTCTCAACTCTAACTTATTTAATCCAACAAATCAGTTCATTAGAGTTTTCTTTCCAAAAGAACTCCACTAAAAGCTTTAAAGGGGACCTATCATGCAACATGCACTTTGTGATGTCTTTTATACATAAACATGTGTCCCCGGTGCGTCAGGGAACTCACTCTCTTTTCCTCCGGACCCAAATCTTGGATGACACATGTTTATGTATCAAAGACATGAAAAGTGGATTTTGAATGATAGGAGACCTTTCAGAGGGCCCTGAGTTGGAAAATGCTGCTCGAGTTTAAGACAGTTACTCACACAGCGGGCCCCGGGGCCGTCAGGAACCTCTGCAGCCCGCTCTGTCCTCCAGGAGCCTTCAGTTTCTCCGCCAGCAGACGGAAGATGGCGTGAGAGCTGCGCAGACTCATGCAGTTCACCAGCACCGTCTGCACCGAGGAGAGCTCCGGCTGCACGAGGAGAAACACAGTTACTAAGATGCTCACTGTTCTTGCACTTTTATTATACATGTTGCATCGTTGGAGGAGCTCAGGTCAGAAGAATTTCTACACTGTAGCTTTGTGCATATGACAATAAAACCTTTGAGTCTTGAATGCTGGCGAGAGTCCAATCGTCTCTCTTTTTTAAAATGAAACTATGTTTTATTTTTTGCTTGTTCTCTCTTCAAAACCCATTGTGTTTTCTAACATCAAAAACTCCAAATCGTACTAAATTAAAGTACTTCAGTAAATAAAAGCAGTGGGTTTCCACCTCTGAATCAACAAGCATTATCTGACTCCTACAATAAGCGTTTTTTTTATTCCACAGTCCAGTATTCTAATCTATAGTTAACTTCTGTATCTACTTTTTTTGCATAATTATGACAGTAAAGCCTAAATCTGCTAATCTTGACTCCAGACCTGCAGTGACCCAAACACTCCACTAGGTGTCACTGCAGCTCCACTATCTATTTGTCTGACAACTTTTTACTTTTACATTTTTAGCACAAACCCCTTACTTTAAAAGCTGCGGGGGGGGGGGGGGGTGATCATTAGGGTCATTGGGCACCTATTGGCAACCTAGTGTCATACAGAAAACAGTCTGTGTATACAATGACAGTATTACAATTAGAAATGGAGATCTTTAAAGGTCTATTAATAAAGTGAGGTCCAGTTACCAGCTGACTGGCTAGTTTTACTTAAGTACATTTCAAAGCCCATAATTCTTTACTTTTACTTGAGTAAAGAAGTTTAGTCAGTACTTCTACTTTACCAGAGTATTTTTAAACACAAGTATCTGTACTTCTACTTGAGTAAAGGTTGTGTGTACTTTTGGCCATCTCTGCTACTAGACGTTATGACCATAATAACCTGAGAGGCTGTCCAACAGCATCATCTGGGACCAAAGCATGCCTCTGAGCAGAGAATATGAACTGCTAACCCTCTAATGGAGATCACTAAAGTCAGCCTGAAGCATCCTTTGTGCTCCAGTCCATCCTCTCAGTAAACACAGAGCTACAGATCAAATGCACGCTGAAGGCTCTTTGAGCAGCTTTGCTCTCACTGATTGTGCTGTTATGTTAAATGTTTCTTGAAATGATTTTTGCAACAGTTTCGTATCAGTACCTCCATCTCCTTCAGGACGCAGTTGAAGCAGGCGGTCTTCCCGGTGCCGGGCGCTCCGGAGATGTAGAGGCTGCCGGGGACTCTCTGCAGGGCTTTGTCTCTCAGGAAGCACCGGATGGGCGTCTCGCTCCACCTCGCGGGACAGAAGACGCTCGGGGAGGGCCGTGTGCAAAAGCCTTCTTCACGCTCAGGAACCTCGACTCTGCAGGGGGAACAAGAGAGGAAGAGGACGATGAAGATGAGGTCAAATGCAATCCTTATCTTATATGGGCAGTCTTGCATTAATGTACATTCTCTAAGATATTGAAGTGACTGTTATCTTGTATATATTGATTGTTGTGTTTTTATTATGTCTTAATGTGTGCACATGATAAATGTGTCTGTTGCCCAATAGGTGACCTTAAAAAACAAATATTAGCGCCTCTTACTTTCTGCAAAGAGCCGAGACACTGCCTGTTTTCCCTCCGGGGTTCCGGCGGGAGTGTCCTGGTCGCCAGCGGTGACGACCGCGTTTGGGAGACTGTGGTTTCCGTGGCGACAGCGACGGGACCAGCCCGGCGGCGAACGGAGAGCGGAGAGTTCTCGTCGAAGCTGAGCTTTCTGGGAGATTCACGGCCGGCCTGCTCTGCTTCGGGGGGGAGCCGAGCAGCGAGGAGCCGTCCAGGTTACCAGCCGTTATCGTCTCCTTCAGAATAAAAGACACACGATTAAATCTCCGGTGAAACTGAATGTGGAGGAACTCAACATCTTATCATTTCAATATTCTTTCATTGTTGTATTGATAAGCAAGCCAGACCAACAACACCAGATTGAGAACAGTCGCTTAAAAAAAAGTAGGGCTTATCCAATGTTGTTGTTGTTTTTCATACATTTTATTTTGAAATATAAATTTAGAGGTGAATTTTCCGTCTAGCATAAGACCCTGAACTGATGTGTTGTAGTTCTGTTAAGTAGAAAAACCTCCTATGTAACCGCCTATAGAGATTTAAACCAACATAAGCTTTTTTGAATAACTGTGGGAATAAATGGAGCCGTGTGGTGTTTTATTTGCACCTTTGAAGCACTCTTTACACTAAAGAAATGCACTAAAATGAAGCCTAGTTGCAGAACCTAGAACCACGGGTCTCACCTGTGCGTTTCCTGGGCTGAGGGGGAGCCGTGTCTGCAGACGGGGGGAGGAAGGAGGAGCTCTGAGTGAGAGAGGAGACGAGAGGGTTGAGGTCCGGGCGACGGCAGGGCGTCTCGGGGACATCGGTCCAATGCGACCCAGGTTCTGGGTTTCGGGCTTTGAAGGCGAAGCAGCCGGAGACTCCTCTCGCTGCGGCGTCTTGCCTTGAGAGGAAACTCTGCTGGATTTCCGGCGAGGGAACGCCAGCGTGGGCTGAGCCTGGCCGCTAGAGCGCGTGCTGGGCATGTTGAGCTCAAACTGAAACATAAAAGGAAGATAATCCATTAGTTCATCAAAAAAGGTAGAGGCGTGTGAGAAGGGTTTTAACATGTTAAGCTCCCAGTGAGGTTTTTGTTTGAAGCTACAATCTCAGTCGTCAAATGTTAAGCATTCAAACTTCTACTTTAGTAAAAGAACAAAATGATAAGCACAAGAATGCAATTAGAGCAGGGTACATGAGGAATCCTGAAGTCAAATGTAATACCTTTAAGACCCTTTCCATACATTTTAAGACCTCATCGCCACTTTTGAGTTTTAACCGGTTACCTTGGCGATACACTTTACCTCACATTGACTATATGCAGTATTGATTGTCCTTCCTCCTTATCTTCCAACCATTTGGACGCAGACTTGCATTTCCCCATAACGATGTTGTTTAACAACCGGCGTAAACGGAGCTTCGCGCTATCAAGCAGTGAGCGTGCGATGTCCTGTTCAGATGACGTCACATCCAACGGGATGCCATCAATAAACTACACAGAATCACACTACACACCTACGCCATGATTACATTCAGGCAGACTGTAGAATACAACCTCTTTGGACCATTCATATACTTATTGAAACAAGCTACAAAATGTAACACCTTGGAAAATGCCGTTTAATCGCCTTCATTTTCGCTAAATTGATTTATCAACTTGTAATACTTCTTAAGACCCCGCGGACTCCCTGCAGAAAGAAGCACTTAGTAGTTAAACCAAAGAAGCAAAACTCTATTAGTAAAGTCCTGCATCCAAATGTTAACTTAAAGAGCCTGTGACACGAGTTTCCCCCATCATCCAAACCCATCAATTTGAGTAAATATTGTCCCCTTGAAAACCGTTACTGAACTGATTTTGGATATTTGTACTTTGATAACCATTAATCTGCCCTTCAATGTTGACCATTTTCTGGATCTTCTCGGGGATTCTTCAAGTCCCGCCAAATTATGTATGACGTCATTGCGGGCACAGCGCTCCAGCTGCACCGTTCAGGATCCCAGCATCTGCATGTAAACGCGATGGCGCACAGAGCAGCAAGCTCAGACAGCGATGACAGTTTAATTTTGAACGTGTCTGAGAGCTCATATGAGGCTGAAGGATCGGTTTATGTTGTATCTGTTAGAAGTTTAGGAATTAGGTGCGTCAATATGGGCGATCATACGGTCATGTAGCCAGTGGTGGACTGGGACTAAAAATCCTCCCGGGACTCTCGACCGGCCCACTTCGGTACCGCTTGTAAATTGTCAACGGGGGGAGTGGGGGATGTCAGGGGCGGCGGGTGCTGTAGGCTGGGGAAGGCTAAGCCTTCCCAAATATTTGTGTCACTGCATCCTGGTAAAATACAAATATAATGTATAATGTCTGTGTCTTTGACATTAGCGCTGCTAGCCACCTGTGCCCTGTACTACGAAGCCAGTTCAACATACCCTGGATATGTTTGAGTAACAAACAAACTAACAACAACAAACTAACAAACGAGATCTCGCTAAGCGGTCCAACGACGCTGGTTATTAACTCGGTAAATCAAGCCAGGGTTTCTCTCACCAGCTGAGAGCGCGTTCACGTCTAAGACACGAGTGGATCTGACTTTAATTACATTTGACTTGAGTGTTTCGTCAACTTAATGTGTTGCTTAAAATAATACTTCTGCATACAGTATGTGACACTGTAAGTGTTGCACGGCCAGATACGGCTGGAGAAGCTGACTCAGATAAGGAAATATATGATATATTATGATATTATATGATCGATGATCTGATTGATGATGTAATATGAATGATAAGTGCGACACGTCGGCGTCTTCTCTGCATACGGCAGTTTAAACTGTATTTCCTTTATCCTGTAATATGACTTGAGAGATTTAAACTCCGCACATTGAGTTGATCTCTTTTCTATAGACACCGGAGGCGGGCAGCGTCAGGTAAAAGAAGTTATTTAGCCTTCCCAAACCTGAGCCTCACGCGCCGCCTATGGGGGATGTACTAGTGACTTATCCGACCGGCCCACTTCGGTACCGGCCCATCGGGATTCGTCCCGATGGCCAGTCCGCCACTGCACCCAGCCCACGTAAACTGTCAACGGGGGGAGCCTCGCTGCGGGGAAACGGTGGACCTAGTGTCCCGATCGGAGTGGGAATAATAATAATAATCCGTGCATTTTATCCATTAATTTCCCCAACATTGTGGTAAAAAAAAACACACGTTTAATCCATGTTGGTGTACTACAACTACAAAAAGCATCGGTTTGTTTTTATATCACATCCTACGGGAGGAAATTCAGCAGCTCTCACTACCGATTTGTAATCCTAATTTAATCATCATCTTCACCACGATCATTTATGTTTATGTTCGCCGAATTGACATGAAAGCACTGACAAATATGAATATACTGTAGTCAACTTCATTAAAACGTTATTAACGTGCCAAAACTCAGTAATTCACCATTTCTACGCATGACAACACTTTGTCCGTGTTTCGCTCTCTCGCCGCACAGTGAAGCGTTCCCACATTGACGTCACTTCCGGCTTCCGCCAAAACTTCAAAATGACTCGAAGGAATTTCCCCGCGATGTTCGAAATTATTGATATTTATCGGAACGGTATCGCATCTTCTTTTTTAAACTGACGGTTCGAGATGACTAGTAGCCCAATATTTCATTGCACAACAGTTGTTGGGATGCTGTCACAGGCTCTTTAAGTAAAAGTACTGGTAGCTGGGCCTTTTGGGTTCAAACTGAAACATAACCCATGCACACATAAATGACAGGGCTGCTAATAATGTGATGTTTTATTTTTACATTTTCTAAGGTTGGTGAACGAAGCTTCGACTGTCAGTTTTTAAATGTCATGCATTCAAACTCCTGCTTTAGTTATTAGCACCAATTATGCAATAAGAACCAAAAACTAAATAAGTATGGGGCTAAATAAAATAACTAATACTCTGTTGTACGAGTCCTGCATCCAAAAAGTACAACAGTACTAGTGTCACAATATACTAAAGGTATCAAAAGCACTAATTTAGCCAAATTCAAGATATATTTAACATGATTAGATTTACTGATAAAGTCATGTGTCCATGTTTTGATGTTGCAGCTGTTAACATGTGGGGCTTATTCTGCTGGGTAGTGGAGACTCCATTGGTATGTATAAAGTAGCATTACATGGAAATACTTCATTCAAATAAAAGTACTTCAAAATTGTACTTGAGTAACTTTCCTCCACTAGTTGATGGCATGTTGGGCATGGCACCTGCTATCTTTCCCTAGCACACTTAGCAGTTGAAATCAACCTTAAAACACAAACTACTATGATCTGATCTTTATGTTCCTTCTCATCCAAAGGTTGCACTGTATGTTTTTGTCTAGACCAAAATAGGGTTGTTTTAAGTGTAAATGAAAGTGTACAATAAAGTTTGTGTGAATTGAATCCCTCAATATTACCACATGTTACACATTCTGATTAATCTAAAAACAATTGTCACACACTTAATACCATTATAGTAACCTGTCAAAGTGTATAGATCCTTATTTAAAAGTTGTGTTTACTCGAAATTAGCAGCAGACCAAAGTCAAATGGCGCGAAAACGGTGGCGTTATCACAACGAAATAACCAGATTTCGTTGTGAAAATGAATGATATTTCATCTAAAACATATCCTTTTAAAATAAATACAGCCCTGGAGTCAAATACATAACGTGAAAAATAAGCTACTAGGAATATTTTAGACGATAAACCAGCAAAGCGAATCTGAACAGTAGAATAACTCTTCCGGTTACGATTTACAACCATATTTCACCTTCCACTAATTAAAATAAATAGTTAATGATATATTTACCGTTATAAATAGTAGCAGGAAGTCTTCTCAGTTGAAAGTAGAGTGTTTTCTCTTGTCTTACAGCCCTCTGAGTCTCTTTCTCTCCGTTGTCTTCGAACTCTGAAGCCGAAACTTGCGCCAAATCTCTTTCAGCTCCTCCTCCGATGCAACAGCTGTGCTTGCTTCCCCCTCAGCTGCGCTCTGATTGGTCAGAGCAAACAGCTCCCCCAACGCTCATTGGCTGAGCGTTTCTGGCCGGACGTACGTCACGGTTTCAATGACCAGGGCAGGGGGTGTGGCGGGAGTTTAAATGGAACTGTTTTCCCGGGAAATGTAATGTTTCAAAAGTCTGTAACGTGGCGCACTTTGAATGCCAGAGTCCGGGTTAAATATCACCATCTACTCAAAATAACTCTCTACATGTGGTTTTAATGGTTTTACTGAGAGAGTATTTGTATTTAAGGCAACATTAAATAAACTCAAGGCCTGATTTGGATATTGTAAACAACAGTTACGAAGTAATCAGATACTTTAATGCAGTAAAGGTACAAAGAGGACCACAGATGGAAATGAGCTATTAGCTATAATCTGGCATATTGCGTCTCTTCTCTTTGCTGAGATTAATGTTTTTGTATGCATGGTCCTTCTATAAATAAATAATATCACCGTTTATACTAAATCATTCACCTCAAGACCTGATTTAGATATTGTTAACATCAGTGATGGAAGAAGTAATCTGATATTTTTCTTCAGTAAATGTAATGGCCTATAGCACCATGGAAATACTTCACTTTGAGTTAAAGTACTGCATTCAAAGTAAAAGTATGTAATCAGCTAAATATACTTACGTATGAAAATACTCATTATTCAGTCAAAAGTTAACCCATAAGTATTTTACTATTATATGATGTTTCTGGATTCATCATGGTGTTAAGGAGATGTACTCAAGTACTGTAGTACACTTTTGAGGTAGGTCTACTTGTACTTTGCTTGAGTATTGAGAATAAAGGCAGAAACAATTGTTGTGTTGGATTGAGAAACAGAGACACATGCAATACAAGTCATAGTATAAACAACAGTATATATTTAAAAAGAAGCAAACATACTTAAAAGAAAAATCAAAAGACATCTGACACATGATTTCATACAGCATTCCTCCTCATTGGTCGGCAGTGATTCCCACAGCGATTACGAACATGATTGATTGAACAACAAATATTAAAATAAATAAAAACAGACTTTTAAACTGTCTGGAGCCTTCATTTGTTTTGTTGCATTAGATCTATGAGAAAGGTTTACAGGAGTGTGCTCCTCCTTCAGGTTGGTGCAAGAACCAGTTGATGTGGTTTCAAGAGATCTAATCTCACTAAAGGGATAGTTTGAATTGTTGATGTGTGTAAGGCACTTCACCTTCAGTGGTTTATCTCCAGTAGATGAGGGAAGAAGAAGGAGTAGCATCAGGAAGCTAGCAGGTGCTAATCAAGCCCCCAGGAAGTGCGCCGGACTCACATGAAAAATATTCGTGCTGGCCAAACGGCGGTACTACACTTCCGTTTGGTTGCCAGGCCCGGAAACACTTTTTCCCATTGACTTACATGGGGAAAGAATGGTCTGTAAATCGTTGGATAATTTTTTTTAAACTAAATAAACTACCCAGTATGAACACTTGTATAGCCCTTATTAAAAACATTCGTTCCTCAAGTTGTAATAATGTGCTAATAACGTTATTCTGAGAGTTATTTCCCTCTGCATTATGAACGCGCATCTAACCCACGGGACCGCGCCGCCCGGCACGTTCATGTTACGTGTCCCGACCAATCAGAGCACACTGTGCTCACAGGGAGGGTGGGGGCTGGAGCTATTGGAGCTACAACGAGCCGTTAAAGGCAGAGAGTGAAATTCAGTGAATACACGTAGTTTACAGAGATGCTGTTTGAGAAACCAATGTGAGTTGCGTTTATCTTTACCCATGGATGCACAATAAGAACGGACCCATATCGTCTTACTGCCACCCCACGGAGCTGTAATAATGGATATATTGCACATGTTTGCTGTAATTCATTATCATACTACATGGGCTGTATGATTAAATCTTGTACCGTAAATGTTGTATTAAATAAAGTTAATATTACTTATTATTATAAGTATATATAGGCCTATATATATATATATAGGCCTATATATATATATATATATGTATATATATATATACACAGTGCAATCATACTTTCATGCTAAATGAAGCTCTGTTGGATATCACTAGATCCTGTTACAGCGTAATATAAGTACATAACATTGATGTGTACATTAGCATAATTACTAGCTAGCTGCTAACTGCCGCCTCGTTAATATCAAATCCATCCATGCTGTCATGAACGTGCGGTGCTGTTACGTGTACGCAAATTGACGTGCTTGATGTGAACGAGCATTTTGGTTAAAGTTGCGCATGCTCTATGAGCGCACATACGGGTACTTCTCAGGCATGCCGGGTAATCTGTGACGTTTCACTCTCTCAAAAGTTGGGCCATTTTATCATCATGCGCTAATGAGCAACTCTCATAGGAATGAATGAGGCCCCGCCTCCCACGCTGTATCCAGTTCTTATTATACATCCATGGTGCTAATCAGCAGTAAACACAAAGCAGGCCTGAGCTCGATGGGATCGTCAGTAGTTCTGCAGGTATTTGGTCACAGTTTGAACGATGTTCCTGAGGAGGACTTGGATGTCTGCAGTCTGAGTGGAGGTAGAGATATTTGGTCATTTTAGGCTCATTCCCCATCATCTCTGTCCTCCTCTGAGCGTCTCCATCCCTCTGAAAGAGAGAAACCAAGTTTGCGAGGGATGTCAAATGAAAAAGTGAAATAACAAATTCATGTCATCTCAATCTTTCTTTATAAATCTAAAACTCAGACATGAAGCATGTGATATTTCATGTAAAGACAAAACTGCAATGTTTACAGCCAAAAAGCAGCACATGTGTTTAGTGGAATAAAGCAACACCTACTGGTTTCACTGGTAATCTTGGTTTACCAAACATGCATCAGGCCTTAGTGATGATCTTATATCCATGTTGTCATATGAAAGTAGATATAATAATAGATTCTGGATATTGTTATACTGCATATGTTCATTTGTATCTGCATGATAGTAAAGGCTGAATTATAGTTGAGTGAGTTTCTGAAATGACCAGACAATTATTGATGTTCAGTTATTTCTAAGCCATTATATTCACTTTACTGAGGAGTCAAATCTAAACTGCAGTTACAAAATCAAGGGATATATTTGGTCAGACCTATTGTGATATTAGTTTTGCTCCATAACGCCCAGCCTTATGAAGCAGGGGTTGTTTTGATTTTTAACTTACGGATCTTCCCACTGTTCAGAACCAGCAGAACAACGAGGACGCAGAGAATCAGGAGAACTGTGGAAATGATAGCAGCACGACCAGCCTCTCTGTTTGAAGCATCTGGAATACAATCAGAGGAGATTTCAGTTCACAAGAAGAGCCAAGGTGATGCAGTTTCACATCAGCTCCCACTATCAGACTGTCCTTTACCCAGAGGGACAAAGACTCTACATTTCTCTACAGAGGTTTAAAATAATGTACCATTTCTCTCTCCAGCTGGAGGTGAGGTTGTGCTGGAGTCGTTCCTCTTGGTCTGGTTCTCTTGCTCCTTTGTTACTGTTTCAAATGAGAGAGGTCTTATTTAGGGACAACAGGAGTCATTATCTGCAGATTCATTAAGTGACTGTTCAACAAGAAAATAACTACAGGCCTTGAGAGTCAAGTGAGGAAAAAACATTTAAAAACAATAAATCTGTCAAAACCCTTTTCCCCTTCCTGTTTCTTAAAGTCATAAACACACATTGTAATGTTTAAGGTGAGTTTTGGGCTTTGAGTTTTGTGGGGTTTGTGGGTTGTTATCAAAAGATGCTGATATGCTGGTAATTGTTTTGCCTCTCAGGGCTTCCAGGCTGTTCAGTATTAAACTCTTACCGACGGTGAGGTGAGTCGAACATCTGACCTCCAGCTGTGGGAGATAGACTTCATAAGACCCATTGTCAGACAGAGATACGTTGGAGATGGTCAGAGTCGAGACTCCTCTGGTCAGGTCTCCATGATTCAGAGTGGTTCTGTCTCTGTACTGAAGCATCTGGGAATCAGGGTCGTCGCGCCGACTTCTATAAACATGAACGTAAAGGGTGTGTCCTCTATTCCATTCCACTGTTCTAGAGGACAGGTTGATGGGGGGGTCCAGACGACACTGAAGAGTCGCTGATCCTCCCTCCACCGCCTCGACAGGCTGAGAGGGAAGACATGCAAGAGGCAGTGCTGCGGAGAAGAACATTTGGACAGTTTTAGAGCCTTTAAAGAAACGACCCGAGAGATTTGGTTACAGAGAACACAATGGTGCTCTAGGAGGAGATTCAGGTGATAAGGTGGGGGGGGGGGGGGTTACCTTGGTTGGTGATTGGCTAATGATTACACAAGACAAAACATCGTTATGACATCATAAAGTGGCCAAAATCTGATCAGCTCCTCATAATCACACAATCACACACACACACACACCTGTCTGAGTAAATGTGCTGCTTGAAAACTAGATTGGAAGTGACTCAAATAAAAACGATGTACTGTATGACACAGCGTTGCATGCCAACACACACAACTTAGTGTAAAGGAGGAACAGGGTTGTTGTGCTAGTGCTGAGCACACCTATCACTCACACATGCATGCAGGCGCACGTTCACAAAGACAGAAACATATGGACATTGGTTACTATATCAAAAGTGTGCAAATTAGATTAGATTACTTTATTGTCATTACAAAATGCAAGCACAGTGTAACGAAATTAAGGAGGGTCTAACCAGAGTACAAAACAGTCAGTTATATACACAATTATCAGTAGTATGCACAAAATAAATGATACGAAAATAAAGGTAAATAGATGGGAAATGTATAAATAAGAATAAATACACAGATAATAATAAATACAGTGAATACAGTAGGCTACTGTATAATTGCGCTTCAGCATAGCACACGACAACAAGGTATTTAGAATGTATTTAGAATCCTATCCATGTGACGCACACACATGATAGTTTACTGCTGAAAGCACTTACTTCAGTCAAAGCATCCTGATATAAAAGTATGATTTTCACTCACCCAAGATATTTTCAGCAACCAGCAACAAAAGTAAAAGTTTCTTCATTGAAAGTCCTGAGCCTTCCTCTAATCTAAAGAAATGCAGCTTTTCTCCCCGGTAGAGAGAGAGGAGCTAACAAAACGGTGGTGGTACCCTTCTTGATGTTCTTTTGTTCTCATGGTGTCTGTAAGTCATGGTGTCTGTCTGTCTGTGTCTGTCTGTGTCTGTCTGTCTGTCTGTCTGTCTGTGTCTGTGTCTGTCTGTGTCTGTGTCTGTCTGTGTCTGTCTGTCTGTCTGTCTGTCTGTGTCTGTGTCTGTGTCTGTCTGTGTCTGTGTCTGTCTGTGTCTGTGTCTGTGTCTGTCTGTCTGTCTGTGTCTGTGTCTGTGTCTGTCTGTGTCTGTGTCTGTCTGTGTCTGTGTCTGTCTGTCTGTGTCTGTCTGTCTGTCTGTGTCTTGTCTGTCTGTGTCTGTCTGTCTGTGTCTGTGTCTGTGTCTGTCTGTCTGTGTCTGTCTGTCTGTGTCTGTCTGTCTGTGTCTGTGTCTGTCTGTGTCTGTCTGTGTCTGTGTCTGTGTCTGTCTGTCTGTGTCTGTCTGTCTGTGTCTGTCTGTCTGTGTCTGTGTCTGTCTGTGTCTGTCTGTCTGTGTCTGTCTGTCTGTGTCTGTGTCTGTGTCTGTCTGTCTGTGTCTGTCTGTCTGTCTGTCTGTGTCTGTGTCTGTGTCTGTCTGTCTGTGTCTGTCTGTCTGTGTCTGTCTGTCTGTGTCTGTCTGTCTGTGTCTGTCTGTGTCTGTGTCTGTCTGTCTGTGTCTGTGTCTGTCTGTCTGTGTCTGTGTCTGTGTCTGTCTGTCTGTGTCTGTGTCTGTGTCTGTTGTCTGTGTCTGTCTGTGTCTTCTGTGTCTGTGTCTGTCTGTCTGTGTCTGTCTGTGTCTGTGTCTGTGTCTGTCTGTCTGTGTCTGTCTGTCTGTGTCTGTCTGTGTCTGTCTGTCTGTGTCTGTCTGTCTGTGTCTGTGTCTGTGTCTGTGTCTGTCTGTCTGTGTCTGTGTCTGCTGTCTGTGTCTGTCTGTCTGTGTCTGTCTGTCTGTGTCTGTGTCTGTGTCTGCTGTCTGTGTCTGTGTCTGTGTCTGTCTGTCTGTGTCTGTCTGTCTGTGTCTGTGTCTGTCTGTGTCTGTGTCTGTGTCTGTCTGTCTGTGTCTGTGTCTGTGTCTGTGTCTGTCTGTCTGTGTCTGTGTCTGTGTCTGTCTGTCTGTGTTGTCTGTGTCTGGTCTGTGTCTGTGTCTGTGTCTGTCTGTGTCTGTGTCTGTCTGTCTGTGTCTGTGTCTGTGTCTGGTCTGTCTGTGTCTGTCGTCTGTGTCTGTGTCTGTGTCTGTCTGTCTGTGTCTTCTGTCTGTGTCTGTGTCTGTGTCTGTCTGTCTGTGTCTGTCTGGTCTGTGTCTGTGTCTGTGTCTGTGTCTGTCTGTCTGTGTCTGTGTCTGTGTCTGTCTGTCTGTGTCTGTGTCTGTCTGTCTGTGTCTGTTGTGTCTGTGTCTGTCTGTGTCTGTGGTCTGTGCTGTGTCTGTCTGTGTCTGTCTGTGTCTGTGTCTGTGTCTGTCTGTCTGTGTCTGTCTGTCTGTGTCTGTCTGTGTCTGTCTGTCTGTGTCTGTCTGTCTGTGTCTGTGTCTGTGTCTGTCTGTCTGTGTCTGTGTCTGTGTCTGTGTCTGTGTCTGTCTGTCTGTGTCTGTCTGTCTGTGTCTGTGTCTGTGTCTGTCTGTGTCTGTGTCTGTGTCTGTCTGTCTGTGTCTGTCTGTCTGTGTCTGTGTCTGTGTCTGTCTGTGTCTGTGTCTGTCTGTCTGTGTCTGTTGTCTGTGTCTGTGTCTGTCTGTCTGTGTCTGTGTCTGTGTCTGTCTGTCTGGTCTGTGTCTGTTCTGTCTGTGTCTGTGTCTGTCTGTCTGTGTCTGTGTCTGTCTGTCTGTGTCTGTCTGTCTGTGTCTGTGTCTGTCTGTCTGTGTCTGTCTGTGTCTGTCTGTGTCTGTGTCTGTCTGTCTGTGTCTGTGTCTGTCTGTCTGTGTCTGTGTCTGTCTGTCTGTGTCTGTCTGTCTGTGGTCTGTCTGTCTGTTGTCTGTGTCTGTCTGTGTCTGTGTCTGTCTGTCTGTGTCTGTTCTGTCTGTTCTGTGTCTGTGTCTGTCTGTCTGTGTCTGTGTCTGTCTGTCTGTGTCTGTCTGTCTGTGTCTGTCTGGTCTGTCTGTCTGTGTCTGTCTGTGTCTGTCTGTGTCTGTCTGTCTGTGTCTGTCTGTCTGTGTCTGTCTGTCTGTGTCTGTCTGTCTGTGTCTGTCTGTGTCTGTCTGTCTGTGTCTGTCTGTGTCTGTCTGTGTCTTGTCTGTCTGTGTCTGTCTGTCTGTGTCTGTTGTCTGTGTCTGTCTGTCTGTGTCTGTGTCTGTCTGTCTGTCTGTCTGTGTCTGTCTGTCTGTCTGTCTGTGTCTTGTCTGTCTGTGTCTGTCTGTCTGTGTCTGTCTGTCTGTGTCTGTCTGTCTGTGTCTGTCTGTCTGTGTCTGTCTGTGTCTGTCTGTCTGTGTCTGTCTGTGTCTGTCTGTCTGTGTCTGTCTGTGTCTGTCTGTCTGTGTCTGTCTGTCTGTGTCTGTCTGTGTCTGTCTGTCTGTCTGTCTGTCGTGTCTGTCTGTCTGTCTGTCTGTCTGTGTCTGTCTGTCTGTGTCTGTCTGTGTCTGTCTGTCTGTGTCTGTCTGTCTGTGTCTGTCTGTGTCTGTCTGTCTGTGTCTGTCTGTCTGTGTCTGTCTGTCTGTGTCTGTCTGTCTGTGTCTGTCTGTCTGTGTCTGTCTGTGTCTGTCTGTCTGTGTCTGTCTGTGTCTGTCTGTCTGTGTCTGTCTGTGTCTGTCTGTCTGTGTCTGTCTGTCTGTGTCTGTCTGTGTCTGTCTGTCTGTGTCTGTCTGTGTCTGTCTGTCTGTCTGTGTCTGTCTGTCTGTGTCTGTCTGTCTGTCTGTCTGTCTGTGTCTGTCTGTCTGTGTCTGTCTGTTGTCTGTCTGTCTGTGTCTGTCTGTGTCTGTCTGTCTGTGTCTGTCTGTCTGTCTGTCTGTCTGTGTCTGTCTGTCTGTGTCTGTGTCTGTCTGTCTGTGTCTGTCTGTCTGTGTCTCTGTCTGTGTCTGTCTGTCTGTGTCTGTCTGTCTGTGTCTGTCTTGTCTGTGTCTGTCTGTGTCTGTCTGTTCTGTCTGTCTGTGTCTGTCGTCTGTGTCTGTCTGTCTGTGTCTGTCTGTGTCTGTCTGTCTGTGTCTGTCTGTGTCTGTGTCTGTCTGGTCTGTCTGTGTCTGTCTGTCTGTGTCTGTCGTCTGTGGTCTGTCTGTGTCTGTCTGTCTGTGTCTGTCTGTGTCTGTCTGTGTCTGTCTGTCTGTCTGTCTGTGTCTGTCTGTCTGTCTGTGTCTGTCTGTGTCTGTCTGTCTGTGTCTGTCTGGGTCTGTCTGTCTGTGTCTGTCTGGTCTGTCTGTCTGGTCTGTCTGTGTCTGTCTGTCTGTGTCTGTCTGTCTGTGTCTGTCTTGTCTGTCTGTCTGTCGTCTGTCTGTGTCTGTCTGTGTCTGTCTGTCTGTCTGTCTTGTCTGTCTGTGTCTGTGTCTGTCTGTCTTGTCTGTGTCTGTCTGTCTGTGTCTGTCTGTGTCTGTCTGTCTGTCTGTGTCTGTCTGTCTGTCTGTGTCTGTCTGTCTGTGTCTGTCTGTCTGTGTCTGTCTGTCTGTCTGTGTCTGTCTGTCTGTGTCTGTGTCTGTCTGTCTGTCTCTGTCTGTCTGTCTGTGTCTGTCTGTGTCTGTCTGTCTGTGTCTGTCTGTGTCTGTCTGTCTGTGTCTGTCTGTCTGTGTCTGTCTGTGTCTGTCTGTGTCTGTCTGTCTGTGTCTGTCTGTGTCTGTCTGTCTGTGTCTGTCTGTGTCTGTCTGTGTCTGTCTGTGTCTGTCTGTCTGTGTCTGTCTGTGTCTGTGTCTGTCTGTGTCTGTCTGTCTGTGTCTGTCTGTGTCTGTGTCTGTCTGTCTGTCTGTGTCTGTCTGTGTCTGTCTGTCTGTCTGTCTGTGTCTGTCTGTCTGTGTCTGTGTCTGTCTGTGTCTGTGTCTGTCTGTCTGTGTCTGTCTGTGTCTGTGTCTGTCTGTCTGTGTCTGTCTGTCTGTGTCTGTCTGTCTGTCTGTCTGTGTCTGTCTGTCTGTGTCTGTCTGTGTCTGTCTGTCTGTGTCTGTCTGTGTCTGTCTGTGTCTGTCTGTCTGTGTCTGTGTCTGTCTGTGTCTGTCTGTCTGTGTCTGTCTGTGTCTGTCTGTCTGTGTCTGTCTGTCTGTGTCTGTCTGTCTGTGTCTGTCTGTGTCTGTGTCTGTCTGTCTGTGTCTGTGTCTGTCTGTCTGTGTCTGTCTGTGTCTGTGTCTGTCTGTGTCTGTCTGTCTGTCTGTCTGTGTCTGTCTGTCTGTGTCTGTCTGTGTCTGTGTCTGTCTGTCTGTGTCT
>JAPTMU010000234.1:152887-167887 GCA_028583405.1 Pogonophryne albipinna | reverse complement strand
ATTAAAAGAAAAAAGCAAAAAGCTATAATTGTGGACTTTTAGCACTCATTTACTAATCCCTTAGTTTGCATTAGCATTACGCAGTGCTACTGTATCATTGCAATGTTATTCTTACTCCCCTACATTTCAGAGGGATATAATGTACAGTCTGACAGCTTTAGTTACCTTCAACAGCCTCCCAGCCAAACCATCAACAACAGTAAAATACTGCATATGCAATTTAACGAACCCTGTGTTTATTTATTCCAACATATCTAAGATAGGATAAGCCAATATAAAAGATACCGAAGATAAAATCCACTGTAAAATGAAGAATAAGCAAACTCACTTAACACATCATGCTCTCAGTGAGAATTAGAGGTGATAAGTGACTAAATATTCATAATCAAGTTTTGTATTTTCAGATCAATTTCCCAAATGACCGACCCAATGCACCCGATAGCTGGAGAGCCCAGTTTGAGTCAGATTCTACACAAAAACTCATACAATCAATGCAAGATAAAGTTATACCAGTGACACTAACAGATGTTCAGTGTGTCTTTGATTATCTTTGTGTCGTGCTAATGCCACTTTGACTTTATTTAAGAATTTACATGTTTTCCCCCAATCATTTCAAATGACAGACCCATTAAAACACATACATCATAGCAGGAAGAGAACACAAAAACACCTTGCATCAGTTACCCTTTTTCCCCATATTTATTTGAAATGATTTCAAATGATAAAAACATGGTTGATTAACATGAAATGACCACAGGGGTTTTTGCTCTTCAGCGTGGACAGTGTGAGGAGACGTTAACGTGAGCATACATCCGGGACAGGAAGTGTAGTGACATCGTTTAGTCTTCGTCTCTACGCTACCCGTCAGGTGGATTCATACCAAACGGATCCCCAGAATGTTGGCTCGTTGGCAAACATCGTCGCACACATCCATTCAGCTCATTCACCCTCATGGCCGAACATCCAGAGAAGTGCTACTATCACACCAAAGCTCACCGACTTGTTATAATCATTTCTCTTTCCTAT
Source organism: Pogonophryne albipinna (assembly GCA_028583405.1). Taxonomy (NCBI): domain Eukaryota; kingdom Metazoa; phylum Chordata; class Actinopteri; order Perciformes; family Artedidraconidae; genus Pogonophryne; species Pogonophryne albipinna. Next base: position 166,861 of record JAPTMU010000234.1, on the reverse strand, counting down.
ATTACAAGCTTTTTACAACATAAAAATAGATCAATAACTATGATTACCATATTCCTTAATGTCAATATACAATATTTATTGCGTTTTCAAATAAACTTGTTTCTTATTTACCTTGTTGTCATCATCTTTACCCCCCCTAAAAAACAAACAAAAAGCACAGGTACCCATGAGTGACAACGGACCGGTGTAAGGCATGACCAGCAGGGGGCGCTGCAGCATTGAGAATCATGTAGTTAGTGTTTTAAAGTCAAGATTAAAGAGTAAGTGAATAACCTGTCTGCTTCCACAGCTCTCTGGCACTTAAGTGTTGCTTCGGTCTTTCTTTTTGGTTACAAACTACCATCTGTACAAACTGCTCCTTGCATAGCAATTCATCTAAATATCTTTCTCTGGCCAAACACACTTACAAAAGGGCCACCAGCAGCAAAAGGTAAAATGATGGATTCAGACCAGCTTTTCAACGGACTTCCCCTGGACAGGAAGTAGATAAATGATCCCTTATAAACACCTCCAATCATACATACTTGGTCGAGTAAACGAGAACATAATTTAGCGTTGGCCTCCGCTGAGTGATTCTCAAACACATCAGGGACAAATCAGGGACGAACCCTCGTAGTGTCTCTGGATTTTTGTCACATCCACGTGAATCCTGATCCCAGGGGTTTTCCTGTTATCATACGTGCATAAATAAGCGTCATGCACAGTGTCTCGGCTCGTGCAACATCGGCTGAAGATGGAAATATAGACACCCCCAAAAAGAAAGGAAAGTAATAAGGGTACCAAAGTAAGACAAAACAGGGATGTGCCCCTCTCCAAAGTGTAAAAAACTAACGACCTGTGGATGTTTCCGGCAAGCTTTCCAGTAGGGCTGAACGATTTGAAAAGTGTGTGATCATCTTTGACTTGTGTAGAAGTTGCGATTTTAGAAGGAATGATAATTTTTACATAATTATTCTAAAAACATTTGAAAATATATGAATGATGTTTTGATTTTAGGAGCTCGATAATACAACATGTATTCTTGACTCACATTTAACCCTTTTGTTGTGCGTCCTGCAATATAGAAACTGCAGTCGGAAGTTTTTTGGCATTTTGATCAGATTTTCAAAGCATTGCCCTATATTAAAGCATTTAGTCGAAAAACAAGGAAATCAAATTAAAAAAAAATCTGTTATAAATCGAACATGTATGGAAACTGTCCTGTGCAGATCGTTTGACTGCTGGAATGGCTATTTAAAGACACAAACAAAAACAATAAAAAAATAACCGTCATAAGCCCCACACATTCATGGCACACACACACACACACACACACACACACACACACACACACACACACACACACACACACACACACACACACACACACACACACACACACACACACACACACACACACACACACACACACACACACACACACACACACACACACACACACACACACACACACACACACACACACACACACACACACACACACACACACACACACACACACACACACACACACACACACACACACACACACACACACACACACACACACACACACACACACACACACACACACACACACACACACACACACACACACACACACACACACACACACACACACACACACACACACACACACACACACACACACACACACACACACACACACACACACACACACACACACACACCGCTTCCGTCAATGGTGTATTTTACGATTTGCAGTTTATTTACTCCCGATGGGCTGATTGGGTTTCATTTTGGGTCGATTTTGAAGGTTTAGGCGACTCTGGATCATTTGGATTGGACAGTTCGCCTATTTATTTGAAAACAGTGGAGGCAATAATTGCCACCTTGTTCTCTCAGTATATCCAATGGTCGCAACACTCTGATAGTCCTGATACCTTTTTCTCCCATTAAATCATCTCTTTTCCCGAGTATTTTGATTTTAAATACTTCTACTACATTTTGAAAGCAAAGATTATACTTTTTAATCCACTTACTAGTTACTTTATACCATGGGCGTCGCAGCCATTATATGAGGGTGGGACAAGTCCCCCCTACTTTTTGAAATGATTAGTTTAGACCCCCCCACTTTTACCATGTGGAAAGTCCGTGAATCGGTCTATCCACTCGCTGCACTTTGTAGAGCGCTGTGTCAGAGCTTCACTATCAAATCCATTCCACTTGCTTATTGAGAGAATGCCCAAATCAATGAAACTCCGTACCATGTTTTCACTGCTACTTTGAACCAAGGCAGATTCTCACATTGCGCGCGCATGTTCAAGGAGTGTTGCCATAGTTGGACAGCTCAGATCTGTTGTATGAAGCGATGCCGGTAGCGGAGGTAAGGCACACACACCAAGTGTTCAGGACATGGTTAATACAGCGAAAATCAAAGCTGACGATCTGTTGGTTTGATATGTTTTCTCCCCCAGACAACATGGACATACCAGCTGATAGCAGTTAATCAGTTAACAGTGATGGCGGCGTTTCACTTCTGGAGAGGAGTTTCGTCTTTATGTCATGATAGAGAGATACAAATACCGAATGGTTTAGATGAGAAAAGGCATCGAAAATGTTACTAGTATTTATCATGTAAACAGGGAACATGAATAACCCGATCTCTCTGTGCTCATGTAAACACCATGATGTCCATGATTTAAACTGCTTTTTATTAATTCAAAGACGGCTCTGAATAAATAATCAAATATGTTTCCTTTCTTTACTACTGGATGAAATTACAAAATGCACCCATCATTTTCCTCATGCTAGTATAGCCACAGAAAAGTATCAAACCACCTGTTAAAATGCACCAGAATACAGGAAAGGCGACCCCCACACCCCCCGTTAAAAATGTCCCCCCCACATTCAGGATGCTTCCTATGCCCATGCTTTATACATTCAGAAAAAAATGTAAAAAGTACTTTAATGAAACCTAATCTGGATCCAGATCATGCTGGCCAAAAGTAATAAAATATATTCTAAATTCTGAAGTTTGAATAAAGAGTCACACAACCTGTTAAACTCAGTTAATACTCCGGGTCAATTGTGAGAAGCTTTAACAGGTTAAAAGACACTGACAATAGTCAAGATGTCATGATATAAAATATGATCTTCATTCAAATGTAACTGTGCGGACTCTCAAATAAAGTTAGCGACTCACCTGAGATGATTTCAGCAAACAGCAAAACAATTACGAGTTTCTTCATCATCAAATCCTGGAGAGAAGTTGATGTCCTGAATGTGACAGCTGAACTAACCCTGCAGAGCAGAGCGTTCTTCTTTTTAAAACGGTCCTCAGACCACGCCCCCATGGTCCGGGCGTGGTCTGAGGACCGAGGGGGCGTGGTCTGAGGACCGAGGGGGCGTGGTCTGAGGACCGAGGGGGCGTGGTCTGAGGACCGAGGGTGTCATACATTTTACAGATTGTAAAGCGCCCAGAGACAAATGTGTTATTTCGGCTATTGAGCTACAGATATTGCAAATGTAAGAGGAAAATATCACAAACAGAAAACTACAGGATTGGGAGGGGAGGGAATATGCAAAGTTCCAGGGACGTGGGTTTGGCTGGACGAGTAAGGAGAGAACAAGGGCATATGGAGTGGAGACCATCACGTTTGCCAAAGCAAGCCCATTTAGCCGTGTTCCTCCATGGCTTTTCCCAGAAGCTAATATAGATGTGAGTATCATAGAAAGGAAGAAAGAGTGGCAAATAAATGAAGTGGGAATTAAAACGAGTATGTATCTGTATTACAATGACCTGTACACAGATGGATCTAAGAAGCAAGAATGCGTGGATAGGCGTGTATATTCCAGAATTCAAAATATCAATCTCAAAACGAGTGTCACATAACTTATCAGTTTATACAGCAGAAATACTAGCAGCAATTATTGGGCTACAATGGGTTGAAGAGGTCAGACCTGATAGGGTGGTGATATGCAGAGACTCACCATCTGCTTTGGAAAGCATACAGTCGACAATAACTGTTAGAGAAGATGTATTTATTGAACTTAACCACTGCTTACTGAGACTTCAGAGAAGGGGAATAGATGTGCAGTTCTGCTGGGTGCCTGCACACGAGGGGGTTAAAGGTACAATGAGAGAAATAAATGCTTCTCCCTTTCAAAACAAAAAACATCACAACATAAGACAACAAATACACGCAGCATACTTAGAATAAGGAATAAAGTGCAGTAATTATTTCCAGGGGTATCAAAAATAAAATCTAAAATGTAATAAATAATAATAGTAGGTATGTATTTATAATAATAATAATAATAATAATAATGATATATGTATGTACAGAGTCACATTTATTTCACATGCAGGATGATTAAGAGGTATGACTTTCAGGAGTTAAGAGCAATGATGGCTCTTGGGAAAAAACTGTCTTTGAGTCTGTTTGTTTTGGATGTGATACACCTGTAGCGCCTGCCGGAGGGCAGCAGGTTGAACAGGTGAAAGCCGGGGTGTGAACTGTCCTTGATCATGTTTTTGGCTCTACTGAGGCAGCGGGAGGTGAAAATGTCCATCAGGGAGGGGAGAGGGCAGCCGATGATCCTCTGTGCTGCTTTTACGACTCTCTGGAGCCTCATCCTGTCGGCCTCAGTGCAGCTGGCGTACCACACTGTGATGCAGTATGTCAATAGGCTCTCGATGGTAGAGCGGTAGAAGGTCACCAGCAGCTTAGTGGCCAAGTTGTTCTTCCTGAGCACCCTCAGGAAGTGCAGACGCTGCTGGGCCTTCTTGATGACAGCTGTGGTGTTGTCCTTCCAGGAAAGCTTGTTGGTGATGAGGACGCTTGACCCTCTCCACACATTGCCGTTAATGTCGAGGAGAGCGAGGTCGGTAGTATTCCTCCTGAAGTCTACGATGATCTCTTTGGTTTTTGTGGGGTTCAGTGCCAGGTTGTTCATTGAACACCACGCTGAGAGCTTAAGTACCTCACTCCTGTAGGCCGACTCGTCTCCTCCTGAGATGAGCCCCACCACAGTGGTGTCGTCAGCAAACTTGACGATGATGTTCTCTGGGTGAGCTGGACTGCAGTCGTGGGTGTAGAGCGAGTACAGGAGAGGGCTCAGCACACAGCCCTGAGGAGTGATGGGGGCCAAGTCTCACACGCTGGGGGCGGTTAGTGAGGACATCTTTGATCCAGGAACAGGTGGGTGGGGGAAGGCCTAGGTTTGATAGTTTGCAAACTAGAAAGTCCGGGATGATTGTGTTGAACGCTGAGCTGTAGTCAATAAAGAGCAATCTGACGTAGCTCCCACGATGCTCCAGGTGGCTCAGTGCAGAGTGGAGAGCTATGGCTATGGCGTCTTCATGGATCTATTTGCTCTGTAGGCAAACTGGTGTGGGTCGAGGGTGGGGGGAAGGCAGGCCTTTATGCGATGTAACACCAGCCTCTCAAAACACTTCATGATCACAGGTGTGAGTGCAATGGGGCGGTAGTCATTAAGGCTGTCTGTGGTTGCTGTCTTATGAACAGGAATGATAGTGGCAGTTTTTAAAGCAAGGTGGGATAACAGCGAGTTTCAGGGAGAGAGTACCCCCGACATTACTGAGGGCCGTAGTGAATAACATACCCCCCTCTCCCTGTGACACCTCAGACCCCCCACTAACTCTCTGTGCAGGGAAATAACCGCCTGTGTAGAGGTAGATCGTACGGTTGAGTGTTTTGTTAAAGCTTTGAATTATTATATAAAACATTAAAACCTGTCATTTAAACCGATTTGATGCAATGGACCCAGACACAATAGTCTAAATTGGTGAAGTAAAAAGTAATTGTTTAAAATAGTTAGTAGATAAAGTAGTGTGTGCTATCCGTCCCCTTTGAAGCCTCAACAATGACTTTCAGAGAAGAGTAGTGAGAGTCCTCCTGTGTGCTAAAGTGTTAGCTCTGATATCAGGAGCATGTTCTGTGTTCGTCTGCTCGGAGACTGTTCTAGAAACTGAGGAGCTCTCCAAACAGCTCTGCTTTAAAGCTGTTGGAAGTAAAGAAGTACAGGGTCACAGGAACTCAACTGGGCCATCTCTCTGATCAACTTAAAGAACAGGTTTCAATGCAGGAACAACATTTATATACAATTACGTTTATTTTAGAATGTTTTTTATTTTGAACACATTTTGTTGGATGTCCGTCCTGAAAGATTTAAACTTCCTCCTTTTCAGCTTTCCTGATAAAATGTTTATTCTAGGAAGTGTTTCATATGATCGAGCGTCTGAGGACCGAGGGTTCAAAGTTCAGGCTTGTATCAGTCATACGTAGCTACAGTGTAGTCATGACGATGAAAATCTTAGTGTCATAAGTTTTACAGATTGTAAAGCGCCCAGCGACAAAATGTGTTATTTCGGCTAGAAGTATATGTATATAAGTATAGAGGTAGAATATATATTAACAAACGGAGGACAACATTCAAAACAAATCCAACAACAGGTAAATACAAAGAGAAAAGGTCCAAAGCAGTTTTCTGGTAAATAGTAAAAAACTTTATTTAAACGACTAATATATACATATTAGACATATTTACATGAATGTGTGGAAACAGTGTGTTTGATGTCCAGTAATTGAGTCACATTTGGGCCGTATTGCAATAAACTTTGAGAGTTTGCTGAGGGACAATTCAAAGAGGACAACAGGCAGCAGTTTGGACACCCCTGAGGTTCCCCTTGATAGTGGATGGACCCTCTTTGGTCTTAACTCTTGGTGGCAGAGACTCAACAAGGTGCTGGAAACAATCTTATAATTCAACGAGTCAGATTCCAGACTTTTGATGCCACTCAGAATTAAATTCAAGACCAATTTTACAAAACCGTTTCCAGAAAATACAAAGAAATGAACATTTTATAAAAAAATAAGATTCGTAATATCCTTCCCTTCTTTCGGAGTTAAAACAATGTTTGAAAGATTGATTTAAGACATTTTGATATCAATTAATAGATTTTTGTTATTATTAAATTGAACATGGATCAATCTCTTTCTGCTTATCAGAAACGCTGATGAATGTTTTTCCAAATATAGTAATAACTAAGAGTTTAGTGACCTGAAAAACTCCTGGGTCAATTAGTGATGAAACATATCATATACGGATGTTTAGATTTGTCTCTAATAAATTACTTATAAAGGAAATAATTATTTTAAACCTTATAAAGAGATGGTTTATTCTAGGACTGGCCAGTATGGATCATATATCACAATATTTTCATAAATACAGATATCATCATTGTGATAAAACTGCAGGACTTATATTTGTTGTTTCTTTTAAGTCACATGGATATCACCACCTAGTGGGTAAAACAGGTAATGCTAGTTTGTGAATGACATGATTTCAATGTAATGCTGCTTTAAAAACATGGAAGAGAGAAAACACATATATCATGAATCCAACGTGATACCTCGTCTGTCACAATATAGATGTTATATTGATTGATGGCCCAGCCCTATGTTGGTCAGGGGATATAGAAAGGTCTATTCTGCCTTGATTGACCCTTTAATAGACCGTATGTGATTGGTTGATTGTTGCTGTCTGTGACCTCTGACCCCACCAGGCCTTCTTCTGCAGCGCTCTGCTGATCTCCCTCTGAGGTCTTTGGCTCTCCTTCTTTCTTACAAATCGCTGTGAAAACATTAAACACAGTTTTAGAGACTTCATACAATTAGGACAGGTTGTGTGTTCTGAGGCCCTGTTCTGCTCTCTGGGTTCTCCCTCTCCTGTAGTTCTTCAGGTTTCAGTGCATGTAAATGGTCTGCAAAGGCTACAATCCCTGTGCTCCCTCAGAGGGAGTTTCTCTCCTAAGCCATTGCCTTGTATTCTGATATTGGATACTGTTTGTTTTACTTTAAATCATATTAAACGTTTGTATTAGATAATCATCTAAATCTAAAAGTTACTAACGTTTTCAAATAACTGTAGTGGAAGAAAACTACAATATCATTATTTTTAAATGTAGTGGAGTAGAAGTATAGAGTAGCATACACTGAAAACACTCAAGTACATTTTTGAGGTACTTGTACTTTACCTAAGTCCAGTAAATGCAGTGGCGTTTTTTTATGTACAAAAGTGGAGGGGCACGAACAACTTAGATGTGTGTACGCTTCTGGTGCTTTTTTAAACACGTAAACAAATAGCTGTAGGCTCGCCGTAAACGGTGACGTCATGACGCAGCAGCGGCAGCACCAGTCGGGCTCTGGGCGGTGTGAACAAAATGGGGGCTGAAAAGAAAAACCGGTTCTGAACCAGAAAAGCTCAAGAACGGAGCTAGAACGGGAACCACGTTGGTGTGAAAGCCCTATTAGATCCCCTTTCTTCCCCGTTTGATGCTGTTTGAACTCACCAGGTCTACATGCCTCAATGCAGTGGATGCTGCCACTGATTGGCTGATTACATATTTGCCTTAACGAGCAGTTACAGGTGTACCTAATAAAGTGGCCAGTGAGTGTGTTGGGTCAGACATATTGTGATATTTGTTTAGTTTTGTAACTTACGGATCTTCCACTCTTCAGAACCAGCAGAACAACGAGAATGAGAATCAGGAGAACTGTGGGAATGATAGCAGCACGACCAGCCTCTCTGTTTGAAGCATCTGGAATACAATCAGAGGAGATTTCAGTTCACAAGAAGAGCCAAGGTGATGCAGTTTCACATCAGCTCCCACTATCAGACTGTCCTTTACCCAGAGGGACAAAGACTCTACATTTCTCTACAGAGGTTTAAAATAATGTACCATTTCTCTCTCCAGCTGGAGGTGAGGTTGTGCTGGAGTCGTTCCTCTTGGTCTGGTTCTCTTGCTCCTTTGTTACTGTTTCAAATGAGAGAGGTCTTATTTAGGGACAACAGGAGTCATTATCTGCAGATTCATTAAGTGACTGTTCAACAAGAAAATAACTACAGGCCTTGAGAGTCAAGTGAGGAAAAAACCTTTAAAAACAATAAATCTGTCAAAACCCTTTTCCCCTTCCTGTTTCTTAAAGTCATAAACACACATTGTAATGTTTAAGGTGAGTTTTGGGCTTTGAGTTTTGTGGGGTTTGTGGGTTGTTATCAAAAGATGCTGATATGCTGGTAATTGTTTTGCCTCTCAGGGCTTCCAGGCTGTTCAGTATTAAACTCTTACCGACGGTGAGGTGAGTCGAACATCTGACCTCCAGCTGTGGGAGATAGACTTCATAAGACCCATTGTCAGACAGAGATACGTTGGAGATGGTCAGAGTCGAGACTCCTCTGGTCAGGTCTCCATGATTCAGAGTGGTTCTGTCTCTGTACTGAAGCATCTGGGAATCAGGGTCATCGCGCCGACTTCGATAAACATGAACGTAAAGGGTGTGTCCTCTATTCCATTCCACTGTTCTAGAGGACAGGTTGATGGGGGGGTCCAGACGACACTGAAGAGTCGCTGATCCTCCCTCCACGGCCTCGACAGGCTGAGAGGGAAGACATGCAAGAGGCAGTGCTGCGGAGAAGAACATTTGGACAGTTTTAGAGCCTTTAAAGAAACGACCCGAGAGATTTGGTTACAGAGAACACAATGGTGCTCTAGGAGGAGATTCAGGTGATAAGGTGGGGGGGGGGGTTACCTTGGTTGGTGATTGGCTAATGGTTACACAAGACAAAACATCGTTATGACATCATAAAGTGGCCAAAATCTGATCAGCTCCTCATAATGACACACACACACACACACACACACACACACCCCCCCACCCCTGTCTGAGTAAATGTGCTGCTTGAAAACTAGATTGGAAGTGACTCAAATAAAAACAATGTAGGCTACTGTATGACACAGCGTTGCCATGCCAACACACACAACTTAGTGTAAAGGAGGAACAGGGTTGTTGTGCTAGTGCTGAGCACACCTATCACTCACACATGCATGCAGGCGCACGTTCACAAAGACAGAAACATATGGACATTGGTTACTATATCAAAAGTGTGCAAATTAGATTAGATTACTTTATTGTCATTACAAAATGCAAGCACAGTGTAACGAAATTAAGGAGGGTCTAACCAGAGTACAAAACAGTCAGTTATATACACAATTATCAGTAGTATGTACAAAATAAATGATACGAAAATAAAGGTAAATAGATGGGAAATGTATAAATAAGAATAAATACACAGATAATAATAAATACAGTGAATACAGTAGGCTACTGTATAATTGCGCTTCAGCATAGCACACGACAACAAGGTATTTAGAATGTATTTAGAATCCTATCCATGTGACGCACACACACGATAGTTTACTGCTGAAAGCACTTTGGTCTGAAAACCACTTCGGTCAACGTTTTATGGGGACTCGTACACTAAACCAACTGTTGGCCAATTTGCATAATTAGCACAAGTTGTGTTAAAGCATGGGGACAATAGTTAAAAGGCAGATTTGACCATGTAGGAGTGGTTTTGAGGTTTATTGAGGATGCTGAGTCCATTTCTGACATTTTCATTATCAAAAATGGAAGTTTCAACCAGAACATTTCCATATCTGTACTCTCGATGGGCTGATAGGGATTAATTTTGGGTCGATCTTGAAGGTTTAGGTGACTCTGGATCATTTGGATGGCACAGTTTGCCTATTCAACAGTTGAGGCAATAATTGTCATCTTGTTCTCTCTACAGTAGATCCAATGGTCGCAACACTGTCAAAATCAGCGCACTGCAGTCCTGATCAGAATACATTTTCAGAAATGGTATTTAAATAATGCCACTTTATTTTAATAGAAAATGAAACGGAATGGACCTGTGCTGCTTTATTTAGAAAATCTCACATTTGTACCTTTTCTCCCATGAAATCATCTCTTTTCCCCAGTATTTGGATTTTATACTTTTACTACATTTTGAAAGCAAAGATTATACTTTTTAATCCACTTACTAGTTACCAGTGGCGGCGCTAGGGGGTGGCTACTTGGGCTCAAGCCCCGGATGTTTCACTTTTTTTTTTTTTTTTAAATGTCTCGGGAGTAATGTGCAGTACCGGAGTCCACCAGAGAGGCATCCGCTGCGGGACATTAGCCTGTGTACTGCGTAGCCTGCCCTGAAGTAGAAGTGATCCTTCCTAGTGCCTGACGAGTTTTAAGCTAATAGCCTATACAGTTATGGATATTAGAAAGTTATTGTCATTGAAGCAGGCGCCACAAGCTGCAGCAGCAGCAGCAGTATCAGCAGCTGACAACAATGTCATCACCAGCAGTGAAGAAATGGATGATGTTTCAGGTTTGTGAATCTAATGGTGATATCTGCACTCTGGCTGACTGAGTAAGAAGTGAAAAAGAGTGATGTAACGTTAATGTTATAGCTAGTAAACATGGAGTAACCACACTAAGTATACCCTTATATGTTAGTATGTATACAGAACAGGACTAAAAATTATCCTAAGATGTAATGTTAACCCTTCATACCTCAGTCTACTTTTAAGACACTAAAATAACGTATTCCATTTTTTATTTTGTTTTTGTGCGTGGTTTCGTGGCTCTCGTTTCAGTACACATAACAACGGAACTGACAGGCAACCCTCTGAATCAGACTCCGATTGGCTGTGACTGCATCAGAGTGTCCGATTCAGAAACGTGACTCTTACACATTTTTTACGTCACAAACAAAGATGGTGGATGAGAATAGATCTATAAAACGATATGCAATGCGCCAGAATCAAGGTGAGACTATCCGCATCCTTTAAAACTCTACGCACATTCGTTTCACCTTAATAAGTAAACGACTATTTGAGTGAGTTAAGGCATTAGTTTGCTTCATTAAAGGGTGTTAATGAGTGTTCTCCAGTGCCTTTTGTCCGCTTTAAGGTATTATTAAGGTAGGGTTAATGTTGCTCTCAAAGTGCACCAGATTGATGCTTCCAACTTCAATATTTTAAAAAAAATCTTCCCGGGGGAGCATGCCCCCGGACCCCCCGAGAGGAGGCGACGACCCCCCTAAAAGGATGTTCGGTCCACCCCCCACTTATAAAAAAATAGCACTGTACCCCTGCACCCCCCCAACCCAACGACTCCTGGGCTAAGCCCCGGATCTCCTACAATCCTAAATCCGCATGGGAGCGGTAAGGGGGGTGCTGAGGGCGCTGCGAGAGAGAGAGAGCGAGAGCGAGAGAGAGAGACCGGTGCCAGCATCTGGTTAGCTATAGCACTAACGTTAAACAAGGAGCTGTTTGTTCTGGAGGCTCCGGTGAGCTAAAGGACTCTGAGTGTTTGGATGGTTAAAATACAGTTTGAAAGGAGAGTGATTTGTAAAATATCCATAAAGAAAAAGTAATCTGTTTACAGTTCTGTTTCATCTGGGTGTTGAGAGATGTATCCATAGATCTCTTAATGTTGCTCTCAAAGTGCACCAGATTGATGCTTTTAACTTCAATATTTAACAAAAATCTTTCAAAAATACCTTCCCGCGCCTCTGTAAATCCACCACTGCTAGTTACTTTATAAATTCAGATTCACACGCAGATGTATAAACAACACCATTTTAAAATATGGGGGTTAGTATAATAATATAATTCTCTATTTAAACTTATCAAGCTAATACACCAAATCTTTTTTTTAAGGTTTAAAACATGTGGCAACACAAGAGGAGAGCACATGTACTGTCTAAACACTCTATGCCAATACAAGAACAAAACGATGAAAGCACTTCAATGAAACCTAATCTGGATCCAGATCATGCTGGCCAAAGTAATAACATATATTCTAGATGTAATGGGCACTGACAGTGAAGCGAGAATAAAGAATCACACAACCTCTGAAATTAATAATCCGCTCTTCTTTTTGTGAGAATTTTTAACAGGTAAAAAAAACACTTACTTCAGTCAAAGCATCCTGATATAAAAGTATGATTTTCACTCTCATGTAACTGTGTCCGCAATAAGCAGAGTCTCAAATAAAGTTAGCAACTCACCCAAGATATTTTCAGCAACCAGCAACAAGAGTAAGAGTTTCTTCATTTCAAGTCCTGCTCCTGCCTCAATCTAAAGACATGCAGCCTTTCTCCCAGCTAACTCCTCCTACGCTCCCAAAGGATCTCCCTCCTTCTTCTTGACCTCAGTGTCAGAAAGAGTCAGTGTCACAAAGAGTCAGTGTCACAAAGAGAAAGTGTCACAAAGAGTCAGTGTCACAAAGAGAAAGTGTCACAAAGAGAAAGTGTCACAAAGAGAAAGAGTCACAAAGAGTCAGTGTCACAAAGAGAAAGAGTCACAAAGAGAAAGAGTCACAAAGAGAAAGAGTCACAAAGAGAAAGTGTCACAAAGAGAAAGAGTCACAAAGAGTCAGTGTCACAAAGAGAAAGAGTCACAAAGAGTCAGTGTCACAAAGAGAAAGAGTCACAAAGAGTCAGTGTCACAAAGAGAAAGAGTCACAAAGAGAAAGAGTCACAAAGAGAAAGAGTCACAAAGAGAAAGTGTCACAAAGAGAAAGAGTCACAAAGAGTCAGTGTCACAAAGAGAAAGAGTCACAAAGAGTCAGTGTCACAAAGAGAAAGTGTCACAAAGAGAAAGTGTCACAAAGAGAAAGAGTCACAAAGAGTCAGTGTCACAAAGAGAAAGAGTCACAAAGAGTCAGTGTCACAAAGAGAAAGAGTCACAAAGAGTCAGTGTCACAAAGAGAAAGAGTCACAAAGAGAAAGAGTCACAAAGAGAAAGAGTCACAAAGAGAAAGTGTCACAAAGAGAAAGTGTCACAAAGAGAAAGAGTCACAAAGAGTCAGTGTCATAAAGAGAAAGTGTCACAAAGAGAAAGAGTCACAAAGAGAAAGAGTCACAAAGAGAAAGTGTCACAAAGAGAAAGAGTCACAAAGAGAAAGAGTCACAAAGAGAAAGAGTCACAAAGAGAAAGTGTCACAAAGAGAGACAGTCACAAAGAGAAAGTGTCACAAAGAGAGACAGTCACAAAGAGAAAGTGTCACAAAGAGAGACAGTCACAAAGAGAAAGTGTCACAAAGAGAGACAGTCACAAAGAGAAAGTGTCACAAAGAGAGA
>JAPTMU010000234.1:135000-151887 GCA_028583405.1 Pogonophryne albipinna | reverse complement strand
GGGCGCAAGTGAGCCCACAGGTTCTTGTTGCTACTGTTATTCTACGCAGAGACGGTAGACGAAAACAACAAACTAGACTTTTGAAACTACAGAAAGATAAGGAGGACTTTTACAAAACAGTAATAAAGATTGTTGTCCAGAAGGATAGCATGGACTTCATCTTCAAGTCAAGGTAAGACGACATTTGTAATGAAAATGGGATCTTACTAAGAAAGAACAATCCAATATTTAGATTTTGGGTAGGCTATCCTTTTGTTGAACGGTCTGTTTAAAATGAATCGAAGCATCAGACTAAAAAAGCTTTTGAAAATAACAGAATATTTCGATTAAAGGTGGGAGAAACCGGCACGATATACACTTTTTGTTATATTCCATGGAATGCTCTTAACATCCCGATAGCAATGAATATCTTAAGTGCTTTGACAAAAAATACATAAAAACATTTCATCTGTGGAAGCCGTAGTACTGTAAAAAGCACGACCACTCATTTTAGCCGGCCCGGCTAAAATAACCTGCCTGTCAGCCTTCCATCTGTGCACAAACTTATCTCCTGCCCTCATTGGTCATGTGCGCGTTCGTGTGTGTTGGAGGAGGGGCTGTGTATTTTCAAATTCTAGCGCACTCGAGCTGGTTTCTCCAAAATTACCTACCCCGCCACCTTTAAGGTCAAAATATATAATATTTGTAAATCTGACTCTGAAAGAGTCAGTGCCTCACCAGCCATGAACCTCACCGCACGTCACTGATACAGACCATTGTTGAGGAGATGCAAAACATACTGTACATGAGTTGGGTCCAACATATACCTTGAGTAATGTTACTTTGCTGCTAAAAATGAAACATCATTATCAGATGAGGACATCACCAAAGTGTGTGAGTCTGTCAGGGGATTTGATCTGTTCTCTGCATGTCCTAAACACTGCTCTGGTATTACTTATCTTGTAAAATGTAAGTCTCGCTCTTGTCATCGTTCAGGCTTTGCATTTGAACTCCTATGACTGGTTGCGGACTTGAAGGGAACGCCTTCCTGACATCCAGGAAAAAGGTGAGATTCTAATACATTTGAATGCCAAAAGCAAGTTATTGTTTTTAACTTTTTAAATATGATTGTTTTGGGGCATTTCAGTTTTATTGGACAGAGGCAGTAGATATCTACTGGAAACAGTGGTATGCAGCAAAAGGCCCAGCCGGATGGTTGCTGCTCCGTGTGGAACGTGTTCTATCAGCTAAAGCACTTTGGCACCCAGTTATTTATGGCATTGAGTTTGAATTTAGCTTTTGGAATGTAATTTATAACAGTGCGTTGTAAAGACTGAAAGATGTAAAGCTTGACATGATTTGGTCTTTTACTTAAGAAGGTGTTTGTCCTCCTGTCTTCTCTTATTTCCTTATCTTTCTTTCAGGTGTAACATCTACCAATGGTTGTACATGACAGAGACCTCCTCCACCTCTTTGCTGTCTTACTAGTCAATCCTTCTGATCAGGTCCTTTCCTAAATAGTGGTAAGTTTTACAGTTCAGTGTACGTTAATTTAGCAACTTAATGCTTTACCGCTGTTGAATAAACCCTATATTGCTAGTCATTTTATTAAAACTACGATTTGTAAACTTTGTGATTCCAATTACAATAATCTTTTTGTTATAATTGTAAAACATATCTTAACATCCATCAGCAATCAATACAACGAATCATCCAACACTAAATAGAAGAAATCTGGACATATTTCTTTTTATACAGCAGCATGTTTTGGGACTGCTCATTGATGTCATCAAGAGCCATTGAGTCTAGCTTCTGTAGTCGGCCTCTCAGAATGTTTATCATTTATTTGTATCTTAACGGCCCGTCCACACAGCGGCGTGCGTTGACGCTTGCCGGCGGGCGTGTCTGACACTCGACCAATCACATGAATCTCCCGCCCCTGACACACAAGCAGCGGTTTGATTGGCTAGAGCTTGTACTGGCATATGATTCGATTGGCTGACGCTTCTGCCGATGCGTCAAAAGTTGAACATTGCTCAACTTTTGAAGCCAGCAACGCTCCACGTCGCTTCCCACAATGCAGTTCGGCTAAAAGTGACGTCACCCCATTCAAAGTGAATGGGCAGAAGCGTTGGAAGCTTCAACGCACGCCGCTGTGTGGACGGGCCGTGACATTCCTATAATCATTAATTTTTTTATTGTTGATATTGTTTTGTTCTTTATTTTTGTTGTGAGAATCACTTTGCAATTATTGTGTAAGTGCTATATAAATAGTTATACTAATATTATTGTTGTTACCATCATTACTATTATTAATAATGTCTTCTTTGTTTTCTTTATTCATCGCTGCAGAAAGGATCATGCCAGCCCACATCAAACACCTGATCAAGAGCTTGTGAACCTCACTGCTGCGGACACCTGTGTGATATTCCACTCTGACTGGAACCCTCAAAATGACCTGCAGGTACGATATATATATCTGCTCTGTCTGTCCTAAAGATAGTTCAATAGGGCTACAACAACAACAACAACAACAACAACAACAGTCTTTCCGTTTATTCCCTCGGTTCTTTAAGTGTATATTATTTTCCCATTTAATGCTTAAAAACGTTGAACAGCAGCTGCTCATGATGCTCTTTTGACCCCTCTTTTCATTTTTTTTTTCAGGCTCAAGCTCGGTGTCATCGTTTTGGCCAGTCTAAGGCGGTGAAGGTGTACCGTCTGATCACTAGAAACTATGGGAGGGAAATGCTGCATAAAGCTAGTCTGAAGCTCGGGCTGGACCGTGCCGTCCTGCAGAGCATGAGTGGGAACAACAACGGGGTGAGAAAAAGAAAATCTGTCATATTTCTAGATGCCAAGTCATTTTTGGGTCAGTCGCTGTTGCAGTACGCTTAGTTTATTTTCAAAAAGAGTTTTCTAAATCCACTTGTGTAAATGTCTCTCTGCGGCGCCTTTAGCCGGTCCAGCAGTTCTCCAAGAAGGAGATCGAGGACCTGCTGAGGAAAGGAGCCTACGCCGCCATCATGGACGAGAACGACGAAGGCAATCGCTTCTGCTAGGAGGACATCGACCAGATCCTGCAGCGAAGAGCCACCATCATCACCATCACCAGGTATGTTCTTAGCAGCATTAGCCACTTGCGCTTTGTGAGATACCAAGTACTTGGTTATTTGAAATGTAATATTGATGATGTAATCATTAAAACTAGGGATGAGTACCGAGCCCTGGTATTAAACGGGCCCCGGGGCTGAATTATTAAAGACTGTGGTACCGTTAAGGTCCAACGTTATCGATCTTGTTATCGGTACTGGAGACATTTAAAAAATAGGTGTCATATGTATTATATCTACATAAACATTATATCGCAGTCTTACTGTCGCCAACTCCGTTTCTAATATGCAATAAGACTACAAAGTGCGTCTATGATTTATTTTCGATCTTTCCAATCCAGACGAGAGATCTCTCTCCCCTGTCGGTGTGCGAGGGGGTGGGGCAGTTTACACACACAACCTGCTACATGCATGCAACACACACACACACACACACGCGTGCGCACACAAACACATGGCGGAGAGAACTAAGCGCCCCGAGGGTAGTTATGTTACCCGTCTTGAGCATGGATGTATAATAAGAACTGGATACAGCGTCGGAGGAGGGGCCTCGTTCTTTCCTATGAGAGCTGCTCATTGGCACATGAAGTCAAAATGGCCCAACTTTTGAGAGAGCGAAACGTCACAGATTACCTGCCTGGCTGTCAGAGCAGAAGAACCCGTTTGTGCGCTCACAGAGCATGCGCCCCTTAAGCCCCGCCCCCCCGAGCACACACTCTCGGCTCACTAGAATGAATGGAGAGAGAGAATAAATCTAGATTCGGCTTTTAGTGCATTTTACAACTTTAAGGACTTAATGATTCTAGGGCCAGGGCTCGACATTATAAATGGCCCGCTGGCCCGGAAGTACTATTTAGACACCCCGGGCCAGCATAACGTACTTTCCACTTGCCCGCTCGGGCCACTAAAATATTGTTTAAAAAAAACTGTTTCCTGTGGTATTGGTATTTTGACTAGTAATTTAGTTAAATTGTTTCGTTTATTAACGCTACAACATAGCGTTTCGTGAGTCGCTTGTCGTTGTTGGGTGAAAAGCAAACAGCTGTTTGCTGCGGAGCGCAGCCTATGAGCGCAGCGTGAGCAGGCTCCGGTGAGCGGGAGCCTGCTCCTTCACTACAGACTATCGCGCCACCTAACCATTCGCCAAAAATGTTTTTAATACCAGCGGTAACCGGCCAAGCGCCGGGCAAAAAACTATCTTCAAATAAAAGAAAGTCATCGGAGGAGTTAAAGGAGAGTGACAGGGAGCATGAGAAGAAGAGGGAGAGAAAGTTTCAGCTTGATCGATGGAGTTGGCTTCTTGGTACAGTGCGTGTCCTAAAACCCTTTTATAATCTATCGATTAGATTTATGATTCGAAAATTATAAAAGTAGGGTAGACATGTGGATATTATCCGGCTGAACAAAACGTGCATTTATCAAACAGGTTTGTTTTCCACAGACCTTATTTCCAGCTATTTTCCAAAACCCTGTGGAGAAATCCCATTGTTTTTTGTCGAGGGAACCAGCAGCTTACTTCCTGGTTTTAGGATGCGTCACTGGCTGCACCTCTCAATATGATGGCAATATAAACAAGGTCTTCTGTCGGCTCTGTACATCAATGCCGACCTATGCTGACAAGTAAGTGAAGAGTAGAGAAATATAAAGGTATTATCTATAGGGAAATGTCCCAGCAGTTTAGGATAATGAAGGATCTAATCTAATCTACTACATAGCCATTACATTTCTAACTCCTAATGACAGGAAGGCAGAAAGTGCATTATACATAATAATAGCAGACATTTTTTAACAATGACCACAATATAATTATTTTAATAAACCAAATATGAAAAATTGAGGAAAACGAGGAAGAACTGATTATTCAAATGTTGTAGTACAAGTAGTAATGTAGTTAGTGCATAAATTACTATTGCAACAAATGTGTTAATTTTCTTCATTATTAGTAAAAAAAAATTGGACGAATGCTCCGGGCCAGTGGTTACAATGGTGGGGCCAGTGACAATACAATTCCACCGGCCCGGAGGGCCAGTGGCTTTTTACCCTTAATGTCTACCCCTGAGGGCTATACAATAGTTCATACTGGGTAGTTTATTTAGTTTCAAAAAAATTATCCATCGATTTACAGACGTCTCTTTCCCAATGTTAGTCAATCGGAAAAAGTATTTCTGGGCCGGTCGACATCACAGACTGATAAGGAAATTGTAGTACCGCCGTTTGGACACAACGAATATTTTCCTCAGAGTCCGGCGCACTTCCTGGGGGCTTGGTCTTGAGGTGGAAAATGCTCGTTGCCAAAAGTGCAATAAGAGTTTAGCATGTAAGGGCGGTAACACGAGCTATTTGTCTAAACATTTAGCAAAAGTGCACTACATCCAGACGGAGGAATGCACCGGGTTCGACTGTCTTTCTAGTAGCTCTGTAGCCCCGTCCACGAGTAACGTTTCCACGTCAGGTGTTATGTATGCTAGCAGCAACACACGGAGTTAACTCAATGATACAAACATGGGTTAATGATTAGAGGTAACTGAGTTATTTATTTTGTTAAAGTTACAGCTATTCTGTTTGCAGTTATATCATCACATAATTTAATACGATTTGTTAAAACATTGTTGTTTCTTATTTTCAGTTTGCTTCAAGCAGTGGCTGTACGAGGAAGACGTGGAGGACCAAGAAATGCTGGCCAGATTGGCAAAGACCGGAATTTTGACAAATTGTAAAGCACTTACGCATCACTGTACCCTGTATACCAAGGCGGTTATGCCATCACTTACTGTACGGAGGCTCAGTCACTGGTACTTTTTCATTTACAAAGCCATGTTGGATAAACTACCATCTTATATCTGCTCCCTGATCTCTCTGCGAATTGAAAGTACTTATTGCCTGAGATCGCATGCTGTGGTTTTATTAAATGTGCCAAGTGCTAGGACTGTCTTAGGGAAGAAAGCTTTTAGATGTGCAGCTCCACTAACATGGAACAGTCTGCAAAAAGAATGGAAAATTACCAAGCTGGTACCACTACATGTTTTTAAAGCTCGGTTGGATGCTACAACATCAGATGCTGTTGGTACCTGTACATGTGGTTAGATATGTAAATTGTAATCCCTGTACATTTTGCTGTATGATGTCCTTTTGTTGTTCTGTTGTTTATGTTTTTATGTCTTCTTGTGGAACCTACTGCTGCAGGTCTCCCTTGAAAAAGAGATCATTGATCTCAATGGGATTTTACCTGGATAAATAAAGGTTTTGAATTTGAATTGAATTGAAGATACATAACAGAGAAGATAATGGATATTAACAAGAAAAAGAAAAAAAATGTTTATAATTTCTTTGTTGCTGTTTACATTTTGAATTATATTTGTTATTTTTAAATCAAATGCATCTATTTTAGATGATATATTTATTTAGATGTAGGTTTTTTTTTTTATATTATTGTATTAAGTATAATTTATTAAATAAAAATACTGTTATGAACACTATACAATGTCTTTATTTTGATAGTTACCAGAATACATTGTATATTTAATACTAACATAAGCTGGTGATAGATAAATGCTGGTCTGCTGGTATGCCAGCAGACCAGCATTTATAAAGAAAGAAACAGAAGGGAGGAAATGATGATAGCTAGACTCAGAATAAATCACACAGCATTGAATGGTACGCTGCATGTCATGGGGAAAAGTAACAGTGACAAGTGTAGGAACTGTGGAGGTAAAGAAAATGTGGAACATCTATAAAGCTGAAAGAGAAAAACTAAAGGATAACGTTTTAGAGGCAGAGAGGGAATGGAGTGTGGTTGGTATTTTGGGAACAAAAGGAGAAAGAGCTACCAGAAAGGCACTGTTTACCTTTAGTGAAACTGGGGTAGGTAAAATTATCTAACATTAGTTCAGGAAAGATCATAGATTGTTGTTTTGTTTTATTTATTTATTTATTTTTGGATTAGATCATAGATACGTCCATGAGTTAAGAGATGGAAAGATATGATGATTCACACTCATGTACAGTAGGTGGCGGTATGCACCTTAAAGTTGTTTGCAATCCGCCAAAAAACCGAGAGAAGAAGAAGTCAACTGGTTTGCCAACGGACAATTTACACCGAAGAAGAAGAAGCGAACATTTCTGGCGGGTGAAATTTAGAGTATCAGATTACATGCGATGTCTGACTCTGAGAATTTAGTAGTTTGCCTTATAGTCCTTCTCCTCCATTCTTCTTCCTCTTCTCGAGTAGTCAGTGTGGTGCTGTTGCTTTGGTCTGGGTCTCTGGATCTGTGAGCTAACCACGCCCCGTTCATTTGCATATAAGGAATGGAAATGTCTCATCATGAAATACAAGTCACCTGAAATAAATAAATATGTCATTATGAAATAAAAGTCTCTTGAAATAAATAAATGTGTATTTAAATGTACATGTATACATATTTATTGCCTCATTTATTATTTCAGAATTTATTTCATAGGCATATTTATATATATGTATTTATTTAATTAATTATTTATGTATTACATTTTGGCTTAAATGGCATTCCATAAAAACATGTCACTGTAAATGTCTCCGTTGTGGGACGAATAAATGATTAATTTAATCATCTCCACATGTAATCTCACTTTTACTCACCAAAATAACGTTAACACAGAGTAAACGTTTGCTAATGGAGAGTCTATTTTGTCCCAATAAAAAGTTCATGACTATCGATAAAAAATATATATCAATAAACCTATTGTTTATTTTCGCGGTATTCCCCACACATTGCCAGTACACTATTACTGTAATATGTACACCTACCCATGTCCAAATGGATCCTTGTTGTTGTCTTTGTATTCTTCTTCTTCAGAAGAGTCGAAGACTTCAGGTTCTGAGGCTCTATCTTCACTGCTGCTAGCGAAACAAATCTCTAGCGAAGTCGGCAACTGTAAAGTTTTTTTTAGCCATTTTCTCTGTCTCTCTCTCTCTCTCTCTCCTCACAGAAGTAAACTGATGGGAGACACGTGGTTTATGTTTTGTTTACTTGGTGGGTAGGCCCTTAGTGATTTCTCGATATCCATTGGTCATTTCAGACCATGATGGCTGCCGGCCGAGATTTCCTTGAGGGACACACAAATCCACCAATCCCACACAGTGTAAAGTCAAGCTGCCTTTGAGCGGCCATATTGGCTGCTGTGCCCTGGTTACAGTCTCACAGGAGATACCACTGGAAAGCTACTCTTCCAGCGATTCCGCGGATATCTGAATCATTTTCTACTCCTTATAATCGAAAATATATGATTAATTACGTAAAATTATGTGCACCTGGACGCGCCGGCGCGTCCACCGACTCCACCGACTCCAGAGGGTTAAAACTCCATTCTAATTCTTACTAGATACAACCATGGAGGATTAAAATATAACGCATGCATTTCAGCGTGTCACATTAACTATCGCGGGCCGCCAGAAACATTTCCGAGGGCCGCCATTGGCCCGCGGGCCGCACTTTGAGAACCCCTGCTTTGGGTACTGATGAAGAAGGATGGTGCAGTCATCACAGCTAACTGCAACGGCAAGGCTGGTTTGGGATCAACATGTACCCATGTTGCATCTCTCCTTTTCTACACAGAAACATCTATACGGATACGTGATGCCAAGACAGTTACCCAGGAAAAGGCATCCCCTCTCAAAAGAAACAGAAGTACTAATCAATCTGAATGACAGTGTATATATTTATTTGATTGAACTTGTTTCTTTTACATCAAATCTATATAAAGAACATGTAAGTACACGGCACCTCTGTTGTTTCCCCGACTCAGACTGCAAGGAATCTGGGTGTGATCCTAGATAACAACCTGTCCTTCACTGCAAACATCGCTGCTACATCCCGCTGCTGCAGATACATGCTTTACAACATCAGGAGGATACGTCCCCAGCTGACCCAGAAAGCCACGCAGGTTCTGGTCCAGGCTCTCGTCATCTCACGCCTAGACTACTGCAACTCCCTCCTGGCTGGTCTACCTGCATGTGCCATCCGACCTCTGCAGCTCATCCAGAATGCAGCGGCTCGTCTGGTCTTCAACCTTCCTAAATTCTCCCACACCACTCCGCTCCTCCGCTCCCTCCACTGGCTTCCGGTAACTGCTAGAATCCACTTCAAGACAATGGTACTTGCGTACCATGCTGCGAATGGATCTGGCCCTTCCTACATCCAGGACATGGTTAAACCGTACACCCCAGCGCGTGCACTCCGCTCTGCATCAACCAAACGGCTCGCTGCACCCTCGCTGCCAAGGGGACCCAAGTTCCCATCAGCAAAAACACGTGGGTTTGCTATCCTGGCTCCAAAATGGTGGAATGAGCTCCCCATTGACATCAGGACAGCAGATAGCTTACACACCTTCCGGGGCAGACTGAAAACTCATCTCTTTCGACTCCACTTCGAGCGATAGAATTACTAACAAAGCACTTATATACTAATAAAGAGCTGGCTTACCTAAAGCCAGTTGAGTAGCACTTGAAATGTTTTTGCTCTATGAAACCTGATGTACTTATATGATTCTGTTTTCTTCAAGTTTGTATTTTGTTGGTCGAACGCACTTATTGTAAGTCGCTTTGGATAAAAGCGTCAGCTAAATGTAATGTAAGTGTAACAATCAAAACAAGTTGTGCACACTAAAATGACACAAATCATCATTATTTAAACTGACACTCAGAGCAAAACCTCAGCTCAAATATCCAAAACTCTGAACACATGTTCAGCTCTGCACCCAATTTGCAATTCAACTTTCTGAAAAGTAAAAGTATAACAGTATATTTGTGTTTCTGCACATATTTTGGAGACTTGAACAATCTTTATTTGCAGAATTCTCTATCAAACGCCATAAAACCGTGTGCTTGAGCACGATGGTGTGTAGTTGGTTTTACAAAACGTCTTGTACTATGAATGAAGTGTGTGCCATTTGGTGCAACAGTTTGGTTTTGGTAAGTGTTTCTGTAGTTCTGGGTGCAGTGCTTCAGTCTGCAGTAGATATGAGGTGTTTTGCACTTTGTGTGTATGGTTTTGTGAATTGTGTTTAGTGTTTAGAGAAAATAAGCCCTGCTTTCAAAAAATGTGTTTTAGCATTGAAAAAAACTAATATGAACACAATGTTAATCTGTTATGTGAGGTGATCTCTGCAGCTTACAGTTAAAGAAGCATGTACTTGTTTTTCACTGGGTAAATTGGAAACCTGTAATAAATATAATACTTTCAATTGTTTTTTTCAAAATGTATTTACCCAAGCTTAATCAGTCTGAGTTGCAGTGTCAGTCACGGTTTCAATGACCAGGGCAGGGGGTGTGGCGGGAGTTTAAATGGAACACTGTTTTCCCGGGAAATGTAATGTTTCAAAAGTCTGTAACGTGGCGCACTTTGAATGCCAGAGTCCGGGTTAAATATCACCATCTACTCAAAATAACTCTCTACATGTGGTTTTAATGGTTTTACTGAGAGAGTATTTGTATTTAAGGCAACATTAAATAAACTCAAGGCCTGATTTGGATATTGTAAACAACAGTTACGAAGTAATCAGATACTTTAATGCAGTAAAGGTACAAAGAGGACCACAGATGGAAATGAGCTATTAGCTATAATCTGGCATATTGCGTCTCTTCTCTTTGCTGAGATTAATGTTTTTGTATGCATGGTCCTTCTATAAATAAATAATATCACCGTTTATACTAAATCATTCACCTCAAGACCTGATTTAGATATTGTTAACATCAGTGATGGAAGAAGTAATCTGATATTTTTCTTCAGTAAATGTAATGGCCTATAGCACCATGGAAATACTTCACTTTGAGTTAAAGTACTGCATTCAAAGTAAAAGTATGTAATCAGCTAAATATACTTACGTATGAAAATACTCATTATTCAGTCAAAAGTTAACCCATAAGTATTTTACTATTATATGATGTTTCTGGATTCATCATGGTGTTAAGGAGATGTACTCAAGTACTGTAGTACACTTTTGAGGTAGGTCTACTTGTACTTTGCTTGAGTATTGAGAATAAAGGCAGAAACAATTGTTGTGTTGGATTGAGAAACAGAGACACATGCAATACAAGTCATAGTATAAACAACAGTATATATTTAAAAAGAAGCAAACATACTTAAAAGAAAAATCAAAAGACATCTGACACATGATTTCATACAGCATTCCTCCTCATTGGTCGGCAGTGATTCCCACAGCGATTACGAACATGATTGATTGAACAACAAATATTAAAATAAATAAAAACAGACTTTTAAACTGTCTGGAGCCTTCATTTGTTTTGTTGCATTAGATCTATGAGAAAGGTTTACAGGAGTGTGCTCCTCCTTCAGGTTGGTGCAAGAACCAGTTGATGTGGTTTCAAGAGATCTAATCTCACTAAAGGGATAGTTTGAATTGTTGATGTGTGTAAGGCACTTCACCTTCAGTGGTTTATCTCCAGTAGATGAGGGAAGAAGAGGAGTAGCATCAGGAAGCTAGCAGGTGCTAATCAGCAGTAAACACAAAGCAGGCCTGAGCTCGATGGGATCGTCAGTAGTTCTGCAGGTATTTGGTCACAGTTTGAACGATGTTCCTGAGGAGGACTTGGATGTCTGCAGTCTGAGTGGAGGTAGAGATATTTGGTCATTTTAGGCTCATTCCCCAACATCTCTGTCCTCCTCTGAGCTTCTCCATCCATCCCTGAAAGAGAGAAACCAAGTTTGCGAGGGATGTCAAATGAAAAAGTGAAATAACAAATTCATGTATCTCAATCTTTCTTTATAAATCTAAAACTCAGACATGAAGCATGTGATATTTCATGTAAAGACAAAACTGCAATGTTTACAGCCAAAAAGCAGCACATGTGTTTAGTGGAATAAAGCAACACCTACTGGTTTCACTGGTAATCTTGGTTTACCAAACATGCATCAGGCCTTAGTGATGATCTTATATCCATGTTGTCATATGAAAGTAGATATAATAATAGATTCTGGATATTGTTATACTGCATATGTTCATTTGTATCTGCATGATAGTAAAGGCTGAATTATAGTTGAGTGAGTTTCTGAAATGACCAGACAATTATTGATGTTCAGTTATTTCTAAGCCATTATATTCACTTTACTGAGGAGTCAAATCTAAACTGCAGTTACAAAATCAAGGGATATATTTGGTCAGACCTATTGTGATATTAGTTTTCCTCCATAACGCCCAGCCTTATGAAGCAGGGGTTGTTTTGATTGTTAACTTACGGATATTCCACTGTTCAGAACCAGCAGAACAACGAGGACGCAGAGAATCAGGAGAACTGTGGAAATGATAGCAGCACGACCAGCCTCTCTGTTTGAAGCATCTGGAATACAATCAGAGGAGATTTCAGTTCACAAGAAGAGCCAAGGTGATGCAGTTTCACATCAGCTCCCACTATCAGACTGTCCTTTACCCAGAGGGACAAAGACTCTACATTTCTCTACAGAGGTTTAAAATAATGTACCATTTCTCTCTCCAGCTGGAGGTGAGGTTGTGCTGGAGTCGTTCCTCTTGGTCTGGTTCTCTTGCTCCTTTGTTACTGTTTCAAATGAGAGAGGTCTTATTTAGGGACAACAGGAGTCATTATCTGCAGATTCATTAAGTGACTGTTCAACAAGAAAATAACTACAGGCCTTGAGAGTCAAGTGAGGAAAAAACCTTTAAAACAATAAATCTGTCAAAACCCTTTCCCCACTTCCTGTTTCTTAAAGTCATAAACACACATTGTAATGTTTAAGGTGAGTTTTGGGCTTTGAGTTTTTGTGGGGTTTGTGGGTTGTTATCAAAAGATGCTGATATGCTGGTAATTGTTTTGCCTCTCAGAGCTTCCAGGCTGTTCCGTATTAAACTCTTACCGACGGTGAGGTGAGTCGAACATCTGACCTCCAGCTGTGGGAGATAGACTTCATAAGACCCATTGTCAGACAGAGATACGTTGGAGATGGTCAGAGTCGAGACTCCTCTGGTCAGGTCTCCATGATTCAGAGTGGTTCTGTCTCTGTACTGAAGCATCTGGGAATCAGGGTCGTCGCGCTGACTTCTATAAACATGAACGTAAAGGGTGTGTCCTCTATTCCATTCCACTGTTCTAGAGGACAGGTTGATGGGGTGGTCCAGACGACACTGAAGAGTCGCTGATCCTCCCTCCACGGCCTCGACAGGCTGAGAGGGAATACATGCAAGAGGCAGTGCTGCGGAGAAGAACATTTGGACAGTTTTAGAGCCTTTAAAGAAACGACCCGAGAGATTTGGTTACAGAGAACTCAATGGTGCTATAGGAGGACGATTCAGGTGATAAGGTGGGGGGGGGGGGGGTTACCTTGGTTGGTGATTGCTAATGGTTACACAAGACAATAACATCGTTATGACATCATAAAGTGGCCAAAATCTGATCAGCTCCTCATAATGACACACACACACACCTGTCTGAGTAAATGTGCTGCTTGAAAACTAGATTGGAAGTGACTCAAATAAAAACAATGTAGGCTACTGTATGACACAGCGTTGCCATGCCAACACACACAACTTAGTGTAAAGGAGGAACAGGGTTGTTGTGCTAGTGCTGAGCACACCTATCACTCACACATGCATGCAGGCGCACGTTCACAAAGACAGAAACATATGGACATTGGTTACTATATCAAAAGTGTGCAAATTAGATTAGATTACTTTATTGTCATTACAAAATGCAAGCACAGTGTAACGAAATTAAGGAGGGTCTAACCAGAGTACAAAACAGTCAGTTATATACACAATTATCAGTAGTATGTAAAATAAATGATACGAAAATAAAGGTAAATAGATGGGAAATGTATAAATAAGAATAAATACACAGATAATAATAAATACAGTGAATACAGTAGGCTACCGTATAATTGCACTTCAGCATAGCACACGACAACAAGGTATTTAGAATGTATTTAGAATCCTATCCATGTGACGCACACACACGATAGTTTACTGCTGAAAGCACTTTGGTCTGAAAACCACTTCGGTCAACGTTTTATGGGGACTCGTACACTAAACCAACTGTTGGCCAATTTGCATAATTAGCACAAGTTGTGTTAAAGCATGGGGACAATAGTTAAAAGGCAGATTTGACCATGTAGGAGTGGTTTTGAGGTTTATTGAGGATGCTGAGTCCATTTCTGACATTTTCATTATCAAAAATGGAAGTTTCAACCAGAACATTTCCATATCTGTACTCTCGATGGGCTGATAGGGATTAATTTTGGGTCGATCTTGAAGGTTTAGGTGACTCTGGATCATTTGGATTGGCACAGTTTGCCTATTCAACAGTTGAGGCAATAATTGTCATCTTGTTCTCTCTACAGTAGATCCAATGGTCGCAACACTGTCAAAATCAGCGCACTGCAGTCCTGATCAGAATACATTTTCAGAAATGGTATTTAAATAATGCCACTTTATTTTAATAGAAAATGAAACGGAATGGACCTGTGCTGCTTTATTTAGAAAATCTCACATTTGTACCTTTTTCTCCCATGAAATCATCTCTTTTCCCCAGTATTTGGATTTTATACTTTTACTACATTTTGAAAGCAAAGATTATACTTTTTAATCCACTTACTAGTTACCAGTGGCGGCGCTAGGGGGTGGCTACTTGGGCTCAAGCCCCGGATGTTTCACTTTTTTTTTTTTTTTTAAATGTCTCGGGAGTAATGTG
The DNA here is from genome assembly GCA_028583405.1 of Pogonophryne albipinna. Classification (NCBI taxonomy): domain Eukaryota; kingdom Metazoa; phylum Chordata; class Actinopteri; order Perciformes; family Artedidraconidae; genus Pogonophryne; species Pogonophryne albipinna. The sequence continues at coordinate 137,103 of JAPTMU010000234.1, read as the reverse complement.
CAGTACCGGAGTCCACCAGAGAGGCATCCGCTGCGGGACATTAGCCTGTGTACTGCGTAGCCTGCCCTGAAGTAGAAGTGATCCTTCCTAGTGCCTGACGAGTTTTAAGCTAATAGCCTATACAGTTATGGATATTAGAAAGTTATTGTCATTGAAGCAGGCGCCACAAGCTGCAGCAGCAGCAGCAGTATCAGCAGCTGACAACAATGTCATCACCAGCAGTGAAGAAATGGATGATGTTTCAGGTTTGTGAATCTAATGGTGATATCTGCACTCTGGCTGACTGAGTAAGAAGTGAAAAAGAGTGATGTAACGTTAATGTTATAGCTAGTAAACATGGAGTAACCACACTAAGTATACCCTTATATGTTAGTATGTATACAGAACATGGACTAAAAATTATCCTAAGATGTAATGTTAACCCTTCATACCTCAGTCTACTTTTAAGACACTAAAATAACGTATTCCATTTTTTATTTTGTTTTTGTGCGTGGTTTCGTGGCTCTCGTTTCAGTACACATAACAACGGAACTGACAGGCAACCCTCTGAATCAGACTCCGATTGGCTGTGACTGCATCAGAGTGTCCGATTCAGAAACGTGACTCTTACACATTTTTTACGTCACAAACAAAGATGGTGGATGAGAATAGATCTATAAAACGATATGCAATGCGCCAGAATCAAGGTGAGACTATCCGCATCCTTTAAAACTCTACGCACATTCGTTTCACCTTAATAAGTAAACTGACTATTTGAGTGAGTTAAGGCATTAGTTTGCTTCATTAAAGGGTGTTAATGAGTGTTCTCCAGTGCCTTTTGTCCGCTTTAAGGTATTATTAAGGTAGGGTTAATGTTGCTCTCAAAGTGCACCAGATTGATGCTTCCAACTTCAATATTTTAAAAAAAATCTTCCCGGGGGAGCATGCCCCCGGACCCCCCGAGAGGAGGCGACGACCCCCCTAAAAGGATGTTCGGTCCACCCCCCACTTATAAAAAATAGCACTGTACCCCTGCACCCCCCCAACCCAACGACTCCTGGGCTAAGCCCCGGATCTCCTACAATCCTAAATCCGCATGGGAGCGGTAAGGGGGGTGCTGAGGGCGCTGCGAGAGAGAGAGAGCGAGAGCGAGAGAGAGAGACCGGTGCCAGCATCTGGTTAGCTATAGCACTAACGTTAAACAAGGAGCTGTTTGTTCTGGAGGCTCCGGTGAGCTAAAGGACTCTGAGTGTTTGGATGGTTAAAATACAGTTTGAAAGGAGAGTGATTTGTAAAATATCCATAAAGAAAAAGTAAATCTGTTTACAGTTCTGTTTCATCTGGGTGTTGAGAGATGTATCCATAGATCTCTTAATGTTGCTCTCAAAGTGCACCAGATTGATGCTTTTAACTTCAATATTTAACAAAAATCTTTCAAAAATACCTTCCCGCGCCTCTGTAAATCCACCACTGCTAGTTACTTTATAAATTCAGATTCACACGCAGATGTATAAACAACACCATTTTAAAATATGGGGGTTAGTATATAATAATATAATTCTCTATTTAAACTTATCAAGCTAATACACCAAATCTTTTTTTTAAGGTTTAAAACATGTGGCAACACAAGAGGAGAGCACATGTACTGTCTAAACACTCTATGCCAATACAAGAACAAAACGATGAAAGCACTTCAATGAAACCTAATCTGGATCCAGATCATGCTGGCCAAAGTAATAACATATATTCTAGATGTAATGGGCACTGACAGTGAAGCGAGAATAAAGAATCACACAACCTCTGAAATTAATAATCCGCTCTTCTTTTTGTGAGAATTTTTAACAGGTAAAAAAAACACTTACTTCAGTCAAAGCATCCTGATATAAAAGTATGATTTTCACTCTCATGTAACTGTGTCCGCAATAAGCAGAGTCTCAAATAAAGTTAGCAACTCACCCAAGATATTTTCAGCAACCAGCAACAAGAGTAAGAGTTTCTTCATTTCAAGTCCTGCTCCTGCCTCAATCTAAAGACATGCAGCCTTTCTCCCAGCTAACTCCTCCTACGCTCCCAAAGGATCTCCCTCCTTCTTCTTGACCTCAGTGTCAGAAAGAGTCAGTGTCA
>JAPTMU010000234.1:0-130000 GCA_028583405.1 Pogonophryne albipinna | reverse complement strand
ATAAACCCTCCAGAACACATCTTGAGGAAGACAACAAACTGAATCCACAGCTCCAGGACTCGGCTCATCATCGTGCAACACCTCCTGTTGCTTACTGAAACCATGTGATCTCTCTCTCTCTTTATAAACGTTAACAGTGTCTGATCTCACCTTCCCGAGGACGACCTCCTTGCTCTTGCCGCTGCGTGTGAGCAGCAGCAGGCAGCAGACCAGAAGCTTCTGCTGCAGAGGGAAACTCTCTCCGTCAGGTCCTCCGCTCTGAGACGCCATCCTGTCGCCGTAAACCTCCGACAAAACCCTCGCCACCTGAGGGAGGCTGACCCGAGACACTGTGGAACAAACAGAGGCGTTAGAGACAAGGAAGCAATAACACATGAGGAGTTAGAGACAAGGAAGCAACACGTGAGGTCTCTTGCTGTATTTAACATGTAATACTCAGAATTGGTGCAGAGTGGATTTAAAGCTAAATGTTGAAGCGTCTGCTGCTTATTTTAAACGTCCAGCAGGCGGCACTGAAGCCTCCATGGAGAATAACGTTTATTAGTCATGCAGGGTTTGTTAAAGACAGTCTGAACTGGTTAGATGAAGCTTCAGTGACGGAGGAGAAGTGAGCGCTCACCTTTAGCTTCATCTTTCTGATCCGATGATTTCTTCCTCTCGTCAGACTCCACCACCTCAACAGCTCTCCTGGAAATACAAATAAAGCAACTGTTGGTTGACTTTAATCTGTTGAGGGCAGGAAAGCACTTCCAGATTCCCACATGGAGTAGGCTCACACAATAATGATCGTTATGCTGTCAGTTCATCTCATTAAAAGCTGACACGTTCCTCTGCACTCATTTGAAATGTTTACTATTTATTAGGGATGCACGATATTGGTTTTTTGAAACCGATACCGATAATAATATAATATATATATATATTAAATGTACCTGTAGTTTTTGCACACCTGGTGGTAAAAAAAAGACTAGTAGTGAGCAAATGACATGAGCATTACTACTATGAACAAAACAAAGCCAAGAACAGTTTTGACTCTTCAAAGTGACCATATTTATTTTCCCAAATAAAGTTCTTGCCTTTTTCAAAAGCCTCGTCGATAGGTAAAAGCCCCGGTGCCTTTGCAGCTGGCTTTGGATTCGCCGCTAGTTTAGCAGCGCAGGCGTCTTCGTACGCTTTTAACACACCATCGTAGCGATGGCGATGTTTCAGGTGACTAATCAGGTTGGAAGTATTATAGCTCGTTGCCTTTTTCCCTCCTCGTGGAACTTCTGCATTGCATTTTTTAATACAAATAGCAAGCGAACTAACTCTGAAACTTTGAAATAGTCCCATACTACCGACGACATGTTTGTTTACTGTCCTGGCTTCACGGCCGCACACCATTTACGTCACAGCCAGGCATGAGTTAGGGAGCGCTGGATTTGTGAAAAACTCCCCTCTTCCTAAACCACTAATACCACAGTACTGGCAAAACGGGAGGAGCCGAGTGAAAAACAAGCGCCCCTCATCCCAATTCACCCACACCGCAGTATTTTTTTCTTTTTTTTTACCCAAAAAATATATTGTATATGATCGGGGCTATTAATACTTTTATCTGGTTTATCGGGATGACGTCATAATTCCTAATATCGGACCGATAATTATCGTGCACCACTACTATTTATTAAACAATATCTGCTTTAGTTGTTAAATAAAGGCTAAGATAATAAGTGGGAATGTTAATCAGCAGGAAAACAGATCACAATGCCTTCGTAATGCTGCTGTTGGGCGATAGATAGATTTGTAGAGTAGAAGTGTTTTCATGTAGACTATCATCAACTGAGCAGAAAGCATGCTCCACGATGTGAGCGATGATAATGTGATGTCATGATTGTACCTGCAGATGTCCAGAGCTTTCCTGGCGTCTCCAGACACCGCCGACACTTTTCTGGCACAAAAACTGAACGGCCGAGGCGTCCATGATCCCGTCCGCCGACGCCTGAGAGAAGGAGCGGGGAAAACATTATTCTTTAGAGTCATTGCGTGCCTATTGATTTGAACACGATCGTGTATCCAATCATTTCCTGGTCTTCTCTAAAGAAGAGGGACCAATGGAAACGTTGTCATGTTGCCGTTGTTCAGCATGGAAACATTCATTAGCTAACAATGACATTATTGTTCTATTGATATAAAGGGAGGTCAGGTACTCTTTAAAACAGCTGCTAGTTATGGGTACTTTTTACTGAAGTACACTTCAAAGCCTCTTTACTTTGACTTGAGTAAAGAAGTTTAGTCAGTACTTCTACTTTCACCAGAGTATTTGTAAACACGAGTACTCTGTACTTCTACTCGAGTAAAGGATGTGGTGTACTTGTGTATCTCTGCATTAAGCTTTAATACCATCATTGCCCTAACCCATGTTTAATCTGTGTGTACCTGAGAGAGTCCGGTCCTGCACGATGTCGCTGAGCTCCTGCCGGCTGTAGGGGGGGGAAGGTGAGCAGCAGGGGGCGACACTGAGGCCGAGCCTGAAGACGAGGGAGGATCCGGTCCGTCAGGTCCAGAGCGTTCGCTATACCTGGAGAGGAGAGACAGAGTTTCATTAAATTACATGGTTCACTGAGAACCTGCACACACTAGTCTGTGTTGATACGGTGTGTGTGTGTTACACGTTGTGATCATGGACCCCTCGTCTCTGTTGTGTGATTGTGATGTGCTATATGTGACATGTATGTAGTAACGTGTGCATTTTATTGTTCTCTTTTATCCTTTCGCCTCTATCTACTTGTCTTTCATCCTTTCTTTATACCTAATGCTGTATTGTGATTTTAAAAAGGTGTCTATGGACAACAGCAGCGATGTCCCTTCTTAGGTTGCATGTTCCCTAATGTCTAATAGCATGTAGTCAGAAACGCTCAGAAAAACATTTGAATATCAGAATGTTAAAAAGTCAAATGGATTAACGCTCAAAATGAACTCTATTTTGAGATCTTATTTCTCTCTCTCTTCTCTGTGTTCAAATGTTTTCGTCGTCCTGATTTCTCCACGTTATCTCACAGGAGCGGAGCTTTTATGTAACGGCGACGGGACGGTTTCTTACCGACGAGGCAGAGGCGGGACTGGCTGAGGTACGGCCACTCGAAGATGGTGTAGAGAACGTCCTGAGACTTACTGTCCAGCTGGTCCATCTCATCCAGAACCAGCAGCCTGACGAACAAACAAACATTTATTATTCACTTCTGCACTTCTCTTGGACTTAAAATCACGCTGTACATTAAATATTCCATCCTTCACATGTATATTTTCTACTTTCTTGTTTATTTATAGTCTTTTAATTTGTATTGTACATTGCCATGTCCTTTATGCTGCTGCACCACAAACATGTCCCAAATTGGGATCAATAAAGTTCTTCTTATCTTATCTTTTCTTATAAGGGATGATAATAGGACTTCACTACGATCAAAAATACAAATGAAAAGCTTTAGGGGGAAACTAAAGTATGTGAAGAAGCACGAAGCCTAACATTACAGTTAAAAAACGTTATCAGGACTCTCAATTACCTGCATCACACGTGAGACTCTTTAAGACCCATTTAACCTTTTAAACATCAACATTTTCGCCGCGGACCAAAACGGTCTGCTCTCAGTCTCGTCTCAACTAACACTAACTTATTTAATCCACAAATCAGTTCATTAGAGTTTTCTTTCAAAAGAACTCCACTAAAAGCTTTAAAGGGGACCTATCATGCAACATGCACTTTGTTGATGTCTTTTATACATAAACATGTGTCCCGGTGCGTCAGGGAACTCACTCTCTTTTCCTCCGGACCCACATCTTGGGATGACAACATGTTTATGTATCAAAGACATGAAAAGTGGATTTTGAATGATAGGAGACCTTTCAGAGGGCCCTGAGTTGGGAAAATGCTGCTCGAGTTTAAGACAGTTACTCACACAGCGGGCCCCGGGGCCGTCAGGAACCTCTGCAGCCCGCTCTGTCCTCCAGGAGCCTTCAGTTTCTCCGCCAGCAGACGGAAGATGGCGTGAGAGCTGCGCAGACTCATGCAGTTCACCAGCACCGTCTGCACCGAGGAGAGCTCCGGCTGCACGAGGAGAAACACAGTTACTAAGATGCTCACTGTTCTTGCACTTTTATTATACATGTTGCATCGTTGGAGGAGCTCAGGTCAGAAGAATGTTCTCTCTTCAAAACCCATTGTGTTTTCTAACATCAAAAACTCCAAATCGTACTAAATTAAAGTACTTCAGTAAATAAAAGCAGTGGGTTTCCACCTCTGAATCAACAAGCATTATCTGACTCCTACAATAAGCGGTTTTTTTATTCCACAGTCCAGTATTCTAATCTATAGTTAACTTCTGTATCTACTTTTGTTGCATAATTATGACAGTAAAGCCTAAATCTGCTAATCTTGACTCCAGACCTGCAGTGACCCAAACACTCCACTAGGTGTCACTGCAGCTCCACTATCTATATGTATGACAACTTTTTACTTTTACATTTTTAGCACAAACCCCTTACTTTAAAAAGCTGCGGGGGGGGGGGGGGGGATCATTAGGGTCATTGGGCGCCTATTGCAACCTAGTGTCATACAGAAAACAGTCTGTGTATACAATGACAGTATTACAATTAGAAATGGAAGATCTTTAAAGGTCTATTAATAAAGTGAGGTCCAGTTACCAGCTGACTGGCTAGTTTTTACTTAAGTACATTTCAAAGCCCATAATTCTTTACTTTTACTTGAGTAAAGAAGTTTAGTCAGTACTTCTACTTTTACAGAGTATTTTTAAAACACAAGTATCTGTACTTCTACTTGAGTAAAGATTGTGTGTACTTTTGCCCTCTCTGCTACTAGACGTTATGACCATAATAACCCTGAGAGGCTGTCCAACAGCATCATCTGGGACCCAAAGCATGCTCTGAGCAGAGAATATGAACTGCTACCCTCTAATGGAGATCACTAAGTCAGCCTGAAGCATCCTTTGTGCTCCAGTCCATCCTCTCAGTAAACACAGAGCTACAGATCAAATGCACGCTGAAGGCTCTTGAGCAGCTTTGCTCTCACTGATTGTGCTGTTATGTTAAATGTTTCTTGAAATGATTTTTGCAAACAGTTTCGTATCAGTACCTCCATCTCCTTCAGGACGCAGTTGAAGCAGGCGGTCTTCCCGGTGCCGGGCGCTCCGGAGATGTAGAGGCTGCCGGGGACTCTCTGCAGGGCTTTGTCTCTCAGGAAGCACCGGATGGCGTCTCGCTCCACCTCGCGGGACAGAAGACGCTCGGGGAGGGCCGTGTGCAAAGCCTTCTTCACGCTCAGGAACCTCGACTCTGCAGGGGGAACAAGAGAGGAAGAGGACGATGAAGATGAGGTCAAATGCATCCTTATCTTATATGGGCAGTCTTGCATTAATGTACATTCTCTAAGATATTGAAGTGACTGTTATCTTGTATATATTGATTGTTGTGTTTTTATTTATGTCTTAATGTGTGCACATGTATAAATGTGTCTGTTGATCGTTTGATTTGATTGGTTATAAGTGGATGTTGCCCAATAGGTGACCTTAAAAACAAATATTAGCGCCTCTTACTTTCTGCAAAGAGCCGAGACACTGCCTGTTTTCCCTCCGGGGTTCCGGCGGGAGTGTCCTGTCGCCGCGGTGACGACCCGGTGTTGGGAGACTGTGGTTTCCGTGGCGACAGCGACGGGACCAGCCGGCGGCGAACGGAGGAGCGGAGAGTTCTCGTCGAAGCTGAGCTTTCTGGGAGAATTCCACGGCCGGCCTGCTCTGCTTCGGGGGGGAGCCGACGCAGCGAGGAGCCGTCCAGGTTACAGCCGTTATCGTCTCCTTCAGAATAAAAGACACACGATTAAATCTCCGGGTGAAACTGATGTGGAGGAACTCAACATCTTATCATTTCAATATTCTTTCATTGTTGTATTGATAAGCAAGCCAGACCCAACAACACCAGATTGAGAACAGTCGCTTAAAAAAAAGTAGGGCTTATCCAACGTTGTTGTTGTTTTTCATACATTTTATTTTGAAATATAAATTTAGAGGTGAATTTTCCTCTAGCATAAGACCCTGAAACTGATGTGTTGTAGTTCTGTTAAGTAGAAAAACCTCCTATGTAACCGCCTATAGAGATTTAAACCAACATAAGCCTTTTTGAATAAACTGTGGGAATAAATGGAGCCGTGTGGTGTTTTATTTGCACCTTTGAAGCACTCTTTACACTAAAGAAATGCAACTAGAAATGAAGCCTAGTTGCAGAACCTAGAACCACGGGTCTCACCTGTGCGTTTCCTGGGGCTGAGGGGAGCCGTGTCTGCAGACGGGGGAGAAGGAGGAGCTCTGAGTGAGAGAGGAGACGAGAGGGTTGAGGTCCGGGCGACGGCAGGGCGTCTCGGTGGGACATCGGTTCCGATGCGACCCAGGTTCAGGTTCTGGGTTTCGGGCTTTGAAGGCGAAGCAGCCGGAGACTCCTCTCGCTGCGGCGTCTTGCCTTGAGAGGAAACTCTGCTGGATTTCCGGCGAGGGAACGCCAGCGTGGGCTGAGCCTGGCCGCTAGAGCGCGTGCTGGGCATGTTGAGCTCAAACTGAAACATAAAAGGAAGATAATCCATTAGTTCATCAAAAAAGGTAGAGGCGTGTGAGAGGGGGTTTTAACATGTTAAGCTCCCAGTGAGGTTTTTGTTTGAAGCTACAAATCTCAGTCGTCAAATGTTAAGCATTCAAACTTCTACTTTAGTAAAAGAACAAAATGATAAGCACAAGAATGCAATTAGAGCAGGGTACATGAGGAATCCTGAAGTCAAAAGTAAAACCTTTTAAGACCTTTTTTATAACCCTTTCCATACATTTTAAGACCTCATCGCCACTTTGAGTTTTAACCGGTTACCTTGGCGACACACTTTACCTCACATTGACTATATACAGTATTGATTGTCCTTCCTCCTTATCTTCCAACCATTTGGACGCAGACTTGCATTTCCCCATAACGATGTTGTTTAACAACCGGCGTAAACGGACCTTCGTGCTATCAAGCAGTGAGCGTGCGATGTCCTGTTCAGATGACGTCAAATCCAACGGGATGCCATCAATAAACTACACAGAATCACACTACACACCTACGCCATGATTACATTCAGGCAGACTGTAGAATACAACCTCTTTGGACCATTTAGATACTTATTGAAAACAAGCTACAAAATGTAATACCTTGGAAAATGCCGTTTAATAGCCTTCATTTTCGCTAAATTGATTTATCAACTTGTAATACTTCTTAAGACCCCGCGGACCCCCTGCAGAAAGAAGCACTTAGTAGTTAAACCAAAGGAGCAAAACTCTATTAGTAAAGTCCTGCATCCAAATGTTAACTTAAGTAAAAGTACTGGTAGCTGGGCCTTTTGGGTTCAAACTGAAACGTAACCCATGCACACATAAATGACAGGGCTGCTAATAATGTGATGTTTTATTTTTACATTTTCTAAGGTTGGTGAACGAAGCTTCGACTGTCAGTTTTTTAAATGTCATGCATTCAAATTCCTGCTTTAGTTATTAGCACCAATTATGCAATAAGAACCAAAAACTAAATAAGTATGGGGCTAAATAAAATAACTAATACTCTGTTGTACGAGTCCTGCATCCAAAAAGTACAACAGTACAAGTGTCACAATATACTAAAGGTATCAAAAGCACTAATTTAGCCAAATTCAAGATATATTTAACATGATTAGATTTACTGATAAAGTCATGTGTCCATGTTTTGATGTTGCAGCTGTTAACATGTGGGGCTTATTCTGCTGGGTAGTGGAGACTCCATTGGTATGTATAAAGTAGCATTACATGGAAATACTTCATTCAAATAAAAGTACTTCAAATTGTACTTGAGTAACTTTCCTCCACTAGTTGATGGCATGTTGGGCATGGCACCTGCTATCTTTCCCTAGCACACTTAGCAGTTGAAATCAACCTTAAAACACAACACAAACTACTAAGATATGATCTTTATGTTCCTTCTCATCCAAAGGTTGCACTGTATGTTTTTGTCTAGACCAAAATAGGGTTGTTTTAAGTGTAAATAAAGTTTTGTGGTGAATTGAATCCCTCAATATTACCACATGTTACACATTCTGATTAATCTAAAAACAATTGGTCACACACTTAATACCATTATAGTAACGTGTCAAAGTGTATATAGATCCTTATTTAAAAGTTGTGTTTACTCGAAATCACCAGCAGACCAAACACTATAGTATGGTTGTCAATAATGGCGCGAAAACGGTGGCGTTATCACAACGAAATAACCAGATTTCGCCATGAAAATGAATGATATTTCATCTAAAACATATCCTTTTAAAATAAATACAGCCCTGGAGTCAAATACATAACGTGAAAAATAAGCTACTAGGAATATTTTAGACGATAAACCAGCAAAGCGAATCTGAACAGTAGAATAACTCTTCCGGTTACGATTTACAACCATATTTCACCTTCCACTATTTAAAATAAATAGTTAATGATATATTTACCGTTATAAATAGTAGCAGGAAGTCTTCTCAGTTGAAAGTAGAGTGTTTTCTCTTGTCTTACAGCCCTCTGAGTCTCTTTTTCTCCGTTGTCTTCGAACACTGAAGCCGAAACTTGCGCCAAATCTCTTTCAGCTCCTCCTCCGATGCAACAGCTGTGCTTGCTTCCCCCTCAGCTTGCGCTCTGATTGGTCAGAGCAAACAGCTCCCCCAACGCTCATTGGCTGAGCGTTTTCTGGCCGGACGTACGTCACGGTTTCAATGACCAGGGGCAGTCGGTGTGGCGGGAGTTTAAATGGAACACTGTTTTTCCCGGGAAATGTAATGTTTCAAAAGTCTGTAACGGGCGCACTTTGAATGCCAGAGTCCGGGTTAAATATCACCATCTACTCAAATAACTCTCTACATGTGGTTTAATGGTTTTACTGAGAGAGTATTTGTATTTAAGGCAACATTAAATAAACTCAAGGCCTGATTTGGATATTGTAAACAACAGTTACGAAGTAATCAGATACTTTAATGCCAGTAAAGGTACAAAGAGGACCACAGATGGAATGAGCTATTAGCTATAATCTGGCATATTGCGTCTCTTCTCTTTGCTGAGATTAATGTTTTTGTCTGCATGGTCCTTCTATAAATAAATAATATCACCGTTTATACTAAATCATTCACCTCAAGACCTGATTTAGATATTGTTAACATCAGTGATGGAAGAAGTAATCTGATATTTTTTCTTCAGTAAATGTAATGGCCTATAGCACCATGGAAATACTTCACTTTGAGTTAAAGTACTGCATTCAAAGTAAAAGTATGTAATCAGCTAAATATACTTACGTATGAAAATACTCATTATTCAGTCAAAAGTTAACCCATAAGTATTTTACTATTATATGATGTTTCTGGATTCACTCATCGGTGTTTAAGGAGATGTACTCAAGTACTCTAGTACACTTTTGAGGTAGGTCTACTTGTACTTTGCTTGAGTATTGAGAATAAAGAAGCAGAAACAATTGTTGTGTTGGATTGAGAAACAGAGACAATGCAATACAAGTCATAGTTACAACAACAGTATATATTAAAAAGAAGCAAACACTACTTAAAAGAAAAATCAAAAAGACATCTGACACATGATTTCATACAGCATTCCTCCTCATTGGTCGGCAGTGATTCCCACAAACGATTACGAACATGATTGATTGAACAACAAATATTAAAATAAATAAAAACAGACTTTTAAAACTGTCTGGAGCCTTCATTTGTTTTGTTGCATTAGATCTATGAGAAAGGTTACAGGACTGTGCTCCTCCTTCAGGTTGGTGCAAGAACCAGTTGATGTGGTTTCAAGAGATCTAATCTCACTAAAGGGATAGTTTGAATTGTTGATGTGTGTAAGGCACTTCACCATTCAGTGGTTTATCTCCAGTAGATGAGGGAAGAAGAAGGAGTAGCATCAGGAAGCTAGCAGGTGCTAATCAGCAGTAAACACAAAGCAGGCCCTGAGCTCGATGGGATCGTCAGTAGTTCTGCAGGTATTTGGTCACAGTTTTGAACGATGTTCCCTGAGGAGGACTTGGATGTCTGCAGTCTGAGTGGAGGTAGAGATATTTGGTCATTTTAGGCTCATTCCCCATCATCTCTGTCCTCCTCTGAGCTTCTCCATCCATCACTCTGAAAGAGAGAAAACCAACGTTTGCGAGGGATGTCAAATGGAAAAAGTGAAATAACAAATTCATGTCATCTCAATCTTTCTTTATAAATCTAAAACTCAGACATGAAGCATGTGATATTTCATGTAAAGACAAAACTGCAATGTTTACAGCCAAAAAGCAGCACATGTGTTTAGTGGAATAAAGCAACACCTACTGGTTCACTGGTAATCTTGGTTTACCAAACATGCATCAGGCCTTAGTGATGATCTTATATCCATGTTGTCATATGAAAGTAGATATAATAATAGATTCTGGATATTGTTATACTGCATATGTTCATTTGTATCTGCATGATAGTAAAGGCTGAATTATAGTTGAGTGAGTTTCTGAAATGACCAGACAATTATTGATGTTCAGTTATTTCTAAGCCATTATATTCCACTTTACTGAGGAGTCAAATCTAAACTGCAGTTACAAAATCAAGGGATATATTTGGTCAGACCTTTTGTGATATTAGTTTTCCTCCATAACGCCCAGCCTTATGAAGCAGGGGTTGTTTTGATTTTTAACTTACGGATCTTCCCACTGTTCAGAACCAGCAGACGAGAATGAGAATCAGGAGAACTGTGGGAATGATAGCAGCACGACCAGCCTCTCTGTTTGAAGCATCTGGAATACAATCAGAGGAGATTCAGTTCACAAGAAGAGCCAAGGTGATGCAGGTTTCACATCAGCTCCCACTATCAGACTGTCCTTTACCCAGAGGGACAAAGACTCTACATTTCTCTACAGAGGTTTAAAATGATGTACCATTTCTCTCTCCAGCTGGAGGTGAGGTTGTGCTGGAGTCGTTCCCTCTTGGTCTGGTTCTCTTGCTCCTTTGTTACTGTTTCAAATGAGGAGGTCTTATTTAGGGACAACAGGAGTCATTATCTGCAGATTCATTAAGTGACTGTTCAACAAGAAAATAACTACAGGCCTTGAGAGTCAAGTGAGGAAAAAACCTTTAAAAACAATAAATCTGTCAAAACCCTTTCCCCCTTCCTGTTTCTTAAAGTCATAAACACACATTGTAATGTTTAAGGTGAGTTTTGGGCTTTGAGTTTTGTGGGGTTTGTGGGTTGTTATCAAAAGATGCTGATATGCTGGTAATTGTTTTGCCTCTCAGGGCTTCCAGGCTGTTCCGTATTAAACTCTTACCGACGGTGAGGTGAGTCGAACATCTGACCTCCAGCTGTGGGAGATAGACTTCATAAGACCCATTGTCAGACAGAGATACGTTGGAGATGGTCAGAGTCGAGACTCCTCTGGTCAGGTCTCCATGATTCAGAGTGGTTCTGTCTCTGTACTGAAGCATCTGGGAATCAGGGTCGTCGCGCAGACTTCGATAAACATGAACGTAAAGGGTGTGTCCTCTATTCCATTCCACTGTTCTAGAGGACAGGTTGATGGGGGGGTCCAGACGACACTGAAGAGTCGCTGATCCTCCCTCCACGGCCTCGACAGGCTGAGAGGGAAGACATGCAAGAGGCAGTGCTGCGGAGAAGAACATTTGGACAGTTTTAGAGCCTTTAAAGAAACGACCCGAGAGATTTGGTTACAGAGAACACAATGGTGCTCTAGGAGGAGATTCAGGTGATAAGGTGGGGGGGGGGGGGGGGGGGGGTTACCTTGGTTGGTGATTGGCTAATGGTTACACAAGACAAAACATCGTTATGACATCATAAAGTGGCCAAAATCTGATCAGCTCCTCATAATCATAATCACACACACACACACACACACACACACACACACACACACACACACACACACACACACACACACACACACACACACGTCTGAGTAAATGTGCTGCTTGAAAACTAGATTGGAAGTGACTCAAATAAAAACAATGTAGGCTACTGTATGACACAGCGTTGTCATGCCAACATGCCAACACAACTTAGTGTAAAGGAGGAACAGGGTTGTTGTGCTAGTGTTGAGCACACCTATCACTCACACATGAATGCATGCAGGCGCACGTTCACAAAGACAGAAACATATGGACATTGGTTACTATATCAAAAGTGTGCAAATTAGATTACTTTATTGTCATTACAAAATGCAAGCACAGTGTAACGAAATTAAGGAGGGTCTAACCAGAGTACAAAACAGTCAGTTATATACACAATTATCAGTAGTATGCACAAAATAAATGATACGAAAATAAAGGTAAATAGATGGGAAATGTATAAATAAGAATAAATACACAGATAATAATAAATACAGTGAATACAGTAGGCTACTGTATAATTGCGCTTCAGCATAGCACACGACAACAAGGTATTTAGAATGTATTTAGAATCCTATCCATGTGACGCACACACACGATAGTTTACTGCTGAAAGCACTTTGGTCTGAAAACCACTTCGGTCAACGTTTTATGGGGACTCGTACACTAAACCAACTGTTGGCCAATTTGCATAATTAGCACAAGTTGTGTTAAAGCATGGGGACAATAGTTAAAAGGCAGATTTGACCATGTAGGAGTGGTTTTGAGGTTTATTGAGGATGCTGAGTCCATTTCTGACATTTTCATTATCAAAAATGGAAGTTTCAACCAGAACATTTCCATATTTGTACTCTCGATGGGCTGATAGGGATTAATTTTGGGTCGATCTTGAAGGTTTAGGTGACTCTGGATCATTTGGATTGCACAGTTTGCCTATTCAACAGTTGAGGCAATAATTGTCATCTTGTTCTCTCTACAGTAGATCCAATGGTCGCAACACTGTCAAAATCAGCGCACTGCAGTCCTGATCATAATACATTTTCAGAAATGGTATTTAAATAATGCCACTTTCAGGGCTCGACATTATAAATGGCCCGCTGGCCCGGAAGCACTATTTAGACACCCCGGGCCAGCATAATGTACTTTCCACTTGCCCGCTCGGGCCACTAAAAATATTGCTTTAAAAAAATAAATGGTCCTGTGGTATTGGTATTTTGACTAGCAATTTAGTTAAATTGTTTCGTTTATCAACGCTACAACAGAGCGTTTCGTGAGTCGGTTGTCGTTGTTGGGTGGAAAGCAAACAGCTGTTTGCTGCGGAGCGCAGCGCGAGCAGGCTCCCGTGAGCGGCAGCGCGCTCATTCACTACAGAGTATCGCGCCACCCATGGGCGTCGCAGCCATTATATGAGGGTGGGACAAGTCCCCCCCACTTTTTGAAATGATTAGTTTAGACCCCCCCACTTTTACCATGTGGAAAGTCCGTGAATTGGTCTATCCACTCGCCGCACTTTGTAGAGCGCTGTGTCAGTGCTTCACTATCAAATCCATTCCACTTGCTTATTGAGAGAATGCCCAAATCAATGAAACTCCGTACCATGTTTTCATTGCTACTTTGTACCAAGGCAGATTCTCCCATAGCGCGTGCATGTTCAAGGAGTGTTGTCATAGTTGGACAGCTCAGATCTGTTGTATGAAGCGATGCCGATAGCGGAGGTAAGGAGAGGAGTTTCATCTTTATGTCATGATAGAGATACAAATAGTTTAGATGAGAAAAGGCATCGAAATGCCAGGTTACTAGTATTTATCATGTAAACAGGGAACATGAATAACCCGATCTCTCTTTGCTCATGTAAACACCATGATGTACTGTGGAGACACAGTCAGTGTGTTTTACTGGAGCCTCAGTTCGATAAGAGATTATTTTCTGAGTTCTTTAACTTCGGTACTCAATATGATAATGAGCATTATGTTTTAATTATACTTCTTATCATTCAGAAGCTTTTTGTGTGTGTTTATGTTTTACTGAGTGCTTATAGGCCATTTCCATCCCAGTATTCAGTTAAATGTTTATTTTATGTGCACATTACATAGACTAGCTAATATTCTACCTACTGCTTGGGACTTTGAGTCTTCAAAATGTCCAATGTCACAGACTGGGACTTACTTTAGAGTCAGTTGTATTTACATTCAGTATGACTTGTTATGATTCAATGTGAAAGACTATACTGCTCAATAAATAATGATCACTTCACCACCTCTCTTGACATCTAGGCGCTTGAGAGTGAGTCAGAGGCAGAACACAGGGACAGTGGAGAGAGGTCCGTTGCTGAGGTGATGAAAGGGAAATGGCAGTTTAGAGTAAATTGTGATGTGGACTCTCATCCCAGAATGTTAAGGAAATCAGTGGGGATATTGAACAGGAAACATTTCAGTCAAGGGGCATCATGTGACCAATATAGACAGAAGAGCAACATTTAAGTCAATGATACCATTCCTAGGTGAACTTAACATCTGTATGGAGTCAGATCAGTCTCAATATTAATACATGCTCACAGAAGGATTCACAAATGTATTTTGCGATTTATATATAAATGACTCCACAACAATATCTCTCAATGCACTCACAAATATGTATTGTTGTATATAAATGTACAAAAAATGGGCATTTAAACTGCTTTTTATTAATTCAAAGACGGCTCTGAATTAATAATCAAATATGTTTCCTTTCTTTACTACTGGATGAAATTACAAAATGTACCCTTCATTTCCCTCATGCTAGTAGTTTTTTTGGACCCCCACACCCCCCGTTAAAAATGTCCCCCCCACATTCAGGATGCTTCCTACGCCCATGGCGCCACCTAACCATTCGCCAAAAATGTTTTTAATACCAGCGGTAACCGGCCAAGCGCCGTGCAAAAAACAATCTTCAAATAAAAGAAAGTCACCGGAGGAGTTAAAGGAGAGTGACAGGGAGCATGAGAAGAAGAGGGAGAGAAAGTTTCACCCAGCTTGATCGATGGAGTTGGCTTCTGGTGCAGTGACGCGTCCTAAAACCCTTTTATAATCTATCGATTAGATTTAAGATTCGAAAATGATAAAAGTAGGGTAGACATGTGGAGATTATCCGGCTGAACAAAACGTGCATTTATCAAACAGGTTTGTTTTCCACAGACCTTATTTCCAGCTATTTTCCAAAACCCTGTGGAGAAATGCCATTGCTTTTTGTCGAGGGAACCAGCAGCTTACTTCCTGGTTTTAGGACGCGTCACTGCACCTCTCAATATGATGCCAATATAAACAAGGTCTTCTGTGGCTCTGTACATCAATGTCGACCTATGCTGACAAGTAAGTGAAGAGTAGACAATATAAAGGTATTAGCTATAGGGAAATGTCCCAGCAGTTTAGGATAATGAAGGTTCTAATCAAATCTGCTACATAGCCATTACATTTCTAACTCCTAATGACAGGAAGACAGAAAGCGCATTATACAAATAATAATACTCATAATAATAGCAGACATTATTTAGCAATGACCAAAATATCATTATTTTAATAAACCAAATATGAACAATTGAGGAAAATGAGGAAGACCTGATTATTCAAATGTTGTACAAGTAGTAATGTAGTTAGTGCATAAATTACTATTGCAACAAATGTGTTAATTTTCTTCATTATTAGTCGATTTTTTTTTGGACGAATGCTCCGGGCCAGTGGTTACAATGGTGGGGCCAGTGGTTACAATGGTGGGGCCAGTGACAATACAATTCCACCGGCCCGGAGGGCCAGTGGCATTTTACCGTTAATGTCTACCCCTGCACTTTATTTTAATAGAAAATGAAACGGAATGGACCTGTGCTGCTTTATTTAGAAAATCTCACATTTGTACCTTTTTCTCCCATGAAATCATCTCTTTTCCCGAGTATTTGGATTTTATACTTTTACTACATTTTGAAAGCAAAGATTATACTTTTTAATCCACTTACTAGTTACCAGTGGCGGCGCTAGGGGGTGGCTACTTGGGCTCAAGCCCGGGATGTTTCACTTTTTTTTTTTTTTTTTTAAATGTCTCGGGAGTAATGTGCAGTACCGGAGTCCACCAGAGAGGCATCCGCTGCGGGACATTAGCCTGCGTACTGCGTAGCCTGCCCTGAAGTAGAAGTGATCCTTCCTAGTGCCTGACGAGTTTTAAGCTAATAGCCTATACAGTTATGGATATTAGAAAGTTATTGTCATTGAAGCAGGCGCCACAAGCTGCAGCAGCAGCAGCAGTATCAGCAGCTGACAACAATGTCATCACCAGCAGTGAAGAAATGGATGATGTTTCAGGTTTGTGAATCTAATGGTGATATCTGCACTCTGGCTGACTGAGTAAGAAGTGAAAAAGAGTGATGTAACGTTAATGTTATAGCTAGTAAACATGGAGTAACCACACTAAGTATACCCTTATATGTTAGTATGTATAC
The DNA here is from genome assembly GCA_028583405.1 of Pogonophryne albipinna. Classification (NCBI taxonomy): domain Eukaryota; kingdom Metazoa; phylum Chordata; class Actinopteri; order Perciformes; family Artedidraconidae; genus Pogonophryne; species Pogonophryne albipinna. The sequence continues at coordinate 113,585 of JAPTMU010000234.1, read as the reverse complement.
AGAACATGGCTAAAAATTATCCTAAGATGTAACGTTAACCCTTCATACCTCAGTCTACTTTTAAGACACTAAAATAACGTATTCCATTTTTTATTTTGTTTTTGTGCGTGGTTTCGTGGCTCTCGTTTCAGTACACATAACAACGGAACTGACAGGCAACCCTCTGAATCAGACTCCGATTGGCTGTGACTGCATCCACTCAGAGTGTCCGATTCAGAAACGTGACTCTTACACATTTTTTACGTCACAAACAAAGATGGTGGATGAGAATAGATCTATAAAACGATAAGCAATGCGCCAGAATCAAGGTGAGACTATCCGCATCCTTTAAAACTCTACGCACATTCGTTTCACCTTAATAAGTAAATGACTATTTGAGTGAGTTAAGGCATTAGTTTGCTTCATTAAAGGGTGTTAATGAGTGTTCTCCAGTGCCTTTTGTCCGCTTTAAGGTGTTATTAAGGTAGGGTTAATGTTGCTCTCAAAGTGCACCAGATTGATGCTTCCAACTTCAATATTTAAAAAAAAATCTTCCCGGGGGAGCATGCCCCCGGACCCCCGAGAGGAGGCGACGACCCCCCTAAAAGGATGTTCGGTCCACCCCCCACTTATAAAAAAATAGCACTGTACCCCTGTACCCCCCCCCCCAACCCAACGACTCCTGGGCTAAGCCCCGGATCTCCTACAATCCTAAATCCGCATGGGCGCGGGAAGGGGGGTGCTGAGGGCGCTGCAGCACCCCCTAGCGGAGGGCAGGGGGTGCTGAGCTCCCCTGTCTGAATTATTATTTGACGGTTATTGCTGCTCCCGCTGTGCATAATCTGTGTAATATGTAGCCAATAAATTCCACATTGTTGGCTACAATTCTGTAGCTCCGGACAATTCTACCTCAATAATATAATACATTAACCGTGCTTTACGTGAACCTCATCATGACACTAGAGAGGACGGCAGGACTGTAATTTCCAGTGTTCAGTGAATGCAACAGAGGCAACACCAGACCAATCAGAGAGTTGCAAGGAAATAAAAGTGTGCTTGTGTCATTCAAGCTCGGCTCTGTGTGTGTGTGTGTGTGTGTGTGTGTGTGTGTGTGTGTGTGTGTGTGTGTGTGTGTGTGTGTGTGTGTGTGTGTGTGTGTGTGTGTGTGTGTGTAAATAGCGCATTTAGTGTGTGTGTGTGTGAGAGAGAGAGAGAGAGAGAGAGAGAGAGAGAGAGAGAGAGAGAGAGAGAGACCGGTGCCAGCATCTGGTTAGCTATAGCACTTCCGTTAAACAAGGAGCTGTTTGTTCTGGAGGCTCCGGTGAGCTAAAGGACTAATACACCAAATCTTTTTTTTTTTAAGGGTGAAAACATGTGGCAACACAAGAGGAGAGCACATGTACTGTCTAAACACTCTATGCCAATACAAGAACAAAACGATGAAAGTACTTTAATGAAGCCTAATCTGGATCCAGATCATGCTGGCCAAAGTAATAACATATATTCTAGATGTAATGGGCACTGACAGTGAAGCGAGAATAAAGAATCACACAACCTCTTAAATTAATAATCCGCTCTTGATTTTGTGAGAATTTTGAACAGGTAAAAAAAACACTTACTTCAGTCAAAGCATCCTGATATAAAAGTATGATTTTCACTCTAATGTAACTGTGTCCGCAATCAGCAGACTCTCAAATAAAGTTAGCAACTCACCCAAGATATTTTCAGCAACCAGCAACAAAAGTAAGAGTTTCTTCATTTCAAGTCCTGCTCATCCTCTAATCTAAAGATGCAGCTTTTCTCCCTGCTATTTATGCAGTCGGAGGGAGGAGCTCTCCAAAAGGGGATCTCTCTCTCTCTCTCTCTCTCTCTCTCTCTCTCTCTCTCTCTCTCTCTCTCTCTCTCTCACACACACACAGAAGTAACTGCAATGGTTACATGTTAGTCTCTCTGAGTTCAACAAGCACAGATATTAAGGTTTCCTGCAGAGAATACACGAGCCCTCCTAAAATCATCAATTAACTAATGAACTACATCTTCTTCAATAGTATTCTCCCTACTTGGGGTTATAAAATGAAAGTATAAGTAAGATTATTACCTGAGAGAAACTGTGAGAGTAGTCCACATGTTGAAAGCTGTCCAATGTGAGGCGAAACGAACAGTGGGCGTCGTTACTTCCGTTTGGCGGGTTTTTACATAGATAGATGGGTTTTTAGGGCTTTCGCGGATCTGATTGGCTGGAGTCACAGCGTCGGAGGCGGGGTCATTGATGTATAATTAGAGCCACCAACCGTCCGCGGGAGTTTGAAATGTTTTGGTGGAATACAATTTCCTGGTAATAGGCCACAAGGTGAACCCTGTTATCGTTTCATCCCGCTCCACAGAAGTGGAACTACACAATCTTTAGTTCATAAAAAAGAACGAGTCATGCTTATCCACCAAAAAAAAGTTTGTCGCTAAAATTCCTGTCAATTCTTCTAGGCACGTAATTATTGGCTGAACTAGTCCCTTCAAAGCGTAATAATATCTTGATCAAAAGTAGTGCCACGGTTCGTCACGTGATCGTGCTACACCAATTGGGTAGCTGCATATTGTCAACAGAAGTGAAAGATGGCCGCCTACATGGTTACGCTAAACCAGACCAAATGGATTCTAAACAGTGCTGTATGCTTGTTTTATGTCATGTTTCGTCATATGTCTTAATTAGGGCTGTCAAGTTAACGCGTTAATAACGCGTTAACGCAAAAAATTTTTAACGCCACTAATTATTTTAACGCGATTAACGCATGTGTAATTTTTTTCTCCCTCGGCCGCCCCGTAGTTTCAGAGCGCATCGAGTTTAAAATACCATCTACAAGCTGATAATGACAGCCCCGCTCCTGCCGTCCGCTTGTGGCAGACCACACTTCCACGCTCACCGGCAGGCACCGACTGGCCATCGGGAGGACCGGGAGGGTGTGTGTATGTGTGGCCCGAGCGAGCGAGAGAGAGACCTTACGTGCATTTTTGTTGTTAGCATCTGGTGCTAGCTAGCTGCGCTAACGGATATAAGGAGCTGTTTAAATGAAAACAGAGGAGCGACATTTCGCCACAACTGCGCCGAGCACTTGACTTTATGCAGGAAGCCAGACCGTGGGACATTGTACGAGAAGTCAGCACGGATAGTGCACAACATGATTGCAGCGTCCAGGCAGCTCCCGTTCCAGCATATGCCTTGAGTTGCACATAGCTCCAACGATCCATCACACACACACACACACACACACACACACACACACACACACACACACACACACACACACACACACACACACACACACACACACACACACACACACACACACACACACACACGTATGAGAGGTTGAATTGAGGCGAATATTTGTAATGTTCAGAGGTTGTTGCGTTTAATATTCATGAGAATATTTGTCATTGTTCAAATGATAATAAACATTAGCATAAAGCATATTTGTCCACTCATATGTTGATAAGAGTATTAAATACTTGAAAAATATTCCTCTCAGGTACATTTAGAACAGATCAAAAATGTGCGATTAATCGCGATTAAATATTTTAATCGACTGACAGCCCTAGTCTTAATACATCACTAAGTGCGAGGTATTTGCGTTATATACGCGGTATTTGTGAGAGGTAAAAGAAAGTCATTTGCTGTTACATGTGAGAAAGGTGACTACCTTAAGGCTTTTAGAAGTTTAGGTACTAACTTTAACTTGGAGCAATCAACATTTGCACTTCTTTGCCGGTATGTATGTCACGTATATGATCAGCCAGCAACCGAAAATGTAAATGATGCTAGGTACAAGGCTTTCTGTATGGCATCATCGGCCTTGCCAGAATTAAGCATTCCCCCTACTCCTGATGCCCTCCATCAGCACTGCAAAAGGGCAAATTACCAGGCAGCAATAATGAGGTCCTGTCTCAAAAGAGAAATAAATGCTCCATCACCTGCTGGATATGGTTGGGAAACAGAGGATGGGAACTTACACGTCACCTGGATGACAAGAAATCCTGCCCCTGACAGTGTGTTGAATGTGATACACTGCAGCTGCAAAGAGTCTGCCTGTGAGAAAGGCAGATGTTCATGCTTCTCTGCAGGACTCTGTTGCACAGACTTATGTCGTTGCTCAAATTGTGCAAATAAAAAAGAAACAGAGGAAGAGAACGATGACTGCCCTGACACTGACAGTGAGGAATAGGAGTGTCCTTATTCTGTTTTGTACTGTTTTCTATGTCATACCTTTTATATTTGTAATAAATCTCGTTTTTATGGTTCATCAGTGTTGTTTTCATTTGTGGAGGGATGAATGAGTAAATAAATGAATCAATGGACATTGGTATAAGTACTGCATTTTATTGATCTAATTTACTTAACGTAACAAGTTAACCTTCTTCTTGGACGCAGCTATGCATGAAATCAAGTCATGTTTATTTTAAGAGTGCATTTAACGTGTACAGGGTAACAATAACAACAGACAGACAAAAAGTACTCAGTCTAATGGAATAATCCACGAGCTCAGCCAATGAACCTAGCGATGCGAACATGGTAGTCCAGGAATGTTGTTGGAGCTGGAGTTGGCTGATAAACGCTGCTAGCCAATCTTGATTCGATGGTCAACTCTGTTCCCAGATAGTAAAACCTCTCACAAATACCGCGTATATAACGCAAATACCTCTGACTTAGTGATGTATTAAGACATATGACAAAACATGACATAAAACAAGCATACAGCACTGTTTAGAATCCATTTGGTCTGGTTTAGCGTAACCATGTAGGCGGCCATCTTTCACTTCTGTTGACAATATGCAGCTACCCAATTGGTGTAGCACGATCACGTGACGAACCGTGGCACTACTTTTGACCGAGATATTATTACGCTTTGAAGGGACTAGTTCAGCCAATAATTACGTGCCTAGAAGAATTGACAGGAATTTTAGCGACAAACTTTTTTTTGGTGGATAAGCATGACTCGTTCTTTTTTATGAACTAAAGATTATGTAGTTCCACTTCTGTGGAGCGGGATTTCTTTTCTAAAGGACTTTTCGAGGTTCACCTTGCGGCCTATAAATGATTACCATCAGCTGAACCCTCCCGCCTTATCCACAATTATTCTGTGTTTTTATAATGTGTTACTAACTGCTATAATCTGTTAATATTTATTGTTCCTTTATTGTTCCTTTATTAATTTACATGCTGCTTTGACAAAACAATGTACCAAATTCGGATTAACAAAATAAATATAATCTATTGTCAGACAAAGCACTTTGTAAAACCTGTTTTCTAAGGTATTATATTAATACATTATTTTATTTATTAGCAAAAAAGGGAATTTACTTCAGAAAATCCTTAAAACAATTGTTCTAAATAAGCAAAACAAGATTAAAAGAAAAAGCAAAAAGCTATAATTGTGGACTTTTAGCCCTCATTTACTAATCCCTTAGTTTGCATTAGCATTACGCAGTGCTACTGTATCATTGCAATGTTATTCTTACTCCCCTACATTTCAGAGGGATATAATGTACAGTCTGACAGCTTTAGTTACCTTCAACAGCCTCCCAGCCAAACCATCAACAACAGTAAAATACTGCATATGCAATTTAATGCTTGTAGAATCTGTAGTTGTTTTGTATTGTCGATGTAATGTGTGAACGAGCGATAGAGAAGACCATTCTGGCCAAAAGTAATACAATATATTCGAAATGTAATGGGCAGACACTGACAGTGAAGCAAGAATGACACAACCTCTTAAACTCAGTTAATACTCCGGGTCAATTGTGAGGAGCTTGAACAGGACTCTCTTTAAAAAGAGATTTTTAATCTCAATGAGACCTATCCTGGTTAAATAAAGGTAAAATAAATAAAGACACTGACAATAGTCAAGAATCTCAAGATGTCATGATGTAAAAGTGTGATCTTCATTCAAATGTAACTGTGCAGACTCTCAAATAAAGTTAGCGACTCACCTGAGATATCAGCACACAGCAACCAAATTATGAGTTTCTTCATCATCAAATCCAGGAGAAAAGTTGATGTCCCGCTGCAGATACCTCAGATTTAGCGACTTGCACTAAACTGTCAACTGTGTCAACCAGGGCCGTATTCACCATATACATTGGGGGGGGCACATCCCCCCCAATATTCAGATACACTCAAAATGTCCCCCCCAATAAATAGCAAAAATGTTGGTTATTTGTATACTTGAAAATCTATATTTTCTGTTATTGTGAACTTCACCAAAATGATATTTCTTTTCATATGTAAATTGGTTCCTTATTTTGTACCGGGGGGTGTATTTCGCCACCTTCAGTTAGCTTGATGCTCCAAGCAGGTCAGTCATGTTTTAATTTGCCCTCCATCAGTTCTGGTATATTTTCTAGTTAGCCCTAAAGTAATCTATATTATTTTATTTCGTAATGGTAATGTTAATGAACCCTCCGGTTTAGCTTCTTTGTGTAAGTAACTTGTAGTTCTGATGTTAAAACCAAACCTTTCAGGAATAGTAGCTAACTAGCTGTGGGCTAGCTGGTTTCAGTTGTTAGCCAGGGTTTGGCGGGCTAGTGTCAGCTATGTGGAAAATGACGGTGTCGTTTTGGATGTAATCCAATAGATATTTATTCATGTGGATTATTTCTATTTTATTTTGTAATTTGTAGGGTGTGGAAAGATTTAAAACTGTGATGTGTGACACCTATGGAATACCAAAGGTGCCAGAATTAATTAAATAATAAATACTCTACAATTATTATGAAATAGTATTTCATAATCGTCAGAAGCATTTAAAAGATACTCACACGCAGGAGATTTGCAGTGTGCATCATAGCTTGTGCTGCGTTTAGAACGCTCAGAATTGCTAATAAACATGTTTAATTATCTTATATCCAGCACGGCTGACCCGTATTCATCACATCAGCAACTGCAGATCGCCGAGGTCAAGCTGTAAGCATGAGCAAGAGGAAGGGTGGCAGTCCCTTTAGACAGTTTTTTGGGCAGCCTCAGAAAAGAAAAAAAGTAAGTTAAGAGCAGTGAGAAAGTGAGTATTGTTACCAGTCAGATAGCTTATTTACTGATAATATTTCTTCCATGTTCACTCTGGTGTGTTCAGAGTAAAGAGAGAGAGGGAGAGAGAGAATGTGAGCATGGCGACCAGACAGGAAGAGTGTGCGCTGGTGACATGGAGGTAAGTCAGAAAGGAGCTATATTGATGGTTAAGACAGAATAATGACAACATAGCAGTCTAATGTTAATGTACAGACTCCTGTGTCCCCCCCCCCCCCATATGTATAATGTGTATCAACAGTCTTTCTAGTCAATAGTTTACTGATATTTCTTCCACAAACCTGTCCGCAAACCTACAAAGCGTTACACCGGTCAGGCTGCAGCCCATATCCATCCCGATGCCCAGTCCTTGTACAGAGTCCAATTCTACAATGCCTTGGACACAGTGAATACTCAATTCATAGAGAGGTTTGAACAAGCTGGATTCCACAAGCTGCAGCAGCTTGAAAATGTGCTGCTACATGGAGACATGGACAAGGTGGTAGAAGAGTATCCTGAATTGAATTCAAGACTACTGCAGGTGCAGCTGGCCATGTTTGGGGCTAATTACACCTATTAAACAAGCTCAGATGTTGCTAGCATTATTCGGGAAATGGTGCCAGAGGTGAGAGGTCTCTTCGGTCAGGTGGAAGCTTTAGTAAGGCTTCTGTTGGTCGGCCCTGCCTCTTCTGCAGAGGCTGAGAGGAGTTTTAGTGCCCTGAGGAGGCTTAAGACATGGCTTAGATCATCGATGAGTCAAACGAGGCTGAATAATGTGGCCATATGTCATGTGCACCAGAAGAAACTGGACAGACTGGACCTTGAAGGAATATGCCAGTCTTTTATCAGTGCCAACGATAAGCGCAAAAAGGCTTTTGGGTCCTTTACTTGAGGGTTAGGCTTTTTGGGCGGGTGTCTGGGAGGAAGTTGGTGGTCTTTTTGACTTTGAATGAGCGGCAAGCAGCTAGTGCGAGTCGTGGCTGTCAAACAAAAGGGCAATAAAGTGTTCCTGTTTCTACTGAAATTGCGTGGCACAGACCTTTCTATGGATTGAAATGCTTTAATGTGATTATGGTTATAGTTGTACTTTATTCATCCCTAATCTCTGCCATTACAAACAACAAAACAAGAAAAGCTAAACTAGATAAAATAGGGCGATGTAATACAATGCACAATTAGACATTATGGTAAAATATTTTAACCAGTTAACCCCCAAGCCTGTTTTTCAGGTCTCAGGTTTGAAAATGACATTCAGAACAATTGACTATATCTTCACTTCTAAAAATGGTTAAATGAATAATCTTTGTTCTCAAAGCAACGATAAACCTGTGAGTTGGATGTAGAAAAAGTCAGAATCAATATAGATGTTTTTAAAGTAAATTCAGATTGAACATAGTAAAAAAATGTAAATGATAGTGTCCGTGCAAAAAATAAACCATTACTTATTGTGAAAACCAGCCTTGAATGATGGGATAGTAGACTAAAAGCTTTAGGAATCCAAACTATAACATATAATAAGTACCCTGTATCAAGATTGATGCCAAACAAGTATTTCCAAGGCACACCTTTATATGATCATTATAGTTATACAAAATAAGAGAATAACAGAATAACAGGTATGAAATCATTCCAACTCATAGTACAGTTTAAAAAGGGAGTGATTTGTAAAATATGCATAAAGAAAAAGTAAATCTGTTCAGTTCTGTTTCATATGAGTGTGGTTGAGATGTATCCATAGATCTCTTCATGTTGCTCTCAAAGTGCACCAGATTGATGCTTTTAACTTCAATATTTAAAAAAAAATCTTCCCGGGGGAGCATGCCCCCGGACCCCCCTAGAGGAGGTTAGGTCACCCGCCTGCCCACACCCCCCGTCAAATTGTCCCACCCACATTGAGGATGCTTCCTACACCCATGCCTGAGACACAGTATCGTGACTATTGTTGTGTTTTGCCCCCACGGGCAGGGGCATGGGGTTTAACAGGTTTTAAAGTATCCAATGTGTTAGTGATTTTTTATGTATTTTCCTTTAGAATGGCAGGAAATTAGGATTCAAATTTTTATTGAATTTTTGGTCCCCCCCAATGTTGGGTCCATGAATACGGCCCTGGTGTCAACTAAACGGTACTCAGAGGGAGCGTGGTGGTGTACACATGGATGTATAATAAGAGGTGTTGTACCGCCGTTTGGCCAGCACGAATATTTTCATCTGAGTCCGGCGCACTTCCTGGGGGTAAAGAGGCGTGTTGAACGGTGTACACCACGCTCTCATTGTGTCATACATTCAACAGATTGTAAAGCGCCCAGCGACAAATGTGTTATTTCGGCTATTGAGCTTCAGATATATGTAAAAAATATACTTAAACATTTAAAAAACAGACATAGTACAACATTCAAAACAAAACCAACAACAGGTAAATAAAAAGAGAAAAGGTCCAAAGCAGTTTTCTGGCAAATAGTATAAAACGACTTTTTTTAAGAATAAAGGCAGTTCTGACAGGTTCGAATAGAGCTGAATTAACAAAGCCACAAACAGTTATTTACACACATAGCAAAGACAAATGAGGACATAAAGAAACATTCAGATAAAACTAACAATCAGCCTGTCCAACTATCATCAGTCAGTTAGTGCAGACCACCAGCAATACAGAGGAGTAAACCCCCAAATGTCTGGATGTGATCACATGACCAGAACTCTGTGTGTTCTACATGAACAGATTGGATCCAGTCTGCAGTCTGAGTGTTACACAGCGGCTTCAGAGAGTCCCTCAGAGAAGAATCAGAGGACATCAGGGGAGAATAACTCTGACGTCATTCACTAAAACCTGTTATTATTTAAAGAGACTATCCACCGGACACTTTATGAGGAACTCCAGGGTGTAATGTTTCTATGTTGTACATGAAAGACTCAACTTGCTGGACGTTAACAGGGTTTATTTACCAGTGCTGACTCACACACGTTATACATGCTTACTGTCTACTTCAGGGGTGCCCAACCAGTCGGATCGCAGGGAGATTCCCAGTCGATCGCGAGATGTGTCTAAAAATAGAACAACAATATTCTGTTATATCGTTAATGTCCTATGACATAATCTTCCCGTGCCAGAATAATGCACTTGAACGCACCAAAGCTTTGTGATTGGCCGGCGTGACCCCATGTGTCGGGGCGTGGCTGGTTGGCAGTGGGCACTATTTCGCTGACGTTGTTGTCCGTGGCAACAGGAGTGACAGTCGGCACACACACAAGACCGCAATTATAGCAGAAGCAAAAAAGCCCAAAATATATAATTTTCACTCCGAATGGGAGGATGATTATTTTTGTATCTATTCCAATTCAAAGTCCATCTGTCTCTCATCTGTCTCTCATCTGTCTCTCACCTGTCTCACATCTGTCTCTCATCTGTCTCTCATCTGTCTCTCATCTGTCTCTCATCTGTCTCTCATCTGCAATGCGAGCGTGACTTTATCGAAGAAGGGTAATTTAGGAGCGGCATTTCAAAACAGTGCACAAACGCTACGAGACGGAACTCCCTCCTAATTCTGCCCTCCGCTCCCAAAAGGGGAGGGGCCTGAAAGGACAGCTAAATGCACAGCAGTCCATTTTCACCAGGCCCAACAACAAGAGCAAGGCTGCTACCAGAGCATCTTATCGTGTCAGTCACGTTCTTGCGAAACACATGAAGTCTTTCAAAGACGGCCAAGTTGTGAAAGAAGCATTCCTGGAGGCTGCCGACGCGCTTTTTGGGGACAGTAAAAAATAACAGAAGCATTTCAACAGGTTTTTGATATAATACAAACTCAAGTTGGATACCGTTATTAATCAGCTGAAAGTTTTAGTTTGTTTGAACTTATTCATTATAATTATTGTACAAAATGGTATAAGAATGCAAACTTAAATTGATTATAGTCTATTATCAGTTCAGGTTAAGAAACTAGTGTTGCTTGCATCCTATTTTAAAGGCATTTCTTTTTATACTCTACTAAAATGCAACAAAAAAAGGGTTTGATTCTATTAATTTTGTCTTTTTTATTGCACTTTGGCAGCAGATTCCTGAGTAGCTTCAGATCTGAGTTGTCTTATTAGTAAGCCTCATTTATACTTTTGTAGCAACACTATTTTTATATAATGGCAAAGAAAGGGTTCAGAGTCTTTTCTTTTTCCCTGTGTCATATGTGGCAGCACTGTTCAATGTTTCTTGAAAACATTACCCACTGTAGTGACGTGTGAATAAACTCCAACTCTGTATCAACAACACTGTTGTGTAACTTCAGTTAAATACTTGTATGTGTGTAGATTAGAAAGAGGTAAGATAAAGGATCTGCAGTATTTTATGAAGTATTAATCGTACAATGGTCAGTTTTATACAAGTAGAAGAGTGTATTTACCTGGTAGTAGGCTGTCAGTAATGGCCTCTCTATTTGGACTGGTAGATCTCGGCAGACTGGCAACTTTAAAAGTAGCTCTCGGTTCAAAAAAGGTTGGGCACCCCTGGTCTACTTCATCACTCCTAGTGTATCTATATGCTGTGTAGACAGCAGGGGGCGCAGTTATACTGAGAGCACAATACATTCACATGAATATCACACAGGGGTCCAAACTTTCTTCACTGAGGGCCACATACAGAACAACACACGAAGCGCTGGGCCCCTCACTAGAGATCAGGTTGCCTCATAAGTTAGTAAATCAATCAAATAATGACTTTGACTTGATACTTGAATATGCTTTGAGAAAACACCAACAGCCTAAAACCCCAGCTCTCCGTAGGGTTTCATTTATCTTGTTAAAGTGTTGGCAGCTCATTCCTTCAAACGGAGCCTCTGGTTATAATAAGGGGAAATATGAAGGGTCTCTTTCAAGCTTGTTGTGCAGAGAAGTTATTGGGCTTTGTTTTATATTAGCCACGATTTGTTAGAAAATGTTCTCAACTTGAATTGACTGAATTTATTTGAAATGTGGGATTATTATTAATACAAGAATAATGCTGCGGAATAACTGTTTACATATATTTTAAAAGTACAGAATAAGAAAAGCAAGTTTCATGTTTGATAAGAAAAGACGGATCTTTATTAATCCCCATGGGGAAATGCAGAGTTCAAACAGCAACAGGTTGAGAATGAAAAACAGGACGGCACAGATTAAAACAATTTAAGATCAAATCAAAGATACAAATAAAAATGATAGAAAACTATGAAATAAGAGCTGAAATAAAATGAACATAAATACACATCTTGGGTCACATATACATCTTAATAATAAATAGACTTATTTTGTTAGCGCTTTTACAGGTGCTCAAAGACGCTTTACAGATATAGTGAAAAGATAAGAACAACAAATGAATATAGTTAAAGTAATATCAGACATATGTACATGTCCTCTCTCAGTGGGTCGGGTGTTCTCTCAGTGGGTCGGGTGTTCTCTCAGTGTGTCGGTCGTTCTCTCAGTGGGTCGGGTGTTCTCTCAGTGTGTCGGTCGTTCTCTCAGTGGGTCGGGTGTTCTCTCAGTGTGTCGGTCGTTCTCTCAGTGTGTCGGTCGTTCTCTCAGTGGGTCGGTCGTTCTCTCAGTGTGTCGGTCGTTCTCTCAGTGGGTCGGGTGTTCTCTCAGTGTGTCGGTCGTTCTCTCAGTGGGTCGGTCGTTCTCTCAGTGGGTCGGGTGTTCTCTCAGTGGGTCGGGTGTTCTCTCAGTGTGTCGGTCGTTCTCTCAGTGGGTCGGTCGTTCTCTCAGTGGGTCGGGTGTTCTCTCAGTGTGTCGGTCGTTCTCTCAGTGGGTCGGGTGTTCTCTCAGTGTGTCGGTCGTTCTCTCAGTGTGTCGGTCGTTCTCTCAGTGGGTCGGTCGTTCTCTCAGTGGGTCGGGTGTTCTCTCAGTGTGTCGGTCGTTCTCTCAGTGGGTCGGTCGTTCTCTCAGTGGGTCGGGTGTTCTCTCAGTGTGTCGGTCGTTCTCTCAGTGTGTCGGTCGTTCTCTCAGTGGGTCGGTCGTTCTCTCAGTGTGTCGGTCGTTCTCTCAGTGGGTCGGTCGTTCTCTCAGTGGGTCGGGTGTTCTCTCAGTGTGTCGGTCGTTCTCTCAGTGGGTCGGGTGTTCTCTCAGTGTGTCGGTCGTTCTCTCAGTGGGTCGGGTGTTCTCTCAGTGTGTCGGTCGTTCTCTCAGTGGGTCGGTCGTTCTCTCAGTGGGTCGGGTGTTCTCTCAGTGGGTCGGGTGTTCTCTCAGTGTGTCGGAGTCTCGGTCGGATCTCGGATCTCGGTCGGGTCTCGGTCGGATCTCGGTCGGGGGTCTCGGATCTCGGTCGGATCTCGGTCGGGGGTCTCGGATCTCGGTCGGATCCCGGTCGGGTCTCGGTCGGGGGTCTCGGTCGGGTCTCGGATCTCGGTCGGGGGTCTCGGTCGGGTGTCTCGGTCGGATCTCGGTCGGGGATCTCGGTCGGGGGTCTCGGTCGGATCTCGGATCTCGGTCGGGGGTCTCGGTCGGATCTCGGTCGGATCTCGGTCGGGGGTCTCGGTCGGATCTCGGTCGGGTCGGGGGTCTCGGTCGGGGGTCTCGGTCGGATCTCGGTCGGGGGTCACGGTCGGGGGTCTCGGTCGGATCTCGGTCGGGGGTCTCGGTCGGATCTCGGATCTCGGTCGGGGGTCTCGGTCGGGGGTCTCGGTCGGATCTCGATCGGGGGTCTCGGTCGGGGGTCTCGGACGGATCTCGGTCGGGGGTCTCGGTCGGGGGGTCTCGGTCGGGGATCTCGGTCGGGTCTCGGTCGGGGGTCGGGTCGGGGGGTCTCGGTCGGGTCTCGGGGTCTCGGTCGGCTCTCGGTCGGGGGTCGGGTCGGGGGGTCTCGGTCCGCAGCAGACTCTCTCCCTCGTAAAAAAAACTCTGGATCTAAGCCGGTGCTTTGAGAGGGACATAATCATATGGCAGTTTAAATATGCTTTTTGCACAATACATGTATGGACATTTCACCTTTCTAAATTATTATTTTATTTATTATATTGGTTTTAAATAATAATAAACTATATAACTCTCAGGAGCTCGTGTCTGAGTCTGTGGTTGCTTCCGCCTCTTTCTCTTTCGGCAGCTCGAAGAATCGCCCGTCTCTCTCACAGCTCAAACAATCCTGTGCGTAAAGTTAGGCGCGAGCCAACTCGAACGAGCCTCCCCACAGCAGCGGCTCGCGCTGTGACCTCTCTCCCTGTCGAAGCTCCCACTCAATCCCTCTCATATGGAGCTCGTCGCTGCTTTCGCCGTTGGCTTCTCCAGTCTCACTCTCAGATCAAGATCCCTCCGCGTACAATCTGAACCTGATCTGAACACACCAAAGATAAAGTGGAACTCGGTCAGTTTGTCGTGTTTGAGCTGTTAAAGTTCACGGATCGAGTGATTCTGTCTCATAATCCTCCCGTTGAGCCTCACAAAGACCTTTTTCAAAGAGTGCTGAAGTCTCCTCTCTTCTTTCAGGCTGTTTCCGTGTTTGCCTCTAACATAACATCACACGCTCTCCTGCTCGGCTCTCGCTGCGTTAACTCCCTCCTCACTGGCTGCTTCCAACTTCGCGGAGCCGGCTGTGGGGCAAGAGCTCTCTCTCAGCCTCCCTCTCTCTCTCTCTGTGTGTCTGACCAGCCAATGAGAACATGCTGAGCTGTGTCTTCACGGTGCCGGCTGTAGCGAGGCTCCCTCTTTCTCACAGCTGGGAAAAGAGGCAGAGTCGGAAAGATCAGACTCCTCCCAAACGAGATTCTGCCTCTCACTGCTCACTGAGAGAGGGCTCGTGCCCAACAGCCGGCCCCGTGAACACGGAAGCAGCCAACGAGGAGGAGGGGGGAGTAACTATCCCTCCGAGAGCCGAGCAGGAGAGCGAGGGAGAAACAGTCTGAAAGAAGAGAGGAGACTTCAGCACAGTTTGGAAAAGGAAAGCAGTCTTCGTGAGGCTTTCTGAAGAGAAATATGATGGTGATCTTTCCGAGAGAAAAGCACACGAGGCAGAGGGAGAAGAGTTCCTCGAGTATCAGGACTTCACAGTAATCATATAGCAGTTTAAATATGCTTTTTGGACAACACATATATGGACATTTCACCTTTCAAAATTATTGTTTTATTTATTATATTGGGCTTAAATAATAATAAACTATGTAACTCTTGCAGGAGAGGTGCGCGAGTACTCTCCCACACAGCTGGAAACATGCTGCACCCGCGAGCTTGCCACACGAGAGAGGGATCGCAGCGAGTTGGGAGGAATCTGATCTTTCAGGATCAGCCTTTTCCCCCGAGCTGTGAGAGCTGTGAGAGCTCTCTCTCTCTGCTGTCGGAGGGTCGGTCGGTCGGTCGGAGCTCTCTCTCTCTGCTGTCGGAGGGTCGGTCGGTCGGAGCTCTCTCTCTCTGCTGTCGGAGGGTCGGTCGGTCGGAGCTCTCTCTCTCTGCTGTCGGAGGGTCGGTCGGTCGGAGCCTCTGTCTGTCGGTCGGAGACTCTGTCTGTCGGTCGGAGCCTCTGTCTGTCGGTCGGAGCCTCTCTCTGTCGGTCGGAGCCTCTGTCTGTCGGTCGGAGCCTCTCTCTGTCGGTCGGAGCTTCTGTCGGTCGGAGCTTCTGTCGGTCGGAGCCTCTGTCTGTCGGTCGGAGCCTCTCTCTGTCGGTCGGAGCCTCTGTCTGTGCGGTCGGAGCTCCCCTCCTCTCTCTGTCTCTCTGTCGGTCGGAGCCTCTGTCTGTCGGTCGGAGCCTCTCTCTGTCGGTCGGAGCTCCCCTCCTCTCTCTGTCGGTCGGAGCCTCTCTCTGTCGGTCGGAGCCTCTGTCTGTGCGGTCGGAGCTCCCCTCCTCTCTCTGTCTCTCTGTCGGTCGGAGCCTCTCTCTGTCGGTCGGAGCCTCTCTCTGTCGGTCTGAGCTTCTGTCGGTCGGAGCCTCTGTCTGTCGGTCGGAGCCTCTGTCTGTCGGTCGGAGCCTCTCTCTGTCTGTCTGTCGGTCGGAGCCTCTGTCTGTCGGTCGGAGCTCCTCTGTCTGTCGGACGGAGCTCCTCTCTCTGTCTCTCTGTCGGTCGTAGCCTCTGTCTGTCGGTCGGAGCCTCTCTCTGTCTGTCTGTCGGTCGGAGCCTCTGTCTGTCGGTCGGAGCCTCTGTCTGTCGGTCAGAGCCTCTGGCTGTCGATCGGAGCCTCTGTCTGTGCGGTCGGAGCTCCCCTCCTCTCTCTGTCTCTCTGTCGGTCGGAGCTCCTCTCTCTGTCGGTCGGAGCCTCTGTCTGTCGGTCGGAGCTCTCTCTGTGCGGTCGGAGCTCCCTTCCTCTCTCTGTCTGTCTGTCGGTCGGAGCTCCTCTCTCTGTCGGTCGGAGCTCCTCTCTCTGTCGGTCGGAGCCTCTGTCTGTCGGTCGGAGCCTCTGTCCGTGCGGTCGGAGCCTCTGTCCGTGCGGTCGGAGCCTCTGTCTGTCTCTCTGTCGGTCGGAGCTCCCCTCCTCTCTCTGTCTCTCTGTCGGTCGGAGCCTCTCTCTGTCGGTCGGAGCCTCTCTCTGTCTGTCTGTCTGTCGGTCGGAGCTCCTCTCTCTGTCGGTCGGAGCTCCTCTGTCGGTCGGTCGGAGCTCTCTGTCTGTGCTGTCGGAGGGTCATCGGTCGGTCGGTCGGAGCTCTCTCTCTCTGCTGTCGGAGGGTCGGTCGGTCGGTCGGAGCTCTCTCTCTCTGCTGTCGGAGGGTCGGTCGGTCGGTCGGAGCTCTCTCTCTCTGCTGTCGGAGGGTCGGTCGGTCGGAGCTCTCTCTCTCTGCTGTCGGAGGGTCGGTCGGTCGGTCGGAGCTCTCTGTCTCTGCTGTCGGAGGGTCGGTCGGTCGGAGCTCTCTCTCTCTGCTGTCGGAGGGTCGGTCGGTCGGTCGGAGCTCTCTCTCTCTGCTGTCGGAGGGTCGGTCGGTCGGAGCTCTCTCTCTCTGCTGTCGGAGGGTCGGTCGGTCGGTCGGTCGGAGCTCTCTCTCTCTGCTGTCGGAGGGTCGGTCGGTCGGAGCTCTCTCTCTCTGCTGTCGGAGGGTCGGTCGGTCGGAGCTCTCTCTCTCTGCTGTCGGACGGTCGGTCGGTCGGAGCTCTCTCTCTCTGCTGTCGGAGGGTCGGTCGGTCGGAGCTCTCTCTCTCTGCTGTCGGAGGGTCGGTCGGTCGGAGTTCTCTCTCTCTGCTGTCGGAGGGTCGTTCGGTCGGAGCTCTCTCTCTCTGCTGTCGGAGGGTCGTTCGGTCGGAGCTCTCTCTCTCTGCTGTCGGAGGGTCGGTCGGTCGGATCTCTCTCTCTCTGCTGTCGGAGGGTCGGTCGGTCGGAGCTCTCTCTCTCTGCTGTCGGAGGGTCGGTCGGTCGGATCTCTCTCTCTCTGCTGTCGGAGGGTCGGTCGGTCGGAGCTCTCTCTCTCTGCTGTCGGAGGGTCGTTCGGTCGGAGCTCTCTCTCTCTGCTGTCGGAGGGTCGGTCGGTCCTTTAGGATCCGCCTCCTTGCTGTGGTCTGCATACAGACTCTATTGCCTTGCTGTGGTCTGCATACAGACTCTATTGGAAATCAAAGAGTATTTAAAGAGACAGCATTTGGAGAAGCTTCAGTCTGACTTGGGCTGCAATCTGTGGACACCTGCTGTAACTGCACCTCTCTCACACAGCTCTGAACAGAGGAGGCGGATCCCTCTCTCAAAGCTCTGAAAGAATAGTATTAACGAGAGAGTACTTGTAATAAGCACAGGATCCAGACGAAGAAGACTGGAGATGGCAGCTCATACTTTGCGCATGTTCTTACTTATTGTCCACCTTCCTCTCGTAGGAGGCCTAGCTGTCGATACAATATCAGGAGACCGAGTTCAGTTTCCAGAGACTGAACAGTGCAGGGAGAGAGGAGCGACACTTCAGCACACTTTGACAGGTGGAAGCAGTCAGACTGTGGCTCGTCTGGAGGATGTCTGGAAGCCGGCAGCAGGTTACAAAGACCGGATGAGTCCAAACGAGTCTGTGGTCTTAAACAGGACCAACATCAACGACCAGGGACTGTACGGGTTAACCTGCGGCTCAGAGCAGGAGAAACGTATCCATCTGAATGTCATCACATCTTCGGAGAAATCAGTGCCTGAGGGACAGGCTGCTGGATTTGGTTTCCACTACTTTACTGCAGGAGGACTCGGGAGGTACAGAGTGGAGAGAAACACACAGCTTGTGTTTGAGCTGGACCTCTCCTCCGGAAGCACCTCACAGGGCTCAGGGTTTGAGAACAGAACATCTGTAGCCCCTCACTGGAGGTCCGATGGAGACCTGACTCTGACCCTGCAGGGGGTGAAGCCCGAGGACCGAGGAGATTACTTTCTCTACATCCTCAAGGACAGAAAGAGGGGACATCTGCAGGCTGTGAGGATGAGGGTCAGCCCTGCACTGAATACACCAGAGGAGAGGAACCGGGAACAGATCACCTGCCCCCCCCCAGCCACCATGCGTGAGTACAACACTACAAATATTGATTATAAAATGCAGCTTATGGAAACATCTTAGATATTATCGGACTTTAGGGTTTTGTTTAAGGTGTCATCTTTTAGTTTTAGTTTAAGTTCCTCTTGTTCTGTTTCCCCTGGAGCAGATGGAGACCCTGTGGATGCCCCTCACCATCACCGCTGCTCTGGTTCTGGTTGCACTTGGTGTTGTGTGTAGGCAGAGGATCTGCAGATCAGATGTCTCACCCGGTGGAGGAAGATCTCTGACAGAAGAGGAGAGTCAACCCATCACAGACCCTCGTGTTCCAGAAGAGAATGGAGATGCTTCATCAGCTTAATATTCATTTATAATGTATTTTATTGTCACTGCACTTTCCCTTCGATGCAACACTTTTCCCCTCTCTGGGAAAATAAGGGATTCTGAATCTGATCTTTTGCTTTGCCAATAAAATAATCAAATGTATTTGTGTTGTGTTTGTGTGCTGGACTGGAGGTGAATATATTCTCTCCAAAACATTTAAAAATAAATCAAATATTTAAAATTGAAAAGCTGCATCTTGAAATAAATACACACAATATATTTCAAAAAGTATGATAATATAAATGGAGGGTTGGAAACAAAATATAAACACAGCTCACCAGACGGTAACATCTCTCTGATAAACTGCGGGAAGCTGTTTTCACGCAGGGTTTGGGGCCTACAGCGAGCACTTGTTGACTGATGGAAGCAGTGTGTGTGGCTCAAAGGGCCTTCCATAAATGTTAGGACTGCGCACACAGTCTTGCAGTGTGAGGGTCGGTGTTAGAGTCGGTGCAGGTGACTCAGATTTTAAGCATTAATTGTTCAGGTGAGTTTGAAAAACTGACGAAACAAACTGCGAGCTCTCAAAAGAGAGGGAGAGATATCACAGCGCGAGCTGCTGCTGTGGGGAGGGCCGTTCGAGTCGGCGCGCGCCTGACTTTACTCACAGGATTGTTTGAGCTGAGAGAGAGACGGACGAATCCTCGAGCTCCCATATAGAGGGGGATGAGGCACTCATGTTCTCATTTGCTGATCAGACACACACAGAGAGAGAGAGGCGTACACATTATTTGTTCAGCTGTGAGAGAGAGCTCGTGCCCGACAGCCGGCCCCGTGAACACCGAAGCAGCAAACGAGGAGGAGGGAGTAACTATCCCTCCGAGAGCCGAGCAGGCTCTGTATTGTGTCAAAACACTGGGTTAGATCCGGGGTTTTTTAGACAACCGGCTCTAACTCCGCAGCAGACTCTCTCCCTCGTAAAAAAAAACTCTGGATCTAAGCCGGTGCTTTGAGAGGGACATAATCATATGGCAGTTTAAATATGCTTTTTGCACAATACATGTATGGACATTTCACCTTTCTAAATTATAATTGTATTTATTATATTGGTTTTAAATAATAATAAACTATATAACTCTCAGGAGCTCGTGTCTGAGTCTGTGGTTGCTTCCGCCTCTTTCTCTTTCGGCAGCTCGAATAATCGCCCGTCTCTCTCACAGCTCAAACAATCCTGTGCGTAAAGTTAGGCGCGAGCCAACTCGAACGAGCCTCCCCACAGCAGCGGCTCGCGCTGTGACCTCTCTCCCTGTCGAAGCTCCCACTCAATCCCTCTCATATGGAGCTCGTCGCTGCTTTCGCCGTTGGCTTCTCCAGTCTCACTCTCAGATCAAGATCCCTCCGCGTACAATCTGAACCTGATCTGAACACACCAAAGATAAAGTGGAACTCGGTCAGTTTGTCGTGTTTGAGCTGTTAAAGTTCACGGATCGGGTGATTCTGTCTCATAATCCTCCCGTTGAGCCTCACAAAGACCTTTTTCAAAGAGTGCTGAAGTCTCCTCTCTTCTTTCAGGCTGTTTCCGTGTTTGCCTAACATCACACGCTCTCCTGCTCGGCTCTCGCTGCGTTAACTCCCTCCTCACTGGCTGCTTCCAACTTCGCGGAGCCGGCTGTGGGGCAAGAGCTCTCTCTCAGCCTCCCTCTCTCTCTCTGTGTGTGTCTGACCAGCCAATGAGAACATGCTGAGCTGTGTCTTCACGGTGCCGGCTGTAGCGAGGCTCCCTCTTTCTCACAGCTGGGAAAAGAGGCCGAGTCGGAAAGATCAGACTCCTCCCAAACGAGATTCTGCCTCTCACTGCTCACTGAGAGAGGGCTCGTGCCCAACAGCCGGCCCCGTGAACACGGAAGCAGCCAACGAGGAGGAGGGGGGAGTAACTATCCCTCCGAGAGCCGAGCAGGAGAGCGAGGGAGAAACAGTCTGAAAGAAGAGAGGAGACTTCAGCACAGTTTGGAAAAGGAAAGCAGTCTTCGTGAGGCTTTCTGAAGAGAAATATGATGGTGATCTTTCCGAGAGAAAAGCACACGAGGCAGAGGGAGAAGAGTTCCTCAAGTATCAGGACTTCACAGTAATCATATGGCAGTTTAAATATGCTTTTTGTACAACACATATATGGACATTTCACCAGCTTAGTGGCCAAGTTGTTCTTCCTGAGCACCCTCAGGAAGTGCAGACGCTGCTGGGCCTTCTTGATGACAGCTGTGGTGTTGTCCTTCCAGGAAAGCTTGTTGGTGATGAGGACGCTTGACCCTCTCCACACATTGCCGTTAATGTCGAGGGGAGCGAGGTCGGTAGTATTCCTCCTGAAGTCTACGATGATCTCTTTGGTTTTTGTGGGGTTCAGTGCCAGGTTGTTCATTGAACACCACGCTGAGAGCTTAAGTACCTCACTCCTGTAGGCCGACTCGTCTCCTCCTGAGATGAGCCCCACCACAGTGGTGTCGTCAGCAAACTTGACGATGATGTTCTCTGGGTGAGCTGGACTGCAGTCGTGGGTGTAGAGCGAGTACAGGAGAGGGCTCAGCACACAGCCCTGAGGAGTGATGGGGGCCAAGTCTCACACGCTGGGGGCGGTTAGTGAGGACATCTTTGATCCAGGAACAGGTGGGTGGGGGAAGGCCTAGGTTTGATAGTTTGCAAACTAGAAAGTCCGGGATGATTGTGTTGAACGCTGAGCTGTAGTCAATAAAGAGCAATCTGACGTAGCTCCCACGATGCTCCAGGTGGCTCAGTGCAGAGTGGAGAGCTATGGCTATGGCGTCTTCAGTGGATCTATTTGCTCTGTAGGCAAACTGGTGTGGGTCGAGGGTGGGGGGAAGGCAGGCCTTTATGTGATGTAACACCAGCCTCTCAAAACACTTCATGATCACAGGTGTGAGTGCAATGGGGCGGTAGTCATTAAGGCTGTCTGTGGTTGCTGTCTTATGAACAGGAATGATAGTGGCAGTTTTTAAAGCAAGGTGGGATAACAGCGAGTTTCAGGGAGAGAGTACCCCCGACATTACTGATGGCCGTAGTGAATAACATACCCCCCTCTCCCTGTGACACCTCAGACCCCCCACTAACTCTCTGTGCAGGGAAATAACCGCCTGTGTCGAGGTAGATCGTACGGTTGAGTGTTTTGTTAAAGCTTTGAATTATTATATAAAACATTAAAACCTGTCATTTAAACCGATTTGATGCAATGGACCCAGACACAATAGTCTAAATTGGTGAAGTAAAAAGTAATTGTTTAAAATAGTTAGTAGATAAAGTAGTGTGTGCTATCCGTCCCCTTTGAAGCCTCAACAATGACTTTCAGAGAAGAGTAGTGAGAGTCCTCCTGTGTGCTAAAGTGTTAGCTCTGATATCAGGAGCATGTTCTGTGTTCGTCTGCTCGGAGACTGTTCTAGAAACTGAGGAGCTCTCCAAACAGCTCTGCTTTAAAGCTGTTGGAAGTAAAGAAGTACAGGGTCACAGGAACTCAACTGGGCCATCTCTCTGATCAACTTAAAGAACCGGTTTCAATGCAGGAACAACATTTATATACAATTACGTTTATTTTAGAATGTTTTTTATTTTGAACACATTTTGTTGGATGTCCGTCCTGAAAGATTTAAACTTCCTCCTTTTCAGCTTTCCTGATAAAATGTTTATTCTAGGAAGTGTTTCATATGATCGAGCGTCTGAGGACCGAGGGTTCAAAGTTCAGGCTTGTATCAGTCATACGTAGCTACAGTGTAGTCATGACGATGAAAATCTTAGTGTCATAAGTTTTACAGATTGTAAAGCGCCCAGCGACAAAATGTGTTATTTCGGCTAGAAGTATATGTATATAAGTATAGAGGTAGAATATATATTAACAAACGGAGGACAACATTCAAAACAAATCCAACAACAGGTCAATACAAAGAGAAAAGGTCCAAAGCAGTTTTCTGGTAAATAGTAAAAAACTTTATTTAAACGACTAATATATACATATTAGACATATGTACATGAATGTGTGGAAACAGTGTGTTTGATGTCCAGTAATTGAGTCACATTTGGGCCGTATTGCAATAAACTTTGAGAGTTTGCTGAGGGACAATTCAAAGAGGACAACAGGCAACAGTTTGGGCACCCCTGAGGTTCCCCTTGATAGTGGATGGACCCTCTTTGGTCTTAACTCTTGGTGGCAGAGACTCAACAAGGTGCTGGAAACAATCTTATAATTCAACGAGTCACATTCCAGACTTTTGATGCCACTCAGAATTAAATTCAAGACCAATTTTACAAAACCGTTTCCAGAAAATACAAAGAAATGAACATTTTATAAAAAAAATAAGATTCGTAATATCCTTCCCTTCTTTCTGAGTTAAAACAATGTTTGAAAGATTGATTTAAGACATTTTGATACCAATTAATAGATTTTTGTTATTATTAAATTGAACATGGATCAATCTCTTTCTGCTTATCAGAAACGCTGATGAATGTTTTTCCAAATAGAGTAATAACTAAGAGTTTAGTGACCTGAAAAACTCCTGGGTCAATTAGTGATGAAACATATCATATACGGATGTTTAGATTTGTCTCTAATAAATTACTTATTAAAGGAAATAATTATTTTAAACCTTACAAAGAGATGGTTTATTCTAGGACTGGCCAGTATGGATCATATATCACAATATTTTCATAAATACAGATATCATCATTGTGATAAAACTGCAGGACTTATAGTTGTTGTTTCTTTTAAGTCACATGGATATCACCACCTAGTGGGTAAAACAGGTAATGCTAGTTTGTGAATGACATGATTTCAATGTAATGCTGCTTTAAAAACATGGAAGAGAGAAAATACATATATCATGAATCCAACGTGACACCTCGTCTGTCACAATATAGATGTTATATTGATTGATGGCCCAGCCCTATGTTTGTCAGGGGATATAGAAAGGTCTATTCTGCCTTGATTGACCCTTTAATAGACCGTATGTGATGGTTGATTGTTGCCGTCTGTGACCTCTGACCCCACCAGGCCTTCTTCTGCAGCGCTCTGCTGATCTCCCTCTGAGGTCTTTGGCTCTCCTTCTTTCTTACAAATCGCTGTGAAAACATTAAACACAGTTTTAGAGACTTCATACAATTAGGAAAGGTTGTGTGTTCTGAGGCCCTGTTCTGCTCTCTGGGTTCTCCCTCTCCTGCAGTTCTTCAGGTTTCAGTGCATGTAAATGGTCTGCAAAGGCTACAATCCCTGTGCTCCCTCAGAGGGAGTTTCTCTCCTAAGCCATTGCCTTGTATTCTGATATTGGATACTGTTTGTTTTACTTTAAATCATATTATACGTTTGTATTAGATAATCATCTAAATCTAAAAGTTACTAACGTTTTCAAATAACTGTAGTGGAAGAAAACTACAATATCATTATTTTTAAATGTAGTGGAGTAGAAGTATAGAGTAGCATACACTGAAAACACTCAAGTACATTTTTGAGGTACTTGTACTTTACTTAAGTCCAGTAAATGCAGTGGCGTTTTTTTATGTACAAAAGTGGAGGGGCACGAACAACTTAGATGTGTGTACGCTTCTGGTGCTTTTTTAAACACGTAAACAAATAGCTGTAGGCTCGCCGTAAACGGTGACGTCATGACGCAGCAGCGGCAGCACCAGTCGGGCTCTGGGCGGTGTGAACAAAATGGGGGCTGAAAAGAAAAACCGGTTCTGAACCAGAAAAGCTCAAGAACGGAGCTAGAACGGGAACCACGTTGGTGTGAAAGCCCTATTAGATCCCCTTTCTTCCCCGTTTGATGCTGTTTGAACTTCACCAGGTCTACATGCCTCAATGCAGTGGATGCTGCCACCTGATTGGCTGATTACATATTTGCCTTAACGAGCAGTTACAGGTGTACCTAATAAAGTGGCCAGTGAGTGTGTTGGGTCAGACATATTGTGATATTTGTTTAGTTTTGTAACTTACGGATCTTCCCGTTCTTCAGAACCAGCAGAACAACGAGAATGAGAATCAGGAGAACTGTGGGAATGATAGCAGCACGACCAGCCTCTCTGTTTGAAGCATCTGGAATACAATCAGAGGAGATTTCAGTTCACAAGAAGAGCCAAGGTGATGCAGTTTCACATCAGCTCCCACTATCAGACTGTCCTTTACCCAGAGGGACAAAGACTCTACATTTCTCTACAGAGGTTTAAAATAATGTACCATTTCTCTCTCCAGCTGGAGGTGAGGTTGTGCTGGAGTCGTTCCTCTTGGTCTGGTTCTCTTGCTCCTTTGTTACTGTTTCAAATGAGAGAGGTCTTATTTAGGGACAACAGGAGTCATTATCTGCAGATTCATTAAGTGACTGTTCAACAAGAAAATAACTACAGGCCTTGAGAGTCAAGTGAGGAAAAAACCTTTAAAAACAATAAATCTGTCAAAACCCTTTCCCACTTCCTGTTTCTTAAAGTCATAAACACACATTGTAATGTTTAAGGTGAGTTTTGGGCTTTGAGTTTTGTGGGGTTTGTGGGTTGTTATCAAAAGATGCTGATATGCTGGTAATTGTTTTGCCTCTCAGGGCTTCCAGGCTGTTCAGTATTAAACTCTTACCGACGGTGAGGTGAGTCGAACATCTGACCTCCAGCTGTGGGAGATAGACTTCATAAGACCCATTGTCAGACAGAGATACGTTGGAGATGGTCAGAGTCGAGACTCCTGTGGTCAGGTCTCCATGATTCAGAGTGGTTCTGTCTCTGTACTGAAGCATCTGGGAATCAGGGTCGTCGCGCCGACTTCTATAAACATGAACGTAAAGGGTGTGTCCTCTATTCCATTCCACTGTTTTAGAGGACAGGTTGATGGGGGGGTCCAGACGACACTGAAGAGTCGCTGATCCTCCCTCCACGGCCTCGACAGGCTGAGAGGGAAGACATGCAAGAGGCAGTGCTGCGGAGAAGAACATTTGGACAGTTTTAGAGCCTTTAAAGAAAATACTTAGTTTTAAAGGTCCCCTATTTTACTGTTTTTCATCAATATATCACAGGTCTCAGATATATCCAGAACATGTCTCCGATTGGCTGAAACACCAAACAGATCATTGCAGCATTACCCATAATCCCCTCTGTTTCAGCCCTGTTTCCAAAGTGCTGATTCTCTGTCTGTTACTTTAGATGAAAATAAGGAGCCCCTCCCCACGCCCCTCTGAGAGACATTTGGTTACAAAGAACTCAATGGTGCTCTAGGAGGAGATTCAGGTGATAAGGGGGGGGGGGGGTTACCTTGGTTGCTGATTGGCTAATGGTTACTCAAGCCAAAACAATGTTATGACATCATAAAGTGGCCAAAATCTGATCAGCTCATTTTCAGACAGGTTTTTATAGAAATGGATCAAAAAGAGAGAGAATCTTTGTTCCTGAAACTTTCAGAGTCTCTTTCCACAGAGGGGACACATGTTGATGTAGAAGAGACATGAAGAAGAGGGGACACATGTTGATGTAGAAGAGACATGAAGAAGAGGGGACACATGTTGATGTAGAAGAGACATGAAGAAGAGGGGACACATGTTGATGTAGAAGAGACATGAAGAAGAGGGGACACATGTTGATGTAGAAGAGACATGAAGAAGAGGGGACACATGTTGACGTAGAAGAGACATGAGGAAGAGGGGACACATGTTGATGTAGAAGAGACATGAAGAAGAGAGGACACATGTTGATGTAGAAGAGACGTGAAGAAGAGGGGACACATGTTGATGTAGAAGAGACATGAAGAAGAGGGGACACATGTTGATGTAGAAGAGACAGGAAGAAGAGGGGACACATGTTGACGTAGAAGAGACATGAAGAAGAGGGGACACATGTTGATGTAGAAGAGACAGGAAGAAGAGGGGACACATGTTGATGTAGAAGAGACATGAAGAAGAGGGGACACATGTTGACGTAGAAGAGACATGAAGAAGAGGGGACACATGTTGACGTAGAAGAGACATGAAGAAGAGGGGACACATGTTTCTTATTGACCTTTCTTACCAGCAGAGGCCGCTGAGCATCGATCTGACCTCAGTTTGAAACTTATTAGACTAAACTCAGCTTAGAGAAAAGAGCCTATCTCTGCTCTAACAGCTCTCTGGCTCTCAGGTGTTATCTTTTATATTTTTAACTACAATCTGCTCCTTGAATAGCAATTCAACATAGAAAGTAACTTGGTAGCATACATTTCCTTACTGTGCTTAAGAACACTTCCAATATATATTGTACTGTATATGTATACAGTCTATGGTAGCCTACTTTACCTGAGTACTTCTGCTATACCTCTAGTCCACTTCATATGAGACGTAATGTACTTTTTACTCCTCTTCATTCAGCTTTGCTTTAAAGACAGATTTACTGTATTACATTTTACACAATCTCAAGCATCTGAATGTCATCTGGTAACATCCCAATAAATAATTCCACACACACACACCTGTCTGAGTAAATGTGCTGCTGCTAAAACGATGAAAGCACTTCAATGAAACCTAATCTGGATCCAGATCATGCTGGCCAAAGTAATAACATATATTCTAGATGTAATGGGCACTGACAGTGAAGCGAGAATAAAGAATCACACAACCTCTGAAATTAATAATCCACTCTGGTTTTTGTGAGAATTTTGAACAGGTAAAAAAAACACTTACTTCAGTCAAAGCATCCTGATATAAAAGTATGATTTCCCCTCTAATGCAGTGGTTCCCAACCTTTTTTCCCCAAGAGCCCCCCCAAATGACTCCTGTTGGAAGTTGCGCCCCCCCCCCCCCACACACACACACACACACATTGGGGGGGGGGGGGGGGGCAACAGCGGTAATTAAAGTTTAAAAGTCTCAAAATGCTACAACTACTGTCACAAACTGGATGAATGTGAAGTGTTTTGTTAAAGGAGGATGAAAGCGTAACTAAGGAGCACTATTGGAGTGACTTTGATGGCTATTGGACTCAGGATTCATTCATTTGGATTCCCGCTGTATGGAGAAATTAAAGGACGGCGCGGAAGTGGAAACAATTCACAAAGGGATTAAACTGTTTAAAACACACGCTCAAAGAAAGCCGGATTTTGCCGATGTGTTTATGTGGATTCAAAAGTCGTAAATAATCTACAAAATGGAGGAGACCGATCTGATCGGAGCAACTGACAAATAATCCAACTGAAACCGGAATGGACAATGACTGTTTTAAAAATGCGCTTATCCAGACAAGCCCGGTTTGGACACTTTACGGGCAGAAGAAACATTTCTATTAAAGAAAGAATTATACATTTCTGTCTTTTGATGCCTTTAATACCAACTTGAATTTTTATTAAAATTAATTAGTCAATTATTTTTTATATTTTATTGTAATGTAGAGACAAGGCTTTTAGTGGCATTCATGTATTGCCTTACAATTATGTAAAAAAATAATTAAAAAAAGTCTAAATATGATATTTGGCCTCAAATCATCTGAGGCCTGGCCCCTGCGATCTTTGGCGCCCCCCAGGTTGGGAACCACTGCTCTAATGTAACTGTGTCCTCAATCAGCAGACTCTCAAATAAAGTTAGCAACTCACCCAAGATATTTTCAGCAACCAGCAACAAGAGTAAGAGTTTCTTCATTTCAAGTCCTGCTCATTCCTCTAATCTAAAGACATGCAGCCTTTCTCCCAGCTATATATGCAATCTGTGCTGGAGAGAGGGAGGAGCTCTCAGTGTTTCTTATCTATCTGTGTTCGTTCGCTCTCTCTCTCTCTCTCTCTATCTGTGTTCGCTCTCTCTCTCTCTCTGTGTTCGTTTCGTTCTCTCTCTCTCTGTGTTCGTTTCGTTCTCTCTCTCTCTATCTGTGTTCTCTCTCTATCTGTGTTCTCTCTCTGTTCCTCGCTCTCTCTCTCTCTCTCTCTCTCTCTCTCTCGAAGAAGAAGAAGAAGAAGAAGAAGAAGAAGAAGAAGAAGGACCGGTCCCAGCATCTGGTTAGCTAGCTGCACTCGCGGTATCAAGGAGCTGTTTGTTCTGGAGGAGAGCTCTGCTCGCAGTCCCACTTTGCTCTCTACTTGTACAGTGTAGTCATGACGATGAAAATCTTAGTGTCATAAGTTTTACAGATTGTAAAGCACCCAGCGACAAAATTTGTTATTTCGGCTAGAAGTATATGTATATAAGTATAGAGGTAGAATATATATTAACAAACGGAGGACAACATTCAAAACAAATCCAACAACAGGTCAATACAAAGAGAAAAGGTCCAAAGCAGTTTTCTGGTAAATAGTAAAAAACTTTATTTAAACGACTAATATATACATATTAGACATATTTACATGAATGTGTGGAAACAGTGTGTTTGATGTCCAGTAATTGAGTCACATTTGGGCCGTATTACAATAAACTTTGAGAGTTTGCTGAGGGACAATTCAAAGAGGACAACAGGCAACAGTTTGGGCACCCCTGAGGTTCACCTTGATAGTGGATGGACCCTCTTTGGTCTTAACTCTTGGTGGCAGAGACTCAACAAGGCTCTGGAAACATCCTCAGAGACGTTGGTCCATATTGACTCGATGGAACCTGTTGTTATTTAAAGAGACTTTATAACAAGAGTTCTTACAATTCAACAAGAGTCAGATTCCAGACCTTTGACCACTTTTAAAATAACCGTTAGCAGAAAATACAAAGCCATGATTCTTAAAATCCTTCCCTTCTTTCAGAGTTTAAAAAATGTTTGAAAGATTGATTTAAGACATTTTGATGCTTAGACTAATAATTGGAATGAACCGGATCTGATACTTAGATTATTTAAACATGTTAACGTAAATACACAGAATTTATTTGATCCAGTGTTCATGATTTTAAATTGCGCTGAATATCAGAGTTAATTTACTGTGGCGCAGTGGGTTAGTGCTGGGGAAAACCGGTTCAATCCCGTAGTGTCCTTAAGCAAGACCCTTCCCCCTAAATCCCTCCTGTGGGCATTTATCTACAGCACTGATGTATTACATGTCTAATATCTGTACTATGAAGCACTTCCAAGTTGGACATGGATCCCCTCTTTCTGCTCATTCCCTTTAGTGCAGTGTTTCTCAAACTTTTTCACACCAAGGACCACTTAACCAATAAAAAACACTCGCGGACCACCTAACTCCATAAATATCCAAAAACACATCGTTTCTGCATACTGCGCTTCCTGTGTTTTGGTGCAGTTACAAAAATTCTCCCCAAAACCAAAACGGTCAAGAAGTTCAAACAAATAGGACCATTCCACCCTGTCAAAAGCTTTCTCAGCATCTAATGCCAAGAGAGCCGTATCTGGCGCCCCTATTGGTCATGTAAAATGTTCAAAACCCGTCTCACATTGTGAAATCCCTGACGTCCAACCATGAACACATTTTGATCCTCTTTTATAATTTCCGCCAGCAGATATTCCAGTCTCCTTGCCAAGATCTTACAAAGTATCTTCAAGTCTGAGTTTAGGAGGCTGATTGGGCGCATATTTTCACACTTATCGTTTGATTTCCCAGGTTTTGGCAGGAGTGTGATCAGCTTCCCTCTCAGGGTGGGAGGAAGTATTCCATTTTTAATAGATTCAATAAACATTTCCAAAAAGGGTGCCTTTAATTTCGCTTCAAATTTTGTATAGATATCAATGGGCAGGCCATCCGGTCCTGCTGCTTTTCCAGATGTCATGCTCTTCATTGCCTCAGAGATCTCTTCTAAAGACAATACTTTCTCTAAATTCAAACTTTCCTCATCCGACAATTTGGGAATCGTGAGGCTGTCTAAGAATGGACTCTGGACCAGTGTCCCCTCGTCTATTTCAGAGCTGTATAATCTTTCATAATAATCCCTGAATGCCCCATTTATTGCAACAGGGTCTGCAACAGTCTCCCCCCTGTCGTTTTTCGGCACAGTGATAGTTCTTTCAATTTCAATTCAAAGCACTGAAATCTCCCTTTTTCGTATTTTTACAAATAGAATTAAGGTTTCACAAATCTCAAACTGTGTTATAAAGAATGTTTAGCCTCTCTGGGATAATCCAGTCCAAATAAAGTGGCTATGCAGCGATTTAAGAGGTTCAAACACGGAGGATTGTTCGCTCAGCGCTGTAAATTACATTTCCCTTAACTTTCCCCTTAACTGCCGAATCGGATGCTCTGAATCGGAAGGCAACTTCAGCGTCGTACACAAGGTTGTAAAATAACAAAACAATTATTCAGTATTTTAGCGATTACCTTGTTCAACTCAGATCAGAACGTAGCAGCCAAGAAAAGGATACCAAGGATGGCCGTATTTTAATGTTCTGTTCCTTGTAGCCCCGTAAGCTAACGGGAGCTTGGATGCTACGCTGGCAAGCTAGCCCATTCTTCGGCCTTATGGCCCTGTTCAACCCGTCATCTCCTCCTCGATTCGCCTGATAAAGGCCTCCACGTCCGCTGGTTTCTCGAAAGTTTGTGTTTTCTCTTTATGTGTCACCATCAATTTGGCAGGAAGAAGCATGCCGTATCGAATCCCCATGGTGCGAAGTTTCTGCCTCACGACGTCGAATTCCTTCTGCTTCTTGTGTATCCCGGCCGCCAGGTCTGGGTAGAACCGGACCGGCCTATCTTTGTAGAGTAGTTGCTTTTTGGCTCTGACCGCTTTCAGCACCGTCATCTTGTCTCTGTCATTCAGGCATTTCATGATCAGTGTTCTCGGGGGAGCATTTGGATCGCTTCTCTGACCAATTCTGTGTGCGCGTACCAGGATTAGCTTCGAGTTTAGCTAGGAGATGTCAAGGGCCTCCGGGATCCACTTTTCCAGAAAGCAGCAGGCGTCGTCGCCTTCCGCCTTCTCCGGCATATTTACCAGCCTTAAGTTAGAACTTCTGGACCTTGCTTCCAAGTCGATAACGTTGTCCTCCATTTCTTTGTTGTTACTTTCGAGGCTCTGTACCTTAGCCTGTAGGTGGACGATAGTGTTCTCGGTGCCAGAAATGCGCAACTCTGTACTGTCAACACATTCTCCGACCTCATTCCAGTAATTGCAGGCAATACTCCATCCTGTCTGTTTTTAAGTCTTTGATAGCTTCGATAATTGGTTGTGGTGTTACTTGCTGCTTCATCTCCGGCGTTCCAAACATTCCCATCCGCCATTGGGTTAGCGTTAGCAGTGCAGCACTAGCTGTAGCTTCTTCACCCTGTTTGGACGGGCCAAAATCTATTTTAGACGGGGTTTTTTGTGGTCTTTATCGGACCTTTTTGAGGTAGAAGGCATCAGGGTATTCTTAGCAAATGTATTGCTCGCTTTATCGTAGTAGTTAGTTTGGTTTAATACGATTGTGCGGAGGAGAAAGAAACACCGCCACCATACCGGAAGTCAAGATGTCCTTTTTAAATCATTGAGATTGTATATAAGGAATTTAACAAAAAACACAAGATAATTATTTACACTGTGACATTTACAAATAGCATTGTTTACTCACTCATACAGTGTATGGGACTGCAACCATAGTCTTACTGTATTTTATTTTGAAAGTATAACAGTTACAGGCTCCACTCGGGAAAACATAGTCAAGCCAGAGTGGAGGCTGGCTTGACCGCAGTTTTTCGTTGGTTTTGGAGTCTATGTGTGTAGAATGGTCAAATTTTATGGCCAAGGCAAAGTCCCGAGGTATGAAGAGAGGGACGAAAGTATAGAGAAAGTGGTCAGAAAAGGAAAAGTATCTAGTCTGTATGTAATACAGTGTCAATGTAACCCATTACTGTGAAGCACGTGAATAAACGGAGGTTCTTCCCACGGCACCCGACGCCCCGTTGTCATCCCAAAAGTAATACAATATATTCGAAATGTAATGGGCAGACACTGACAGTGAAGCGAGAATGACACAACCTCTTAAACTCAGTTAATACTCCGGGTCAATTGTGAGGAGCTTGAGCAGAACTCTCTTTAAAAAGAGATTTTTAATCTCAATGAGACCTATCCTGGTTAAATAAAGGTAAAATAAATAAAGACACTGACAATAGTCAAGAATCTCAAGATGTCATGATGTAAAAGTGTGATCTTCATTCAAATGTAACTGTGCAGACTCTCAAATAAAGTTAGCGACTCACCTGAGATATCAGCACACAGCAACCAAATTATGAGTTTCTTCATCATCTCTTAAACTAGACAAACAGATTAACTCTGTGGTCAAATCCAGCTTCTTTCAGCTAAGACTTTTAGCAAAGGTCAAGCCTTTCCTTTCTTTTAATGACTTTGAGAAAGTAATACATTGTTTTATATCCACTAAACTGGATTACTGCAATGCTCTTTATATTGGAGTGACTAAGGCTTCCCTGTCACGCCTACAGCTGGTCCAGAATGCTGCTGCACGCCTCCCTGTCCTTACAAGGACAGGCAGGCGTAATATGTTCACGCCTGCCTGTCCTTACAAGGACAGGCAGGCGTGAACATATTACGCCTGTACTCGCCTCTTTACACTGGCTACCAGTCCATTTTAGAATAGAGTTTAAAATGTTGCTGTTCGCATACAAGGCCCAGAACGGTTTAGCCCCACCGTACCTGGCAGATCTTTTAAAACCATACACACCCAC
Organism: Pogonophryne albipinna; assembly: GCA_028583405.1. Classification (NCBI taxonomy): domain Eukaryota; kingdom Metazoa; phylum Chordata; class Actinopteri; order Perciformes; family Artedidraconidae; genus Pogonophryne; species Pogonophryne albipinna. The sequence goes on along the minus strand of JAPTMU010000234.1, from coordinate 80,291 downwards.
ACGGTCACTGAGGTCTGCTGACAGACTCCTTCTGGTAGTCCCAAAATCAAGGCTAAAGCAGCGGGGAGATAGAGCCTTTGCTGTTGCAGCTCCAAAGTTATGGAACGAATTACCCCTCCAGGTTAGACTTGCTCCAACTCTGCCTGTTTTTAAATCTCGTTTAAAAACCCACTTATTTTCCCTGGCTTTTACTGTACAAACCAGGTGACACTTGTGCTTTTAAATGTGGTTTTTATTTATTTATTTTTTACCTTACTAGTGTTTTGTATTGTTTTTACGTCATATTGGGGAGTTTTTCAGTCGGTGGCTTCTGATCGGGTTTCATTGTCTTGTGTATCACATTTGTTTCATGTCCTGTCTGTTTTTATGTATTTATGCTATGTTTTATACAGTTGTTGATGTACAGCACTTTGTTCAACTCTGTTGTTTTTAAATGTGCTATATAAATAAAATGGATTGGATTGGATTGGATCATCAAATCCAGGAGAAAAGTTGATGTCCCGCTGCAGATACCTCAGATTTAGCGACTTGCACTAAACTGTCAACTGTGTCAACTAAACGGTACTCAGAGGGAGCGTGGTGGTGTACACATGGATGTATAATAAGAGGTGTTGTACCGCCCACCATGACACTTACCCGGGAAATCTGAATTGTCAACGGGGGGGGGGGGCTGTTAGATGCTCGCGATTTGTCAACGGGGGGGGGGGGTGTTGTCACACACACACTCCTCTCTTTAAATAATAAACCTGTTATTATTTAAAGAGACTATCCACCGGACACTTTATGAGGAACTCCAGGGGTCCAAACTTTCTTCACTGAGGGCCACATACAGAACAACACACGACGCGCTGGGCCCCTCACTAGAGATCAGGTTGCCTCATAAGTTAGTAAATCAATCAAATAATGACTGACTTGATACTTGAATATGCTTTGAGAAAACACCAACAGCCTAAAACCCCAGCTCTCCGTAGGGTTTCATTTATCTTGTTAAAGTGTTGGCAGCTCATTCCTTCAAACGGAGCCTCTGGTTATAATAAGGGGAAATATGAAGGGTCTCTTTCAAGCTTGTTGTGCAGAGAAGTTATTGGGCTTTGTTTTATATTAGCCACGATTTGTTAGAAAATGTTCTCAACTTGAATTGACTGAATTTATTTGAAATATGGGATTATTATTAATACAAGAATAATGCTGCGGAATAACTGTTTACATATATTTTAAAAGTACAGAATAAGAAAAGCAAGTTTCATGTTTGATAAGAAAAGACGGATCTTTATTAATCCCCATGGGGAAATGCAGAGTTCAAACAGCAACAGGTTGAGAATGAAAAACAGGACGGCACAGATTAAAACAATTTAAGATCAAATCAAAGATACAAATAAAAATGATAGAAAACTATGAAATAAGAGCTGAAATAAAATGAACATAAATACACATCTTGGGTCACATATACATCTTAATAATAAATAGACTTATTTTGTTAGCGCTTTTACAGGTGCTCAAAGACGCTTTACAGATATAGTGAAAAGATAAGAACAACAAATGAATATAGTTAAAGTCATATTAGACATATGTACATGAATGTGTGGAAACAGTGTGTTTGATGTCCAGTAATTGAGTCACATTTGGGCCGTATTGCAATAAACTTTGAGAGTTTGCTGAGGGACAATTCAAAGAGGACAACAGGCAGCACAGACACCCCTGAGGTTCACCTTGATAGTGGATGGACCCTCTTTGGTCTTAACTCTTGGTGGCAGAGACTCAACAAGGTGCTGGAAACAATCTTATAATTCAACGAGTCAGATTCCAGACTTTTGATGCCACTCAGAATTAAATTCAAGACCAATTTTACAAAACCGTTTCCAGAAAATACAAAGAAATGAACATTTTATAAAAAAATAAGATTCGTAATATCCTTCCCTTCTTTCTGAGTTAAAACAATGTTTGAAAGATTGATTTAAGACATTTTGATATCAATTAATAGATTTTTGTTATTATTAAATTGAACATGGATCAATCTCTTTCTGCTTATCAGAAACGCTGATGAATGTTTTTCCAAATATTTTTCCAACACTTACTTCAGTCAAAGCATCCTGATATAAAAGTATGATTTTCACTCTCATGTAACTGTGTCCTCAATCAGCAGACTCTCAAATAAAGTTAGCAACTCACCCAAGATATTTTCAGCAACCAGCAACAAGAGTAAGAGTTTCTTCATTTCAAGTCCTTTAAAAAGTCCTTCTGCTTTCTGGTTGTAAAGTGACATATGGAGCACTTCTGTGGTGTGGGTGTGGTTCCCCTAACGGATCATGTTTCAAGAAGTGTGACAGTGGGAGAAACCCGTCTTTCTCTTTTCTCGTTAGTCTGCTCTATGAATGCTTTATCCCTGAGATCCTGCATTCATGTAAATATGACATAAGAAGGATTACAGAAGTATTTTTTTTTTTTTTGTGATCAAATTTTTATTGATGTTAATACACGACATGTACAACTACAAGCACAACATTTTTTATTTTTTTTTCCTTAAATGAAATAACTGAAAGTACACAAGAGAAACAAAATGAGATAAAAATAATTACTTACAAAATATACAAAATGCAGAATTCAGAACACACAAGACAACGAAAATAAAATAAAAATAAAACAAACCCTACCCTCCCTCCCAGACATATAAACACACACAAAGACACACACACACACACACACACACACACACACAGGGAAACGCAAAGGTCGCAATTGAAAAGGCTGTGGATTATGGAAAGGGAGAAATCATTCTAAAAGATCTTTGAAGGAATCGACTGCAGAGCGCCAATTGTTTATATTAGTGTCATTTGTCCTATTTATTCGGGCAGTTGACAACTCTAGATAAACAACATCCAGGGATGCAAGGACCCAGTGTCTGAAGGTGAGGGAATTAGGAGGCTTCCATCGAACCGCAACCATCTTTTTTGCAGCTGTTAGGCCAGCTAGTAAGATGCGCATCTTAAGCTTGGTGATATTGAGCTTTGACAGATCATTCAATAGTAGGGCGGGCGCAGTCACCGGCACTGTCACTGAGAGCACACGTGACATGCCAGAAGCCACTTTAGTCCAGAATAGAGCGACTGGGGGACAGTCCCACATCATGTGCATAAACGTGCCAGGGGACTTCATAGTGCATAAACTACATGAGGGATCGTCTATCATTTTCATACAGTGAAGTTTACGCGGGGTAAGATATGTTCGGTGGACATAGTTAAAGTGGATCTGTTGGTGATCGGGATTCCGAGAAGCTTCTTTTATGCTTGACCAAACACCCTCCCAACTGAAATCAGGGTCTAAAACTGGGCAGTCACGTCTCCATACTCTGTCCAGCTGTAGGTTATCGTAGGAAGCCTCCAGAAAGAAATTATACAGTGTAGACACCATACCCCTGTTTTTCCCTTGTACAGTAAACAACTTATAAAGAGGATGAACGGGTATAGGTTGTTGCCATGGGACACCATGTGCCTTGAGAGCAGATCTGAGCTGCAAATAGAAGAAAAACGAGCTACCTGGCAGATTGAACGCACTCTTAATTTCTTGAAAGGAGCACAAGCCCCTGTTATCATAAATGTCACTTAAGTGGTGAATACTGCTGTTGCTCCAATGAGAGGATGAGACAGGTCTCCCACCAATTAGCAGACCTTTATTATCAAATATAGGAGAAAGTGTGTGCCACTTGCAGGAAATCTTACATTGTGATTCAGCTGTGCGCCATATCTTTATGAGATGTGAAACTATAGGGCCAAAGCGTAGTTGACATTGCCTATTTGTTAAATTGGCAAAAAGGATATCCTGCAGGTTCCAAGGTAGTACGATATTTTCCTCTATATTACGCCAAGAAACGGAAGCAGTAGGGTTAAGCCACACCAGTAACGGACGAAGCACAAATGACCAAAAATACAATTTAAAATTAGGCACCGCCAGACCACCACCTTCCCTCCTCCTCTGTATAGTGGATAATTTCAGTCGTGGACGCTTTGAATTCCAGATAAAGCGCGAAATAAAAGAGTGGATTTTTTTCCAATAGTCAACCGGGGGTGAGAGGGGGATCATTGAGCTGACAAAATTAATCCTGGGTAAAATGTTCATTTTGACTATAGATATTCGGGCCCGAAGACTGTTCGGAAGGCTAGTCCATCTTTCCAAATCCATCTTAATCCTGTTCCATGCTTCTGAGTAATTATATGTTACAATACGATTTAAAGATGCGAACATTTCTATCCCAAGATATTTAAAGTGCTGGACAACTGGGACATTGGGTGAAAATTGAAGCATTTTAGCTGACTCATTAAGGGGTAATAGGGCAGATTTAGACCAATTAATCCTAAAGCCAGAGAGACAACCAAACTCCTCACAAATAGATAACAATACAGGCATAGATTGAGTCGGTTTCTCCATGAAAACCAGAATATCATCTGCGTATAGCGCCACCTGATGGTGAGTGTCACGAACAGAAATCGGATGTATGCTAGGGGATTGGCGTATCATTTGGGCTAGAGGTTCAAGGGAGAGTGCAAAAAGTGCTGGGCTCAATGGACATCCCTGACGGGAAGATCTAGAAACAGGGAATAACGCGGAGGATAATTGCCCAGTGAGCACCAGAGCTGAGGGATTAGAGTACAGCACCTTAACCATATGTATAAAGCCATTACCAAAACCCATTTTCTCCAGCACAGACCACAGAAAGGACCACTCTAGTCTGTCAAAGGCTTTCATTGCATCAAGAGACAGCACCGCTGCCGGGTCTTTTTTGTCTACTGAAGAATCTATTATATGGAGAAGACGTCTAACATTATCAGCAGCTAGCCTTGACTTTATAAACCCAGTCTGATCACAGTTAACTAAAGTTGGCATATAATCCTGAATGCGCCTGGCAAGCACTTTTGCAAATATTTTTAGATCCGAATTTAATAAACTTAGAGGCCTGTAACTAGCACAATCTGTCGGGTCCTTATCCTTCTTTAAGAGCAAGGAAATCAAGGCTATGTTCACGTCCCTCGAAAAACTGCCTTTATCTATCGAATACATTATCATATCCAAAAGTAGTGGACCCAGTTTATCCCAAAATGCTACATAAAATTCGGGAGGTATCCCATCTAAACCTGGTGATTTGTTTCGTTGCATGTTGCGTACTGCATCTTTTAACTCCTCTAAGGAAATGGGATCATCAAGATGGATGGAATCAGTGACTGCAAGCTGTGGTAAGTCTAGCTGACCGAGAAAGGCGTCACATCTATTCTTGTCCAACTGAACCTCTGACTTATATAAATTGGAATAAAAGGTTTGAAAAGTCTCATTTATTTGCTTTGGCTCAGTTGTGACATTACCATTCAAAGATTGAATGGAGGGAATATCTGCAAAGTGCTCACCTAGACCTGATTTTTGAAGCCAAGAGGTGACTGGGCCGAGACCCGTGGAAGTAATAGCGCTGCCTAACCCTATGTATTAGAAATTCTGATCGTTGTTTCAAGATATCATTTATTTCCTTTTTGACAAGTTTACGTTTAGATGCCGTTTGTTTAGAGTAATTATTCTGCAAAATGGAGTCAAGACTAGCAAATTCTGCTTCCAAAGCCTGTAATCTGGCGGATCTTTCCTTACACACATTTGAAGAGAACAATATGGTATTGCTTCTTATAAAGCCTTTGACTGCATTCCATAATATTCTTGGGTCCTCAACTGAACCTATATTTAAGTCAAGAAATTCTTCCAATTGTGTCAGGAATTGTTCTTTATATTTTCCATTTCCTAGTAAAGTGGAATTGAGGCGCCATCTAGTGGCGCGCTTAGAAAAATTGCCCAGAGTCGCACAACAGAGTACTCCCTTGTGGTCTGAGAGGGCAATAGGAAGCAACATTACATTATCGACTTTCTGGAAAAGTTGTGGAGAGGTAAAAAGATAATCTATCCTAGAAAAAGATTTGTGTCTGGCTGAGAAAAATGAATAATCTTTAACCTGTGGGTTAAAAGCTCGCCACATGTCCACTAGTCCCAAACTCCCAGCCCAAGACTGTAGCGCAGCAGTAGCCGACTCCTGATCTCTAGAGGCTGTTAAACTTGACCGTTCATTTGAATTCCATACTGCGTTCATGTCTGCTCCCACCATGATAGCATACTCGGTTAATTCTAGCATTTTTTTAGTTAAGGTATCATAAAAATCCTTATCAAATGTATTTGGGGCATAGGCAGAAATAAGAGCCACCTTTCTCCCATAAACTTCCACCCTGGCAATAGTTATCCTCCCTGCAGTGTCTGCCCACATGTCCAGCACCTTAACGTTCAAATTACGTCTAGATACAATGGCTACTCCTTTGGTTTTGGAGTTAGCTGAAGAGGATGCAATAGTGTGATAGAATTTATTAGCAATGCGGCCGGAATCTTTACTCAGCAGGTGCGTCTCTTGTAGGAAAGCCAAATTAATTTTACGGCGATGTAACATAGTCAACACACTAGCTCGCTTGTGAGGTGCATTCAACCCATCACAGTTCCACACAAGAATAGATAAGTCACCCATTGGGCTGCACTGCTCTGGAAGATGTCAACAATAAGCTGAGTGGAACGTCAGATGATAAACAACCATATCTAATAAACCTGTAAACGAGACCAAAATAAAATGGAGTCCCTCCCCACATAATCAATCCGAGAAGATGTAAGCGTTTCCCATAACTGGACAAAGACAAAAACAAGACAGTCCCCCATACATTTCCCCGGTAACAAAAACAAGATGATACAGAAAAATAAAGATTAAAGACGATAAATAAAATAACTAAACCGTACATTAAACGGATATTCCTAAATTGATCCGTGATCTGATTGGATATGGGGCTGCAAAAGGATTATAATCTACCCTTCAACCCAGTACTTAAAGCTTACTAAACCGTTGTTAACAGACTAAATGAAATAACTTAAGGCAACAATGAGCTTAGTTATTAGAAGAAAAGAGAGCATCATAGCAACATCATAGCATACACTGTTCCGATAACCAACGCACATCTTACCGGCCATTGTCCATTCACATCCGGCATGCACGGCGGATCCGCCGTGATATAGATCAAAACAAAAAACCGGCTGTGTTTGTATTAAAGTCCAGAGTCTATTACGTGGTGTGGGATCCAAAAATCAAGCAGTATGCTCGCAAGTTAGTCTGATCAGACAAACAATGATAAACAACTATCCGTCCCCAAATGAGTCCAGCGTCAGACAGAAACAAATAAAAAGAAGCCTGCAGAAATAATCCAAAACTCTGTAAGAGATCCCAGACCACGCAAAGCAGTGTGCATTTAATCTAAAACAGCGACGCTATATAGCCCAGCAGGTTCCAAAAGACCGCTATTCGCCGTCAAACGAGCGCCCAGGTCCCGGGTCTCCGTCCCCGCCGGTTGGTGCACCCTGCACTCCTGGTAGGGAGACGATGAAGTCTTCGGCATGTCCCGGGGAATGAAATGTCTTAACTTGACCAGCTCCCTTGACCTTCAGTGTAGCGGGGTAAAGGAGGAAAAATTCCACCCCTTTGGCACGGGCGGTATCCATTGCCCGGGAGAAAGCCTGACGACGTTTAACAGTGTAGCTGCTGTAGTCAGGGGAGAAGCGAATCCTCCGTCCATCAATCGTGAGCGGGGCTTTCTTTGCGGCACGGAGTATGTCTTGGCGGGTGGTATAACGGAGAACGTTGAAAATCAAAGTGCGGGTAGCGCCCACCTGCTTCTTCCTGTCGTCGCTGTAGATACGATGAGCTCGCATTAACTCGCCCTTCAGATTACCTAAGGAGGGGAACCACTTTGGAAGCGAGTGTGTCAGAAATTGTATGGCGTTAGACCCTTCAAGTCCTTCCGCTAGCCCAGTTATACGGACGTTGCATCTTCTGCTCCGGTCCTCCATGTCCGCTAGCTTGAGTTGCATCATGTCCAGCGTATCCTCGTGGGTGGCTAGCATACCCGAATTTTTCACCACATCCACCCGTATCTTGCCCATCTCTGCCTTAACAGTGCCAATGCTTTCACTCAGTACCATCAAGTCCGTTTGGATAGAAGTCAATTTCCCCTCCGTCTCCCTCCCCATCTGTTGGAGTTGGTCGAAGCGCGAATCCAGATAGCCTCGTTGCTTCACAAGCACCGTGTCGGCTAACGCCTCCATGTCAGACTTCCCCCTCGTCTCGGGACCCTTTTCAGGCGGCGACTTTTTGCTCGATTTAGACATTGCCTTCGATCAAACACTCATAGAGGCTAAAATATATATTTTTTAAAAGGTCTCAACGGTATATATTTACAGAATTAGCATCACTGGGTTGCGCGAGTTTAACCTATGCTGCCATCTTGTCCAGCTGATCACGTGACTCCACAGAAGTATTATTAGATGCTCCTTCCACCTTTGAATTCCATGCCGTCACAGTAACCCATCCTATACAATTAACCATTGTTCTTCTCTACCGTCCACCAGGCGCCTTGGGGGACTTCTTGGAGGAATTAGATAATCTCCTCTCACACATCCCTGAAACTGGCCCTCCCGCTGTACTTCTCGGGGACTTCAACCTCCAGACAGGGAAGATAGACGAACTAACATCTCTGTTAACCACTTTTGCTTTCTCACTGTCTCCATCCCCACCAACTCATAAAGCTGAAATGTCCTTGATCTCATATTCTCAAGGAACTGCACTACTTCTAACCTCTCTGTAAACCCGCTCCACACATCCGATCACTTCTTCATTTCATTCTCTCTACCCCTTTCCAAACATAACAAACTAATCTCTTCTCATCCTGCACCTGTCCGCCGTAACCTTTGTTCCCTCTCCCCCTCTACCTTTGCCTCATCGGTGCTCTCAGCCCTCCCTTCCTCTGACTCGTTCCAACTCCTGCCTCCAAACTCTGTTGCAGAAACTCTCCTCTCTACTCTCTCATCCTCTCTGGACTCTCTCTGTCCTCTCACATTTCGGCAGGCTCGTCAGTCCCCTCCTGCTCCCTGGCTAAATGACGCACTGCGTGCTAATAGAACCGTCCTTAGGGCAGCAGAGCGGAAACGGTGGACATTTTGATATCAATTAATAGATTTTTGTTATTATTAAATTGAACATGGATCAATCTCTTTCTGCTTATCAGAAACGCTGATGAATGTTTTTCCAAATATTTTTCCAACACTTACTTCAGTCAAAGCATCCTGATATAAAAGTATGATTTTCACTCTCATGTAACTGTGTCCGCAATAAGCAGACTCTCAAATAAAGTTAGCAACTCACCCAAGATATTTTCAGCAACCAGCAACAAAAGTAAGAGTGTCTTCATTTCAAGTCCTGCTCATCCTCAATCTAAAGAAATGCAGCCTTTCTCCCAGCTATATATACTGTCGGAGGGAGGAGCTCAAACTCCTACGCTCCCAAAGGATCTGATTACATCCTGTCAACTCTGTGTCTCTCTGTGTCTCTCTCTGTCTCTCTGTGTGTCTCTCTCTCTCTCTCTCTCTCTCTGTCTCTCTGTGTCTCTCTGTGTCTCTCTGTGTCTCTCTCTCTCTCTCTCTCTCTCTCTCTCTCTCTCTCTCTCTCTCTCTCTCTCTCTCGTAACTGCAATGGTTACATGTTAGTCTCTCTGAGTTCAACAAGCACAGATATTAAGGTTTCCTGCAGAGAATACACGAGCCCTCCTAAAATCATCAATTAACTAATGAACTACATCTGCTTCAATAGTATTCCCCCTACTTGGGGTTATAAAATGAAAGTATAAGTAAGATTATTACCTGAGAGAAACTGTGAGAGTAGTCCACATGTTGAAAGCTGTCGAATGTAGTGATGGGTCGTTCGCGAACGATTCGTTCTTTTTGAACGAATCTTCGAAGTGAACGAGATGAACTGATTCCTCCCACAAAACGATTCGTTCGCGAACGACGAACTTAAAGAACTGTAGGAAACAGTTCAGAACTGTTTCCTACAGTGTACTGTAATCAGAGCCCTCTCACCTGAGCTCCGACACACACACACGCACACACACACACACACTCCTCAACCTGTCCGCACTCCGCAATAAAGAGGACGGATACCGGAACCTTAGCGTCCAGCTAGCTTAGCGATCAATCAATCAATCAATGTTTATTTATATAGCCCAATATCACAAATGTTACATTTGTCTCAGTGGACTTCACAGTTTGTACAAAATATCAGTATGACAATACGACACCCTCTGTCCTTAGACCCTCACATCGTACAAGGAAAAACTTCCGAAGAAAACCCACAGTTTTAAAGGGAAAAATGGGAGAAACCTCAGGGAGAGCAACAGAGGAGGGATCCCTCTCCCAGGACGGACAGACGTGCAATAGATGCCGTGTGTAAATTGAAATGATAATACATTTGCAACATAGGTAGTCCAAATGTTTGGAAATGCATGTGTGTATAATAGGAAGATGAATCCACGAAGATATCCATCCAGGACCTATGATCCATGACCACAGCCACGACTCAAGATCCAGGGCTCGCGATGCCGGACACAGGACCGCAGGATCATCCATGACTCCGGATCCCAGCGTATATAGACACCAAAAAGAAAGAAATTTGGGGAAGCTGGGTTAATCGGAACATGAGAGTACACAGGTATAGACAGAGAGAAGGAAGAAGTAAGATGTCCCCCGACAAACTAAGCCTATCAGCAAAACTAGGGGCTGAATCTAATCAGCCCTAACTATAAGCTTTATCAAAAAGGAAGGTCTTAAGCGCACTCTTAAAAACGGTTAGGGTGTCTGCCGCCCGAACACAAACTGGAAGCTGATTCCACAAATGTGGAGCTTGATAAGAAAAGGCTCTGGCTCCCATTGTACTTTTAGAGACTCTAGGAACAACCAACAACCCTGCATTCTTGGAACGCAATGCCCTAGTAGGACAGTAGGGTATAATGAGTTCTTTAAGGTAAGAAGGCGCCTGCCCATTAAGGGCTTTGTAGGCGAGAAGAAGAATTTTAAATTCTATCCTGTGTTCTATAGGGAGCCAGTGTAAGGCAGCCAGAACAGGAGTAATGTGGTCCCTTTTCCTAACTCTGGTTAGTACACGAGCTGCAGCATTTTGAATCAGCTGAAGCGAATTGACTGACTTCTTGGTACACCCTGATAATAAAGAGTTACAATAATCCAGCCTTGAAGTAACAAATGCATGGACTAGTTTCTCTGCATCGTTTTGAGGCAAGATATGCCTGATTTTTGCAATGTTACGTAGATGGAAGTAGGCGGTCCTTGAAATTGATTTTATGTGGGCGTTAAAGGATAAATCCTGATCAAATATAACACCAAGATTCCTTACAGTCTCACTGGAGGCCAAATTAATGCCATCCATAGTTAGTATATCTTTAGATAATTTGTTTCGTAGATTCTTCGGGCCAAGTACAATAACTTCAGTTTTGGTCGTGTTTAACATCAAAAAGTTTAAGGTCATCCACGTTTTTAAGTCCTTGAGGCAGTCTTGAATTTTATTTAGATGATTAATTTCATCAGGCTTGATTGATAAATATAGTTGAGTATCATCTGCATAACAATGAAAATTTACAGAATGATTCCTTATAATATTGCCTAACGGAAGCATATATAATGTGAACAAAATAGGTCCGAGCACTGAGCCCTGTGGCACTCCATGGCTAACTTTGGTTTGCGTGGAAGATTCATCATTGACACGTACAAACTGAGAGCGTTCAGATAGATAGGACCTAAACCAGCCTAAAGCAGTTCCCTGTATGCCAACTAAGTGCTCTAGTCTTTGCAATAAGATATCATGATCGATAGTATCAAATGCAGCACTGAGATCGAGCAAAACAAGAATAGAGACAAGTCCCTTGTCTGAGGCTATTAGAATGTCATTTGTGACTTTAACCAGAGCTGTCTCTGTGCTATGATGTGTTCTAAAGCCAGACTGAAAATCTTCAAATAAATCATTGTTTTTTAAGTAATCACGCAACTGTTTTGCGACCGCTTTCTCAAGAATTTTTGAGAGGAACGGAAGATTAGAAATAGGTCTATAATTGGCTAAAACCTCTGGATCGAGGTTGTGCTTTTTAAGAAGCGGTTTTATCACTGCTACTTTGAATGATTGTGGAACATAGCCTGATAATAAAGACATATTCATAATATTTAATAAAGAAGTGCTAATTAATGGAAAAACTTCCTTCAACAGCTTAGTTGGAATTGGGTCTAACATACACGTTGATGGTTTAGAAGAGAGAATCATTGAATTTAATTGTTCAAGGTTAATGGCTGAAAAGCATTCTAGTTTACTATCTAGTGTAATATTAGAACTTACGTTTCCGGGAGCTGTTGATAACACTATACTGGTCAAAGGCAAGAGGTCATTAATTTTGTTTCTAAGAGTAACAATTTTATCGTTAAAAAAGCACATAAAATCATTACTACTGAGTGCTATGGGAATAGAAGGCTCAATCGAGCTATGGCTCTCTGTCAGCCTGGCTACAGTGCTGAAAAGAAATCTTGCATTATTCTTATTCTCATCTATTAATGAAGAGTAGTAGGCTGCTCTCGCTTTACGCAGTGCTTTCTTATATTCATTGAGAGTAATATGCCAAATTAAACGAGATTCTTCAAGTTTAGTGGAACGCCATATCCTTTCAAGTTGTCTCGACTTTTGCTTTATTTTGCGGGTTTCGGCATTATGCCATGGAGCTAATCTATGTTGTTTTATTTTCTTCTTTTTCAAAGGAGCAACAGAGTCTAATTTTATTCGCAGCGCATCTGTAGCACTATCAACAACATGATCAATTTGGGGTGGTGTAAATTTTGTATAAGTTTCCTCCCTTACATGCAGACATGCTATCGAGTTAAATATTGGTGGAATCTCTTCCTTAAATTTGGCTATAGCACTAACAGATAGGTTTCTGCTGCAGGAGCTTTTGACTAATGCTTTGTAGTCTAGTAACAGTACTTCAAAAGTTACTAAGAAATGGTCAGATAAAGCAGGATTATGCGGTTCGACTAATAGTTGCTCAATTTCAATACCATAAGTCAGAACAAGGTCTAGAGTGTGATTATAGCAGTGGGTTGGTTTATTTACACTCTGACAGAAACCAACAGAATCTAATATAGAGTTAAATGCAACAGTAAGGCTATTTTTATCATCGTCAACATGAATATTAAAGTCACCTACGATAATTACTTTATCTGTTTTAAGAACCAAAGTTGATAAAAACTCAGAGAATTCTGATAAGAATTCTGAATAAGGACCTGGTGCACGGTACACTGTAACAAATAAGATTGGCTGCAAAGTTTTCCAGGTCGGATGCGTAAGACTAAAAACGAGACTTTCAAAGGAGGTATAATTTAATTTTGGTTTAGTATTGATAAGTAAACTTGAGTCAAAGATTGCTGCAACTCCACCTCCTTGGCCCACGCCTCGGGCAATATGAGTATTGATATGGCTGGGTGGAGTGGCCTCATTTATGCTGACATATTCTTCATGTCTCAACCAAGTTTCAGTGAGACAGCATATATCAATATTATAATCTGATATTAAATCATTTACCAATATTGCTTTAGATGCTAGAGATCTTATGTTTAAGAGACCACATTTAATATTCCTGTTTTGTTGCACTGTAGTAGTTGTTACATTTACTTTTATTAGGTTATTATGTATGACACCTCTATTAGGTTTTACCTTTAATTGTCCTTGGGCAGACACACACACCGCTAATATTGGGTATTTTATTGGGTTCGGGATTCCTATGGATGACTGCCTAGGAGAGAGCGCAGAGAAGCGTGTAAGACTGCGACTCCGCCTCCTGGTCTCAACTCCAGTTTGTCATGGATTAAGTCCACAAAGCCCTGAAATGTTTGCCGAAATGAGATCTGCACCTTCCAAAGTAGGATGAATGCCGTCTCTCTTAATCAGACCAGGTTTTCCCCAGAAGGCTGTCCAATTATTTACGAAGCCCACATTGTTTGCTGGGCACCACCAAGACAACCAGCGCTGAAATGATGACATGCGGCTATCAGGGTTTCCGTTAGCCGGTATTTACCGGTTTTTAGCTGGTCAAATTGAATAAAAACCGGTAAATTCAAAATCTGCCGGTCAAAATGTCCGATGCTCCGATCGATTGGTCGCCAATCATTATCGACCTATATTCACTCTTAATAGCTTGATCTGTGCTCTCTATAGGCCGATCAGGAGAGCTGGATCTGATCGATATGGACATAAACGCGAGTGAAGGGTAACCGGACGCGAGAGAGAGATCAGATCAGCTGCTGAGTCTGACCTGAAGCCCCGCCCACTGTTTAGCGCGTTGCATGAGAAACTGACAGGCTGTCAGGAGAGAGAGAGGGAGAGAGAGGGAGGGAGAGAGAGAGGGAGGGAGAGAGAGAGGGAGAGAGAGGGAGGGAGAGAGGAAAAGAGAGGATCCGTTTCTCCCGTGTTACTATTCAAAGTTAATGTAAACTTTTGAATAATGTACGTTATCTACTACAAGTAGTTTCTTTGAATGTAATAATGATGTTGTTTGTTGTTTGTGGAATCATTTATTGAAAAATGAATCTGAATTTTTCAATCTGTTACGATTATAAACTGAAGCAATATAAAAATGACTCCCATTAACTGCGTTTTAAACATCAGCATATCCGGTCCTAGTCCGGTAATTACCTGCTAACGGAAACTCTGCTACACAATTCTTATTATTATTATTGAAACATGACCGGTAAGTTTCAAATGTGTCCGGTAAAATAAATTCTGTTCGGACATTTGACCGGCGAGAAAAAATCCTAGCGGAAACCCTGGCGGCTATACATGTCATCATTGATCAGATTGGGGAGGGGACCAGAGAATATTACGGTGTCCGACATTGTTTTAGCATAACTACACACCGACTCCACATTAAGTTTGGTGCATTCTGATTGGCGTAAACGAACATCATTACCACCGACGTGAATAACAATCCTACTGTATTTACGTTTATTTTTAGCCAGCAGTTTAAGATGCGCCTCAACGTCGCCCGCTCTGGCCCCCGGAATGCATGTGACTGTGGAGGCTTCGGTCTCTAAATTCACGTATCTCATAATAGAGCTACCAATAACCAGAGTTGGCTTCTCAGCGGGTGTCTCGCTGAGTGGGGAATATCTGTTAGATACGTGAACGGGTTGGTGGGGACCTGCGGGTTTCGCGTTATGCCCCTTCTGAACAGTCACCCAGTCTCCCTGCTGCTCGGGAGTTGCCGGGGGACGGCTAATAGGAGCTATCTTTTGCCGGTCCGCACCGGCTAACATGGGCTTTACTGTAGCTGAGTTACTTTCTAAGATGCGGAGCCGGGCTTCTATGGCTATGATTCCCGCCTCCAACCTAACAACTATACTACATTTAACACATGTATCGGTACCAGTAAAGGAGGTAGGGAAGTAACCAAACATGAGACAGTTAGAGCAGGAAATAGCACCCGAGGGTGGGGAAAGAGCCATGGCTAGCTATCAAGCTAAAGTAGCTACCGTTAGCAAACCCGAAAAGAGTGTAGGCAACTGTGGAGTTACAGTCGCAAAGAGAAGGAGAGTTGTGAGTGCTTAAGCTGTAGTAACGTGTGATTACAACGTCAGGTAGTTGCCGTGATCAAGAGTTTTAAAACGATCAATTAAGTTAAGATAATAAGCTATCAGCAACAGAACAGGCACACGGGATACCCGGAGATGACAATGACAACAACAACCGGAAGTTACAACATGCTTACCGCAATAGTGGTCCGTGTAGCAACAACGTTTTCTTCTCCATGTCCCCCATGTCGATAAATACACACATCGTTGTATTCTCCTCCCCTTGTCGGCACTAAAAGCTTCAGAGGGCGGATAGCTGTGCTCCGTAGCGTCCAGCTAGCTTAGCGATAAATACACACAGCGTTGTATTCTCCCCCTGTCGGCCCTAAAAGCTTCAGAGGGCGGATAGCTGGGCTCCGTAGCGTCCAGCTAGCTTAGCCGCTAGCTTAGCGATAAATACACACAGCGTTGTATTCTCCTCCCCCTGTTGACCCTAAAAGCTTCAGATGGCGGATACCTGAGCTCCATAGCATCCCGCTAATGTGAAACACACACACACAGCGTTAGCGGGACATTCTCCTCTCCCTGTCGGCCCTAAAAGCTTCAGAGGGCGGATAGCTGGGCTCCGTAGCGTCCAGCTAGCTTAGCCGCTAGCTTAGCGATAAATACACACAGCGTTGTATTCTCCCCCCCCCCTGTCGGCCCTAAAAGCTTCAGATGGCGGATACCTGAGCTCCATAGCATCCCGCTAATGTAAAACACACACAGCGTTAGCGGGACATTCTCCTCTCCCTGTCCGCCCTAAAAGCTTCAGAGGGCGGATAGCTGGGCTCCGTAGCGTCCAGCTAGCGAATGTGAGGCGAAACGAACAGTGTTACTGTCGTCGTTACTTCCGTTTGGCGGGTTTTTACATAGATAGATGGGTTTTTAGGGCTTTCGCGGATCTGATTGGCTGTCACAGCGTCGGAGGCGGGGTCATTGATGTATAATTAGAGCCACCAACCGTCCGCGGGAGTTTGAAATGTTTTGGTGGAATACAATTTCCTGGTAATAGGCCACAAGTTGAACCCTGTTATCGTTTCATCCCGCTCCACAGAAGTGGAACTACACAATCTTTAGTTCATAAAAAAGAACGAGTCATGCTTATCCACCAAAAAAAAGTTTGTCGCTAAAATTCCTGTCAATTCTTCTAGGCACGTAATTATTGGCTGAACTAGTCCCTTCAAAGCGTAATAATATCTTGATCAAAAGTAGTGCCACGGTTCGTCACGTGATCGTGCTACACCAATTGGGTAGCTGCATATTGTCAACAGAAGTGAAAGATGGCCGCCTACATGGTTACGCTAAACCAGACCAAATGGATTCTAAACAGTGCTGTATGCTTGTTTTATGTCATGTTTTGTCATATGTCTTAATTAGGGCTTAATTAACGCCACTAATTATTTTAACGCGATTAACGCATGTGTAATTTTCTCCCTCGGCCGCCCCGTAGTTTCAGAGCGCATCGAGTTTAAAATACCATCTACAAGCTGATAATGACAGCCCCGCTCCTGCCGTCCACTTGTGGCAGACCACACTTTCACGCTCACCGGCAGGCACCGACTGGCCATCGGGAGGACCGGGAGGGTGTGTGTATGTGTGGCCCGAGCGAGCGAGAGAGAGACCTTACGTGCATTGTTGTTGTTAGCATCTGGTGCTAGCTAGCTGCGCTAACGGATATAAGGAGCTGTTTAAATGAAAACAGAGGAGCGACATTTCGCCACAACTGCGCCGAGCACTTAACTTTATGCAGGAAGCCAGACCGTGGAACATTGTACGAGAAGTCAGCACACTCAGCACGGATAGTGCGCAACATGATTGCAGCGTCCAGGCAGCTCCCGTTCCAGCATATGCCTTGAGTTGCACATAGCTCCAACGATCCATCACACACACACACACACACACACACACACACACACACACACACACACACACACACACACACACACACACACACACACACACACACACACACACACACACACACACACACACACACACACACACACACACACACACACACGTATGAGAGGTTGAATTGAGGCGAATATTTGTAATGTTCAGAGGTTGTTGCGTTTAATATTCATGAGAATATTTGTCATTGTTCAAATGATAATAAACATTAGCATAAAGCATATTTGTCCACTCATATGTTGATAAGAGTATTAAATACTTGAAAAATATTCCTCTCAGGTACATTTAGAACAGATCAAAAATGTGCGATTAATCGCGATTAACTATGGACAATCATGCGATTAATCGCGATTAAATATTTTAATCGACTGACAGCCCTCGTCTTAATACATCACTAAGTCCGAGGTATTTGCGTGATATACGCGGTATTTGTGAGAGGTAAAAGAAAGTCATTTGCTGTTGCATGTGAGAAAGGTGACTACCTTAAGGCTTTTAGAAGTTTAGGTACTAACTTTAACTTGGAGCAATCAACATTTGCACTTCTTTGCCGGTATGTATGTCACGTATATGATCAGCCAGCAACCGAAAATGTAAATGATGCTAGGTACAAGGCTTTCTGTATGGCATCATCGGCCTTGCCAGAATGAAGCATTCCCCCTACTCCTGATGCCCTCCATCAGCACTGCAAAAGGGCAAATTACCAGGCAGCAATAATGAGGTCCTGTCTCAAAAGAGAAATAAATGCTCCATCACCTGCTGGATATGGTTGGGAAACAGAGGATGGGAACTTACACGTCACCTGGATGACAATACATCCTGCCCCTGACAGTGTGTTGAATGTGATACACTGCAGCTGCAAAGAGTCTGCCTGTGACAAAGGCAGATGTTCATGCTTCTCTGCAGGACTCTGTTGCACAGACTTATGTCGTTGCTCAAATTGTGCAAATAAAAAAGAAACAGAGGAAGAGAACGATGACTGCCCTGACACTGACAGTGAGGAATAGGAGTGTCCTTATTCTGTTTTGTACTGTTTTCTATGTCATACCTTTTATATTTGTAATAAATCTCATTTTTATGGTTCATCAGTGTTGTTTTCATTTGTGGAGGGATGAATGAGTAAATAAATGAATCAATGGACATTGGTATAAGTACTGCATTTTATTGATCTAATTTACTTAACGTAACAAGTTAACCTTCTTCTTGGACGCAGCTATGTAAGAAATCAAGTCATGTTTATTTTAAGAGTGCATTTAACGTGTACAGAGTAACAATAACAACAGACAGACAGACAAAAAGTCCTCAGTCTAATGGAATAATCCACGAGCTCAGCCAATGAACCTAGCGATGCGAACATGGTAGTCCAGGAATGTTGTTGTAGCTGGAGTTGGCTGATAAACGCTGCTAGCCAATGTTGATTCGATGGTCAACTCTGTTCCCAGATAGTAAAACCTCTCACAAATACCGCGTATATAACGCAAATACCTCGGACTTAGTGATGTATTAAGACTAGGGCTGTCAGTCGATTAAAATATTTAATCGCGATTAATCGCATGATTGTCCATAGTTAATCGCGATTAATCGCAAATTAATCGCAAATTTTTGATCTGTTCTAAATGTACCTTAGAGGAATATTTTTCAAGTTTTTAATACTCTTATCAACATATGAGTGGACAAATATGCGTTATGCTAATGTTTATTATCATTTGAACAATGACAAATATTCTCATGAATATTAAACCCAACAACCTCTGAACATTACAAATATTCGCCTCAATTCAACCTGGAACCTCTCATATATACAATACAAATGGTGTGTGTGTGTGTGTGTGTGTGTGTGTGTGTGTGTGTGTGTGTGTGTGTGTGTGTGAGATGGATCGTTGGAGCTATGTGCAACTCAAGGCATATGCTCGAACGGGAGCTGCAATCATGTTGCGCACTATCCGTGCTGAGTGTGCTGACTTTTCGTACAATGTCCCACTGTCTGGCTTCCTGCATAAAGTCAAGTGCTCGGCGCAGTTGTGGCGAAATGTCGCTCCTCTGTTTTCATTTAAACAGCTCCTTATATCCGTTAGCGCAGCTAGCTAGCAACAACAACAAACAACAACAATGCACGTAAGGTCTCTCTCTCGCTCGCTCGTGCCACACATACACACACCCTCCCGGTCCTCCCAATAGCCAGTCGGTGCCTGCCGGTGAGCGTGGAAGTGTGGTCTGCCGCAAGCAGGCAGCAGGAGCGGGGCTGTCAGCATCAGCTTGTAGATGGTATTTTAAACTCGATGCGCTCTGAAACTTGCGTTAATCGCGTTAAAATAATTAGTGGCGTTAATTTTGTTTTGCGTTAACGCGTTATTAACGGGTTAACTTGACAGCCCTAATTAAGACATATGACAAAACATGACATAAAACAAGCATACAGCACTGTTTAGAATCCATTTGGTCTGGTTTAGCGTAACCATGTAGGCGGCCATCTTTCACTTCTGTTGACAATATGCAGCTACCCAATTGGTGTAGCACGATCACGTGACGAACCGTGGCACTACTTTTGACCAAGATATTATTACGCTTTGAAGGGACTAGTTCAGCCAATAATTACGTGCCTAGAAGAATTGACAGGAATTTTAGCGACAAACTTTTTTTTGGTGGATAAGCATGACTCGTTCTTTTTTATGAACTAAAGATTATGTAGTTCCACTTCTGTGGAGCGGGATTTCTTTTCTAAAGGACTTTTCGAGGTTCACCTTGCGGCCTAAAACCCCGCCCCCTCCCTGAAAATAATGAGTGACAGGCTGATCGTAACCTGATAGAAACTTTATTATTCACTTAAAGTTGGGGTAGGTAAGTTTGAGAAACCGGCTCGAAATACACTTTGTTATATTCCATGGAATGCTCTTAACATCCCGATAGCAATGAATATCTGAAGTGCTTTGACAAAAAAATCCATTAAAACAAATGTCATCTGTGGAAGCCGTAGCGCTGTAAAAAGCACGACCAATCATTTTAGCCGGCTCGGCTAAAATAACTGGATGGCCTACCTGCCTGTCAGCCTTCCTGTGCACAAACCATAGACTGTATATATGGCACAAACTTATCTCGTGTAGTGATGTGTCGGTCTCGAACGAGCCGTCGTTCACCTTTTAAGTGAACGACGGGAGCCGGCTCTCGCCCGCGAACGAGCCGTTTTTTTTTTTTTTTGCGGAGGGATCTAGATCTGCTTGAAGGTACATTATGCAATGTGCAATGTGCACATTATCCCGCTTATTACATGGCCACATTCTCAACAAAGTAACGACTTGACTCCCAATATTAATTAACAGGCTTTTATGGATTTAGAAAATGATTTTATTGATTTAAAAAATTGTTTTATGTTGTGGTGATTGACATTATTCACCCACAGATCTATGGGTTGGGGTATTGTTCCGCACGGACATTTGAGTGAGCCGGACTTCCTGTTTCCGCCGGTCTTCGCTTCCCGGGCATGAAGTTGTTTATATGTGTGTTCAGATGCTAAATAAAAGTATAGCTTGTCACTTTGATACCCCGCCTCCGACTCCCGTCTCTCGGCACCACATTGGTGACCCCGACATAAGTCTCGTTGAAGGATCCGAGACTGAACCGAGCATGGCAAGTAATGCCGTTTTTTTCAAACTGCCGGAGTTTTGGGAGACATCTGCGGCTGCATGGTTCGCTCAGACGGAGGATCAGTTCACCCTCCGCGGAGTGACTGACGACGGAGCACGCTATTTTCACGTCGTTTCGGCGCTGGGGAGCTCCACTGCGACCCGGACGGTGGGCTTTATTACATCTCCTCCTGCCCAGGATAAATATGCAGCGTTCAAGGCTTTCCTGCTAAAGACTTTCGAGCTGTCACGGTCGGAACGGGCCCGACGCCTGCTCGCTATTCATAGCCTGGGGGACAACAAGCCTTCTGACCACATGGAGATGATGCTCAGCCTGCTGGGTACGGAAGAACCTAATTTTTTGTTCATAGAACTGTTTCTTCGGCACATGCCGCCGCATGTACAGACAGCGCTCGCTAACACAGCTATTACTGAGCCCCGCGCTTTGGCCGAAGAAGCCGACCGGTTCTTCCTGGCAACCCAGCGTTTTGCCCCGGAGGTGCTGGCCCCGACACGCAGCGGCACCTTCCCTGGTACAAGCATGCCACCTAGCAGAAGCTCCGGGGCCGACGTCAGCAACTCCAGCCCTGGCCTGTGTTATTACCATGCACGCTACGGGGCGAAAGCGAAGATGTGCCGTCCTCCCTGCACCTACAAGGTAACGGGAAACGCCAAGGCCTGCGCTCGGTAGTGGCCGCGAGCGTGGGCACATCCAACCGGCTCCTGTTCATCAGGGACACCCTCTCTGGTCGCAGACTCCTTTGTGACACAGGAGCCCAGCGGAGCGTCCTGCCGGCTACCGTGGAGGACCCTGCCGGGGGAGGACACGGCCCACCTTTAACGTCCGCTAACGACACCCCTATTCGCACCTATGGCACAAAGACAGTGGACCTGTGCTTCGAGGGTCAGCGGTTTAAGTGGGATTTCGTCACGGCTGACATCTCCTTCGCTCTCCTCGGCGCAGACTTCCTGTGCGCTCACGGACTGCTGGTGGACGTCAAGAACAGCCGCCTGGTGGACGCACTGACGTTTGCCTCGTTCACGTGTACCCGCGGCGAGGCGTCATTCAGCGGGCTCTCCAGCTCACTCTCACAGGGCGACAAGTTCCAGCACCTTCTCAGTGAGTTTCCCGACTTGACGCAGCCCACCTTTTCCGCTGCCACTACCAAACACGGGGTAGAGCACCACATTGACACTGAAGGCCCCCCTGTCTACGCTAGGGCCCGGCGGCTCAACCCTGACATGTTGGCAGTCGCCAAGGCGGAGTTCGTCAACATGGAGCGTCTGGGCATCATCCGCCGCTCAGACAGCCCTTGGGCTTCGCCGCTTCACATGGTCCCTAAATCAGCCGGTGGCTGGCGACCGTGTGGTGACTACCGCCGCCTTAACGACGCCACTACGCCAGACCGCTACCCGGTCCCTCACATCCAGGACTTCTCTGCACACCTGGCGGGCAAGCTGGTTTTCTCCAAGGTGGATCTGGTGCGGGGCTACCACCAGGTTCCGGTGCACCCCTCGGACGTCCCCAAAACTGCGGTAATTACGCCGTTTTCGAGTTCCTACGTATGCCGTTTGGACTTAAGAATGCAGCTCAGTCCTTTCAGCGGCTGATGGATTCAGCGCTCAGAGACATGCCATTCATCTTCGTCTATTTAGACGACATCCTGGTCGCCAGCTCCTCCTCCGAAGAGCACCAGGCACATCTCCGGGTCCTTTTCGCGAGGCTCAACCAACAGGGCCTGATTATCAACCCGGCGAAGTGTCAGTTCACAATCTTTCCCACCCCGGTAGGAAGCCGTCCGTGAAGTTGTTGTCGCAGAAGTTCGTGTGGCAGGGGCTTAAGAAGGACGTGAGGTCCTGGGTCGACTCGTGCGTGGCCTGTCAACGGGCCAAAGTCCACCACCATACTAGGGCCCCTTTTGAACTTTTTGCGGTTCCTGAGAGGAGGTTTGACCATGTCAATGTCGACCTCGTAGGTCCGCTTCCCCCCTCTCACGGTTTCACCTACCTTTTTACGATGGTGGACAGGACGACCCGCTGGCCCGAGGCCGTTCCCCTCGCCTCGACATCAGCTTCCGACGTCGCCCGCGCTTTCATCGGCACGTGGGTGGCGCGCTTCGGGATCCCGTCTGACCTCTCCTCTGACCGCGGCTCTCAGTTCACCTCAGAGCTGTGGAACGCTGTTGCTGTGGGTTTGGGGGTCAAGCTGCACCGCACCACCGCATATCACCCCCAGGCTAACGGATTGTGTGAGCGGTTTCACCGGTCCATGAAGGTGTCACTGCGTGCCGGCTTGACAGACGGCAACTGGGTGGATAAGCCCAAGTGGGTTATGCTCGGCCTCAGGTGTGCCCCCAAAGAAGACCTGCAGTCCTCGTCGGCGGAGCTCGTCTATGGCCAGACGCTACGTGTCCCCGGGGAATTCATTCCCACCGCCACTGTGCCCTGGTCTGCAGCCGGGCAGCGCTCCTCCCTGCTGGAGACCGTCGGGACATTCACGCCCGTCCCCACGTCGCAGCACAGCAACCCAGCTTTCCGGGTGTCCCCTGGATTATGGTCGGCAGATTTCGTTTTTATTCGCCACGACGCCCACCGCGGTCCCCTGCGCCCCCCTTACGACGGTCCGTTCAGGGTCATACGTCACGGGGACAAGAGCCTGGTGGTGGACGTTGGTGGCAGGCCTGAGACTGTGTCCGTTGATCGGATTAAGCCTGCTCACGTGGACATTTCCAGGCTGTTGGAGTTGGCTCTGCCCCCACGTCGGGGCCGCCCTCCCATGGCCCGCCCCCTGTGGGGATGCCCTCGCCCTCGTTGGCGCCCCTGCCCTCGCCTGCGGCCCCGCCCTCCTCGGCCCCTGTGGTCTGTACGCGCCGGGGTCGGGTGGTACTTCCTCCCAGGCATGAGGATTTTGACTATGGGTGAATACTGGGGGGGCTTGTGTGGTGATTGACATTATTCACCCACGGATCTATGGGTTGGGGTATTGTTCCGCACGGACATTTGAGTGAGCCGGACTTCCTGTTTCCGCCGGTCTTCGCTTCCCGGGCATGAAGTTGTTTACATGTGTGTTCAGATGCTAAGTAAAAGTATAGCTTGTCACTTTGATACCCGCCTCCGACTCCCGTCTCTCTGCACCACAATGTATTGATTTAAATTGACATGCATCCGCAAAGAAAAGTAGTCCGTTGTTACTGTTTGAACTAACGTAGCAACGTCAGGAACTGCTTCGATAGTGTTTTTGAGGAGCTTTTTGATTACAGATTTGAAAACGTCGTTGCTTGCTTTAAAAGTAGCACAATTCATTATGTCAAACCTTGGGAAGTATCTAGATATCCCTGCCCTAATGCCAAAGGAACTGCACACTGAATATGTGTCGCCGTTTGATGTCTATGTCTGGACCGCTGCGTAAAAAGGAGGATTTCTGCCCCATTACTTCTCTTCTTACTTCTATAAGAATAAAACATCTCTTTTTCTCCCCCTCTTCTGACAGCCCAGCAGCTGATCTCAAAGCACACTCCCCTCTCCTGCAGGGGGGCGTGGTCAGCTGCAGCTCACAGAATCAGCCCCCTGCAAAAACAGCGCTGGAAAGAGCAAATGGAGCGAAATGAGGCATGGCTGAAATGCAGGATCTTTTTGGTATTTTGAAAAAAAAAAATATTTATATACTTTAGATAGGTCGATACAGTAGCCCCCTTTTTTAAATAGTTTTTATAGGTGTTGCTATCTGTTTTGTGTAGCGTGGTTCTACAAGCAAGTCAATGCATTCATTGGGTGGTATCAGAGAGTTACACGGGTCTGTAAATGCAATGACAACAATTGGCCACAGCAAATCATTTATATTAAACATGTAATTTTTACTTTTGAATACTTCAGTACAAAGGTTGTATTGAAAAATGTAAGTGATATATGTGTACACATATAATTAGTCAAAACAGGGCTACATTTGATTTAATTAAAAGGTATAATATGTGGTAAACTGAAGAGCCGTTTGGGAGCCGAAAGAGCCGGCTCTTCTTGGTGAGCCGAGCCAAATGATCCGGCTCACCAAGAAGAGCCGGAATTCCCATCACTAATCTCGTGCCCTGCTCGTGCCCTCATTGGTCATGTGCGCGTTCGTGTGTGTCGGAGGAGGGACTCTGTAAGGAAGTGGCAGATTTTTTCCGGTTGTGTATTTTCAAATTCTAGCACACTCGAGCTGGTTTCTCCAAAATTACCTACCCCACCTTTAATCACAGATTGAAATGATAAAGCTAACTTAATCTCATACATTCATGGGATTTATTTAACAGTATGGAGAATGTAAGTGTGCACCCACATGCAGTATTTTTGTTTTTACGTTTTGTTTAGCCGGATAATATTCACATGTTTACCCTACTTTTATAATTTTCGAATCATAAATCTATCGATTAGATTCATGATTATTATTACAGCAAAGCGGATGTTTCTCCGAATCGAAGGTTAAAAACACAAAAGCATTGTACACAATTTAAAACAATCAATATTGTGTAATTAACAAGGATAAACTGATGTTTTTTAGTGGATGAGTAATGCAGATATCACTGTGTAATCATTTGACAGTGAGGAGAATACTTCCGGTTTTATTATGAAAACTCCGAGACCGGAAATACGGTTTTCACCCCATGAGGGTTGACACCAACTTTACATGGACGCTGTGGGGAAAGACGTAGTATATTAACGTTCTCCTGACGAGACCTCAAATCATCTTCGTAATATCTATCAAACTATAGATCCTACACATCCACTGGACGTGGATTCTAAAAGTACAATATACACTTCTCGCTAGAAATCAAATCAAAAAGCATTTTAATGGCCAAACTATTCTACAATTTAGGATTTTCCAGAGAGGGTTATTTGTGAATATACGACCCTCCGGAGCGTTTGCAATCAACGGGAGTATATGCCGCAAATTGTTGTTTCATAAACGACCACGAGAGTTGCTGAACTTTAAAATGTGACTATAGGTCGTAAAATGAGCTGCTGAACAATCGACCTATTTGGTCGTTTTTTGGAGGAGGACAGGCTGGTCTAAACAGCGGCCAATCTAAATACAATCCCATTAAAAAGACTGGGAAACAGGAAGCTGACTTTTCCCAGAGGAACATGTAACGCTTTCTTCAGTTAACTTCTAAGAACTATTGCTTGAATCATATTTAGACATGTGAACCGTAAAGTACATTTTTAATGATGATGTTACCTTCCTTGTCAAGTGGTGTCTGGTGTCAACATAGTCTCTTTTTAGAAGTGACAGACTTTAACTCCTTAACAATTGTTTTTGTTTTATTCCTCCTGCTCTTTTACAATTTCCATTTCAGAGGCTTTCATATGCCAGTTCAGGACCAGAAGGCAAGTTACACGGTTTTATTTTGCATTTTTTGGTAAAAGCAGTTGTTTGACATGGGCAACACACTACTATTTTAGAGCAGGATCTTTTTAGTGTGGTATTTTATGTCTTGGGGTAATCACCAATGAGTTATGTATGTGAGGTTAATGTGTCGATGACCTGAAATAAAGAAGTAGCATTGTTGTTAAAGAATGTATGTATTTCACAGTAAGAGTTACCCTGAGCATAAGAATAAGTCAACATTGTGCAGACTTTTAAAGTCTTTGGGATGTTGGAAGAACGCTGATCAGCTGCTTGAAAACGCTGATAACCTTAAAGGTCCCATGTCATGGCCATTTCCACTGATCATAATTCCATTGTTGAGGTCTACTAGAATAGATTTATACTGTGCAATTTTCCAAACTCACATTGGTTTCGCATACAGCATCTCTGTATGTGTATTCAGCAGTATTCACTCTCTCCACTAAACGGCTCGTTGCAGCTCTTGCCCCCCCCCCCCCTCTCCCTTTGAGCCCAGTGTGCTCCGATTGGTCGGGACCAGTCGGGACGTTGTGAATCGCGCTGAGCTCCGTGGAGGTGTGATTTCCTTGTTTAGCGATACACAGCGAAACACAGCCAAACTCATCCTGAGCACACACAAAGTCACAGCCGAAGTAAAAATAATAAGTGTGGCTTGAGATTGAGTAAGAAAAAGGTTGATAAACGCTGTGAGAATGGGTCTGCAGAAAGAATTTTGCCGCGATCCCAACTGTCTGTTATCAGCCTGCAGCCAGGGAGGAGAAATCAGCAGAGCTGCCTGCACTGAGTGTGTGAGGAAGTCCGTGGATTGGTCAATTTGGACCAATCAGCGGGGGCTTAACGTAACGGCTCCGCGGACGTAACGTAACGGCTCCACGGATTGGTCCATTTCGTTCCGGGGACGACATGACATCATGATGTACCCGGAAGAATCAAATGGACAGTGACGTATCTCCAACGAGGCGTTTTGGGGAGGTATTTTCTGTGTTAGAGTTTACTCGCGACATGGTTTACTTTGAGGGTTTTGACTCTGCAGACCATTTACATGCATAAAAACACACAAGGGGACGGGTAATAACCGGAAAAGCATGACAT
The DNA here is from genome assembly GCA_028583405.1 of Pogonophryne albipinna. Taxonomy (NCBI): domain Eukaryota; kingdom Metazoa; phylum Chordata; class Actinopteri; order Perciformes; family Artedidraconidae; genus Pogonophryne; species Pogonophryne albipinna. The sequence continues at coordinate 52,745 of JAPTMU010000234.1, read as the reverse complement.
GGGACCTTTAATGTTTGTCAAAATGATGAAATAACACATAACCTCTCTCTCACAGTCTCAGTTGCTGCCAAATATGTTGGAGAGACTTCAGAGAGCAGAGGGACTACCTTCTTTCAGAGGGAAGGTAAAGCTGTGGTTTTCTCTGGTATATAGTAAAAGGTTTTTAATAATTAAGTGTAATTATTTTAAATGTGTGGTCACACTGCTGTTGTAAGACAGCATTATAACTGAGTACAAGTTTAACATGTTCCTTTAAAGAACAGCGGGCCCCATTCATTCTTATAAAAGTTGCTCAGTGGTCCACGTCCAAATATACTTGAATCTTCCAGGGATCTTCCAATGGTTTTAGAGCATGCGAGACAACTTGCTCAACCTTTATGTTAAAGTTTGTTTGCAGTTTTGTATTTTCTTGAGAAACAAACCTTCAGTAAACCCAAAGCAAGTTGTTTACTGATGATTGTGAGAATATATGCATCTGTGGACTGATTCTATATCGTCGATTTTTCCTTCAATGTCACACAGATGTGATTGTTCCAGTACCAGAGCCACAGCCCATCACATATTACCAAAACTTGGTTCAATAACACTTCCAGGACATGTTTATGTGCGCACAAGAAGGGTGGTCACAGAAAAAGGATGAGCAACGTCTTGATGATATCTACACAGAGCTGTACATCACAGCTGGGGGGGACGTAAACATCAACACACAGCATGAGGTCAGGCAGATCGAGGCGTTGGTGGTGAAGCAGCAGGAACAGAGAAAACAATTAAACACAGTGACATGTTCAAACCCCCCTGTGGAAGATATAAACCCATAAGAACAGTACTGACCATTGGCATTGCAGGAATTGGCAAATCATTCCTTGTACGCAAGTTTGTGTTGGACTGGGCTGAAGGAAGAACCAACCAAGACGTACATCTGATTTTCCCTTTCAGCTTCCGCCAACTGAATTTGTTTAAGGGAGAAAAGTTTAGTTTGGTAAAGCTCATTCAGGAATGCATCCAGGAAACCAGAGACATGAAGGAAGACGCTCTGAATCACATCTTTACAACTCTGCAGTCATCAGGAAACACCAACTATGACAAGAGCACGTTTAAACTTCTGTTTGTTTTGGATGGACTGGATGAGAGCCGCCTTGATCTGAACTGCTCTACTAGTGAATACGAGACAGTTAAAATTGATGTGACAGCGTCAATGTCAGTGGATTTGCTGTTGACAAATCTCATCAAGAAGAACCTGCTTCCCTCTGCTCGCCTCTGGGTAAGCACACGCCCTGCAGCAGCAAATCAGATCCATTCTGATTTTGTTGACATGGAGACAGAGGTGAGAGGGTTTACTGATTCACAGAAGGACGAGTACTTCAAGAAGAGAATCAGAAATGACGAGCAGGCCAGCAGAATCATCTCCCACATTAAGACATCACGAAGCCTCCACATCATGTGCCATATCCCAGTCTTCTGCTGGATCACTGGTACAGTTCTGGAGGATATGTTGAAAAGCAGAGGGCTGGGAGAGCTGCCAAAAACCCTGACTAAGATGTATGCAGAGTTCCTGATGTTTCAGATTCACAAGACAAAAAAGAAGTATGACCACACCCTGTGCATTCAATACATGAAGTCTTTGGCAAAACTTGCTTTCCGCCAGTTGGAAAAGGGAAACCTGATCAGCAGAGCCTCAGTGTGCTCAGGAGTTTTTACAGAAATCTTCAAAGAGGAATGTGGGAGGAAGCATGATGAAGGCACGATGTTTAGCTTCGTCCATCTCAGTGTGCAGGAGTTTTTTGCGGCTCTCTATGTAGAGGGATCAGTCATTGACAGAAAAAAGAATGTGACCCAGGCCAAACAACTTGGGCAGTTGAGAAAATGAGAATGTTTTTCAGAAAAACATCTTTGACAGATTTGCTATTGACAAGGCCTTGCAGAGTGAAAATGGACACCTGGATCTCTTCCTTCGATTCCTCCTTGGTCTTTCACTGCCGGCCAATCAGACTGTCCTGAGAGACCTTCTGAATGTGAAAATAACCTCAACAACCGATCAGGAAACGTCTGGTTACATCAAGAAGAAGATCAGTGAGAATCTGTCTCCAGAGAGAAGCATCAATCTCTTTCATTGTCTGAATGAACTGAATGATTGTTCTCTAGTGGATGAGATCCAACAGTTCCTGAGTTCAGGAAGTCTCTCCACAGATAAGCTGTCTCCTGCTCAGTGGTCAGCTCTGGTCTTCATCACACTTTCATCAGAATGTGATCTAGAAGTGTTTGACCTGAAGAAATATTCTGCTTCAGAGGAGGCACTTGTGAGGCTGTTGCCAGTTGTCAAAGCCTCCGGAAAAGCTCTGTAAGTGCACAGATTACTGCATGTACTAACGGTGTATAAAGGTTGTTCTTAAAGGTCCCATGTCTTGGCCATTTCTACTGATCATATTTCCATTGTTGAGGTCTACTAAAATAGATTTATATTGTGCAATGTTCCAAACTCACATTGGTTTCTCATACAGCATCTCTGTATAGTATGTGTATTCACTCTCTGTCCTAAACGGCTTGTTGGAGCTCCTGCCCCCCCCCCCCCCCCCCCTCCCTGTGAGCCCAGTGCGCTCTGATTGGTCAGGACGTTGCGAGGCTCGCTGCTCAGTGAGCTGGCTTACTGGTGTGGTTTCTGGGTCAGCGAGACAGCGCGAAACTCATCCTGAGCACACACAAACACTCACGGCCGAAGTAAAAACAATAAGTGTGGCTTGATATTGAGTAAGAAAAAGGTTTATAACGCTGTGAGAATGGGTCTGCGGAGAGCATTTCTCCGCCATCCCAACTCGTCTATTACCAACCAGGGAGCTCTATGCAAGTCAATGGGACTCCCTGTTAGTTGAACATTTACGCTAAAGGTCCCGGTGTGTGAGGAGCTCCGCGGATTGGTCCATTTTGGTTCCGGGAACCGCATGACGTCATGCGGTTCCCGGAATAAACAAATGGAAAAAGAAAAATCTCCAACGAAGCGTTCTGGGGCAGCACAGACAGGTCTTTTCTGTGTTAGAGTTTTACTCGCTACAGGGTGTACTTTGAGGGTTTGTGACTCTGCAGACCGTTTACATGCAGAAAGACCTTCATAACACACAAGGGGATGGGTAATAACCAGAAAAGCATGTCATGGGACCTTTAAAAAACCTATTAGTAAACTGAAAAAAGGATTGAGTCAACAAATGGATTAGTTATACAACATATTTAAAAGTCTTTCAACTTGTTTCTTCAGTAGGATTGTACCTCCATGGATACAAAGGTGCAGCAGACAGTGAAATTAACTGAAGGCATTATGTATTTCTGTACGTTATGGTAACGATGGGTAACGACTGTTTGACAGTCAGTTTCCAGGAATTCATGAATATTTGACACACCTCTGAAATGGAAGCCATATACATGTGTTTCTAACCTTGCAGAAATACAAAAAGTATCTAATGTGTTCGTCTAAATAACTTCATTTTCTTTAGGCTAAGTGGCTGTAATCTTTCAGAGAGAAGCTGTGAAGCACTGTCGTCATTCCTCTAGTCTGAGGGAACTGGACCTGAGTAACAACAAACCGAAGGACTCAGGAGTGAAGCTGCTCTGTGCTGGACTGGAGAGTCCAACATGTGCGCTGGAGATACTCAGGTCAGACCTTACTCTGATGCTTTTTTGTAGTGCTGTTGCAGAAAGTAGGATGAAAAGAAAGTGTTTTTCTAACAAAATATATTTCAAACAAATGTTTCATTTGTTTCTGCTGTGTTTTGACTACCATTTATTTGTACTTTTTTATCATAAGAAGAATGTGAAGATGTGTAAAGAATCTGTAGTGTGAAAGCAAAACCTAATTCTCTTTCAGGTTGAGTCAAGCCAGGTAAACAAAGCAAAGCTGTCAGAAGCTTTCATGAGTTCTCGGCTCACAGTCCTCTCGTCTGAGAGAACTGGACCTGAGTAACAACGACCTGCAGGATTCAGGAGTTGGGTGTCTCTCTTGTGGACTAGAGGGTCCACACTGTACACTGGAGACTCTCAGGTCAGATCATCCAGTTCTGCTTTTAGGGAGCAACATGTTTTCTCATTTTACAAGGGTTTTTTGTTTGTGTTTTATAAAGTAGCGGAAAGACACCTAAATGACAGTTTACATTTAGAGTAAATTTAATAAAACATATTTCCTGCAGCCTACAAAATTGTCTGCTTGAGATGTACAGAGAAACAATGACTCAACTTCACATTCATTCTAAGCTCCTTGTCTTTTAGTCTGAGAGAGCTGGAACTAGAGGCAATATCCTCCATTTGCAATAAGTAACTTTTCAACAGAATAAGGAAATGCTAAAATCGGTTTTCTTACATTGTACACAACTTAAACAGTTTCAGTGCTTGATACTATCATTAACTCTCCCACAGGCTGAGTGGTTGTCATCTTTCAGAGAGAAGCTGTGAAGCTCTGTCTTCAGTTCTCAGCTCACACTCCTCTTCTCTGACAGAGCTTGATCTGAGTAACAATGACCTTCAGGATTCAGGAGTGAAGCTGCTCTCTGCTGGACTGGAGAGTCCAAACTGTGCACTGAAGACCCTCAGGTTAGATCTCACTGAAACTTGCTAAACGCTGTATTGTGCCTCAAACATCAAATGTTTTATTGTGTGATTTTCAATTGAAATGACTTCATGATGAACCAAAAAAATAAAAACGTATCCACTTGATAAATACACCATACACTGTGTATGTATTCAGCCATTTAAAACAAATATGTGTAGTATCATTCCAAAACTTGAAATGTACTGAGACTCCAAACTGAAACATATGAATGTCATGTTTGCTTCTTTACATTATAGGTTGAGTCAAACTGGGCTTAAAAAGAAGTGCCAGGAGCTTTCATCAATTCTCAGCTCCCAGTTCTCTGGACTGAAAGATCTGGATCTGAGTAACAACGACCTGCAGGATGCAGGAGTGGAGCTGCTCTCTGCTGGACTGGGCAGTCCACATTGTATGCTGGAGACTATGAGGTTATCAATCATCTTTCATTACATGTTACTGGACATACAAGTTGATTTCATGGATGTTGTCAAATAAAATTATTACTTGTTTAATACTTTCTGAAAGGACATCTATAGTATGGCCTGCTGAAAAAATGCTGTATATGTGTAATAAAAAAAAGAAATGATGAACCAAAAACGTAAAACATTTATTGTGTGTGTGTGTGTGTGTGTGTGTGTGTGTGTGTGTGTGTGTGTGTGTGTGTGTGTGTGTGTGTGTGTGTGTGTGTGTGTGTGTGTGTGTGTGTGTGTGTGTGTGTGTGTGTGTGTGTGTGTGTGTGTGTGTGTGTGTGTGTGTGTGTGTGTGTGTGTGTGTGTGTGTGTGTGTGTGTGTGTGTGTGTGTGTGTGTGTGTGTGTGTGTGTGTGTGTGTGTGTGTGTGTGTGTGTGTGTGTGTGTGTGTGTGTGTGTGTGTGTGTGTGTGTGTGTGCATCCAGGAGACTCAGGAATAGAGGTGCTGTCTGCTGGACGGGAGGATCCACATTGGAAAATGAAAAATCTCAGGTGCAAACAGACATCAGGAACTGAAGCACTGTCTCTCTGAAAATACTGACTATTCCACAACATAACAATTTGAATTACAATATGTGCAAATGAATTATAAAGTGTGCAATCAATGACAAGGATACAAACTCAAATGCAATCATTCTCCAAGCTTCTCAAGGTTTATTCTGACAGGGTGGAACATTGTGGAGAGCAGATGCTGAAACCTGGTCGAAGGAAGTGTAAGTTTGTGTTCACTTTGATTTATGAAAAATAGAAAAGCCAATCTATCTGCAGCAATTCTCAGTTTTGAAGAAGATTCAAAACAATGAGTCATTTTAAAGATCTGTTTTAATGAACAGTCAGCCTTTCATTAAAGCAACAAATAAACCCATCAGGTGTGTTAGATGATAAACTGGTGTGACATTGTGTTTTTCGTCAGATGCCTGTGAACTTACAATGGACACGTACACAATGAACAGAAACCTCAAGCTGTCTGACAACAACAGGAAGGTGACAGCAGTGACTGAGGAGCAGCCATATCAAGATCATCCAGAGAGGTTTGACTACTGGCCTCAGCTGATGTGCAGCAATGGTCTGACTGGTCGCTGTTACTGGGAGGTTGAGTGGAGAGGAAGGGTCTTCATATCAGTGAGTGACTTACAGTGGAATCGAAAGAAAAGGAAACAGAGGTCGCTTCAGGTTTGGAGGGAATGATCAGTCCTGGAGTCTGTTGTGCTCGGATGTTGAAGGTTACTCAGTCTGGCATAACAAGAGAAGTATATACCTCCCTTACTCCTCCTCCTCCTCCTCCTCCTCCTCCTCCTCCTCCTCCTCCTCTGTCTCTAACAGGGTGGGAGCGTATGTGGACTTTCCTGCAGGAACTCTTTCCTTCTACATTGTCTCCTCTGACACACTGATCCACCTCCACACTTTGCAAACCACATTCTCTGAACCTCTTTATCCTGGATTTGGCTTTGGGCTTGGGTTATTGCCATATAGTTCCTCTGTGTCTCTGGGTTCACTGTAGGAGGGAGAGTCTGAAAAACACACATGCACTTTTTCACCCCAAAAAAGTCCACGGTCACAAAGTATTGTCTGTCTTCCTGAAGCACACTCTTATCGTTTAGTTGTAATGTCATTTTTTGTGGTCATCAATTTCCCAAAATACCCAGGATAGACCAACACAATGTGAACACAAGGAGCAAAGATTAACGTTACTGTCTGAACGCAATGTGCTTTGTATTGACTCACCTTATGCTCTCTTATTATGTCACTTTATGTCTACACATTTTAAGTGCCTTAAACCACATTTTAAATATGATTTTGTTCTGATTTGTCCGATAAAGACGTTTTTCTCAAATTAGTAGTCCATAATATCGGTGTCCAAAAAAATCAGGTTTCAGACCCACATGATAATATATGTATATGTATATATATAATATATGATTGTTTCTTCAAACCAATGTATTAGATAGATGGATAGATGGATGGATGGAGAGATAGATGGATATAGATAGATAGATGGAGAGATAGATAGAGATAGATGGATAGATACAGTAGATGGACAGATGGATAGATAGATGGATAGATAGATAGATAGATGTCTTTCATCTTAGTTGTTGTCACAGGGTCTCATTAAAAATAATTTAATGTAAAAGAAAATTGAAATAAATTGTTAATTTGTATATTGAAACATGTACTAGTGTCTATATTTCATACATTTGTATTTAGATTTTTAGTCTGATAGGCTCTAGGAAATGATTGAATGTTTGTTGGTCGTAATGTGTGTACCTGCCTGGGGACTGCAGATAGAAGTTAGCTTTTATCTATCTGGCATATAGCATCTCTCCTCTTTTTGAGATGAATGTATTTGTATGCACGGTCCTTGTTCAATAAATATATAATTATGTAATAAAGAGATACATGTTTTGTATTGGACGTAATTCAAGTAAGTAACATATTTCCTTCGTAAAACAGTGAAATAGAAGAACAAAGTAAAATCAAATGGAAATACTTAATTACAGTAAAAGTTCCTCAGAATGATTCAGTACTTGAGTGAATGCAGAGATGGAGAAGTACTAAGAACTTGTACTTGAGTAAGAGTAGAAGTACCAGAGTGTAAGTCGGAGTCCTGCATTCAAAACGTTACTCAAGTAAAAGTAGAAAAGTATTAGTATACAAATATACTTAAAGTACAAAAGTAAAAGTACTCACTATGCAGATTGGTCCATTTCAGAATAATATATATGATATGTTTTATAATGATTGATCATGAAAGTGTTCTCAAAGCTGGTGAAGGTGCAGCTAGTTTGAATGACTTTGTATACTGCAGGGTAGCTTGTGAATTTACTCCAGGTGGAACTAAAGTCTGATTTAACACTTGATTATATTTCACATAATTTATCCATATCTGTGAAGTAACTAAAGGTATTAAATAAATGTAGTGGATTGAAAGTAAGTAAGTAAAACTTTATTAATATAGCAGCCTTCTCAACACGGATGTACAAAGTGCTTTACAGTAAAGTACACAGGACACAATTCAAAGTGCAACTATAACATGTAGAATAAAAGGCATAAAACAACAGCAGGTAACACATAGGATAAAACACCAATGAAAGACAGCTACTAACTCACCTCCTCCGGCGCCCCAAAGGCCTGTCGGAAAAGGTGGATCTTTAACTGTCCCTTAAAAATCTCTATTGAGGCAGAGGCTCTTAGTTTCTGGGGGAGTTCGTTCCAAAGCCTTGGGGCCATCGCCTCAAAGGCACGGTCCCCCTTAGTCTTTAGCCTGGTTCGGGGCACCCTTAGGAGGCCTTGCTCAGAGGACCTCAGGGCCCGGGTTGTTCTGTGAGGGTGGATAACGTCATTAATGTTGGCTGGGGCTTGGCCATGGACAGCTCTATATTGGAAGACCAATACCTTGAATTGGGTTCTGAAAGTACACCATGTACCGCTGAATTGTAGTGGAGTAGAAGTACAAAGTAGCATACAACGGAAATACTCAAGTAAATAACAAGTACAGTACTTGAGTAAATCTACTTTACAACACGTCATAATATATTTACCTTGCTCCCCAGTTTTTATTGCAATATTTCAGTCAGCTTTTGTTACACCTATCTCACACTACTGCAGTCTTTACTTCCTATCCACACCCTTTACTTTATTAAAGGTACTAAAACCACACTGTTATTATTATTATCTGTTACAAGTAAAAGGCGAAGTATGTTAGTATCATCAGGACATGTATTGAAAAATAATGGTCCCTTGCTATACAGTATATTATATCATTACATAATGATTACCCATGTATTAATGTCAAAGCAGGATTTTACTGTTGTAGTTGGTTGAGGTGGAGCTCCTGTTGAACTTTAAAATAATTCTTATTTTCATTGTGGATTACTATCTCCATTAAAATATTGATTGGTTTATTGTTACAAAAGTGAGAAATGCTTTTAAAGTTTGTAATAACAAGTTTGCAATTACACTAAAAGTGTTTGGCTTTTGAAAATGTCCTAAAATAACAAGAAGGTTATTACATTATTTTTACTATCGCAGCTTTAGAGCTAGGCGTTTTTGTTCCACATTTTGTTGGTGATACAGGGACAACAATAGATCTATATTTAATTTGAAGGTACAGCTGACATTCCTTCTTGTTTGTGTTTCGCAGCTTAAAGCCTGCCTGTCATGGGTCTGGCTAATTTCTGGAGGAGCTACAAAGTCTTGATTGTGATGGTCCCTGGTGTGGGGCTGATCCACTGGGGCTGGTTCAACATTAGAGCAAACCCTCTGCTGAAGAAAGACCGAGAGGAATACATCCCCGAACCCAGCATCGTCACTTTTGTTTCAGCTGCTGTTTCAGCTCTGACTGCTCCTCTTGCTGCTCCTCTTGCTGCTCCTCTTGCTGCTCCTCTTGCTGCTCCTCCGGCTGCTCCTCCGGCTGCTGCCAAGAGCAAGTGAACAAACCTCAGGTACGAAACTCTGTCTGCAGCTGGTTATCGTTTGGTTTATATTGTTTATAGTTGATAAAGTGTTTTTCATTTTCAAAAGTCAACTTTATTGTCAATCTTCCAGTTTCTGTGTAAAGACAGAGAGATCAAAATACCGTTTCCCACAATCCCGAATACAAAAACAAATATATATAAAAATATGTATTCAAATATGTATATACCTCTATATACACAGTACACAAAATAAAACCAATAAAACGTATATACTAACTAAGCACTTACATACTAACAAAGCACTTACAATACATACTAGCAAAGCACTTACATACTAACAAAGCACTTATATACTAACAAAGCACTTACATACTAGCAAAACACTTACATACTAGCAAAGCACTTATATACTAACAAAGCACTTACATACTAACAAAGCACTTATATACTAACAAAGCACTTATATACTAACAAAGCACTTACATACTAACAAAGCACTTACATACTAACAAAGCACTTACATACTAACAAAGCACTTATATACTAACAAAGCACTTACATACTAACAAAGCACTTATATACTAACAAAGCACTTATATACTAACAAAGCACTTACATACTAGCAAAGCACTTACATACTAGCAAAGCACTTATATACTAACAAAGCACTTACATACTAGCAAAGCACTTACATACTAGCAAAGCACTTATATACTAACAAAGCACTTATATACTAACAAAGCACTTACATACTAGCAAAGCACTTATATACTAACAAAGCACTTACATACTAGCAAAGCACTTACATACTAGCAAAGCACTTATATACTAACAAAGCACTTACATACTAACAAAGCACTTACATACTAACAAAGCACTTATATACTAACAAAGCACTTATATACTAACAAAGCACTTATATACTAACAAAGCACTTACATACTAACAAAGCACTTATATACTAACAAAGCACTTACATACTAACAAAGCACTTATATACTAACAAAGCACTTATATACTGATAGAGATTAGAAGGGATATCTTCTCCGCATTTCAAATCTCCGCGCGTCCTTATCAAGCTGGTTAAAAACACAGGAAGGAATCCAGAGCTACCAAGTAATCGTTAAACAATAATCCACTTTAATGGTAATATGACAATGCAATACAATCAAATACAGTACAAATTCAATACAGTTATCTTTGGGATCCCCCTTTTACCTGATGATCATAGAAGCCAGCCAGCCGGAGGAAAGAGAGCGAACATAGCGTGTGTCTGTGTTTTATACTGGTCTTACACTGGGATGGGAGGAGCTATTTGATCCTCTTTGATGGACCTCCCTGATTGGCCGTCCAAATGTCATAAACCCCTCAGCCCTTATCTCTTGATCTAAGATGCCTCCCAACCAAGGCCTGCTCTCAGCCTCCTCATGTCCCTTTGTCCTCCAAAACCCATGTCAGCAAGGCCTGAATCCAGCTTCCAGTTTTACACAGATTATTTCCCATTTAAGCTTATTCATAGTTTGCTAACATGAATACATACAAATATTTCATCTTCAATACTAACAAAGCACTTACATACTAACAAAACACTTACATACTAACAAAGCACTTATATACTAACAAAGCACTTATATACTAACAAAGGACTTATATACTAATAAAGGACTGGCTTTAACCTGATGTACTTATATGATTCTGTTTTCTTCAAGTTTGTATCTTCTTGGTCGAATGCACTTCTTGTAAGTCGCTTTGGATAAAAGCGTCAGCTAAATGCAATGTAATGTATGTACACAATCAAAAGACACGTTTATACATATGCACACATTAAGACCTAAATAAAAGCACAACAATCAATATATACAAAAATAACAGTCACTTCAATATCTTTGAAAATGTACATTAGTGCAAGACTGTCCGTAGCAGCGTACAAAGTGTCTGGTGCTGGAGTGTTTTTCTTTTAATTTGTAATTCTCTTTTCCATTTTTTAAGTATTTTGAGTGTTGTATTATAAAGTCTGAACACACTTCTGCTTCTGTGACGAAAGAATTTCCCAAATGTGGATCAATAAAGTATCTCTGTATCATGTACTGAGCTTAAACAACCACCACAGCTCAGGTGTTTCAGCTGCAGTTCCTCTTCTGTCCACTAGATGCTGCTCTAGGCAAACTAATGAGGTAAAACCCCTATAGAAAGTCAATGCAGGTTTTTTACACAACAAGTTTAATATTCAATTAAACACAGTATTTACTCTGTCGGGTCTATAAGGGCTGGTTGTTTTTTGTTGGTTCTCTCAAATTATGAACCAACATATTTTCTCACATATCCTCCAGTATCACAGTCACCTTTTTTCTTTTCTTTTTCAAGAAACTGGATTATATTGTAATCATGATTTCTCGTGTCTTGTTATTTTAGTTTTTTCTCGTCGCTTAAATACACACACAGGATTGGTTATTTGATTAGTGATGGTGTGCAAAATAAGTCTGACCATATCAGACATTTTATTGTAGATGCAAACTTCATACAAAAATATACAAATAATACTAAAAGACAAGACACAATGAAAAATAAAAAGTACAATTAAATAATAATCAAATAAAAAGAAAACTAATCAAAATGGTTTTTATCCTAGTTTCTTTTAATATTGAAAGGTCGCTGACATCACAGTCTTACAGGATAGTCCTGTTTCTAACTTTCCTTAAAAGCTTCGACCTTTACAGTATATCTTATTATTCGATACATACAGTACTACCTCATGAAGCTGACTGAGAGAAGCCAAGAGCGTGCAAAGCTGTCATCAAGGCAAAAGGGGGCTACTTTGAAGAATCTAAAATATAAAACATATTCTGGATTGTTTAACACTTTTTTGTCATTATTACTAAAATTACTAAATCATTCCATGTGTTCTTTCATAGTTTTGATGTCTTCAGTATTAATCTACAATGAGAAGGTGTGTCCAAACTGTATCTGTATTGTTCCCCCATGCAGATAGATTAAGATATCCATGTCTTAGAGAGTGTTGTCTACTTTCTCCTGAGTGTTTTGTGTCTCCTTCCCCCTGCAGAGGAGCTGGTATGAGGTCTCAGAGCTGGCTCAGGAGGAACTGGCTGTGGGCGGCCGGTGGGGCGTTTGTTTCCATCCACCTGGCCACCTGGCTGATGCAGACCGCCATGAGGAGCTCTGTGCGCTCTGACGCCGTGCTCAAACAGAAAACCCCCGGGGAACGAATGGACTGACATTATGAGACTTTTCCATAGAAGTCCAGGAAGGAAGGAAGGACACCAGCTTGAGTTTAACACAACGGAGGACTGTGACCAACACAATGATTGAGTAACACTCAGATAAATCATCGACTGTGTCTAATTCTGACTTAAAATATTCAATTATGAATCGCCTGACTGCAGTGGAAAAGCTGTGTTTTGGGTTTTGTTCTCTTCTCTGTTCAAAGGACCATTCTGTAGGATTTAGGAGGTGATATTTTGGTGGAAAAGTTATATAATATATGTTTTGTCAAATGCAGAATGTCGAAATACCAGGATGTGCTTTGCATCTGGTTGCATGCTGCAGATTGGAAGCCAGCATGCCTTCCTGGCTATTAGGACCCACAACCAATTGCACAGTGGATATATGAGCAAAAGGTTAAAGTTCAAGGTATAATGTTATCCTTGAGGAAGTCAAAATGATGAAATTACACACTGTACATTTGGAAAAGTAGAGGTATTGAGTTTTTTAAATAAGCTCCCTACTAGAGGCAAATGCATCCTACACATTGCTCCTTTAAGTGAATGTTTTGTTGATAATTCAGGTTTTGATTTATTGTGAAAAAAATCAATAAACATCCAAAGTTTCAATACAATCATGTGACCAGTATGAAAGTAAATTGTTAGAAAAATATCACTCGTCACCGGCTTGGTCTTCAATATCAGGATACATGTATTTATTATCCTTGCAATAATGGAAGTAGTCATCACACACAGAGCTGCGTGGGACAACTGGTACCCAGAACAGAGTCCTTCAGATGCTTATATACAAGAGAGAGTGTTACAGTCAACAAGATGGAAGAATACCGGTTCAAAGCAGTATTCTGACATTAGTTAACATTAGCTAAGGCCTGCGTAAGCAATACACATGACAGTCATATGTCTATCTCTCTAGGGGCTGTGTCATCGTGCCACTCTTAGGAACATCATAACTTCAACACAGTGTCTCACGAGCGTCATCCATGTAGTCATACATCCGGCTGCGTACACAGCTACGTAGGGCCTCTGTTATCATGTGCTACTCTGATATAGAAGGAACATATAGTATTTTCCCAACATAAATATATATGGACAGTATCTAAATTTGAAACATGAACATTTGAAGTGTAGAGCTTTAATTTGTTTGTGTTAACCAGCTAAAGGGAAAAAGTTGTACCAAATGTTCTTCCAGCAATAGTTTTAATTAATTTATTCAAACAACATGTTGTCCGTCTCCAACTTCCTCTCTGTGTCTCTCAGCACCAAGCCCATTGTTTCTACTGAACGTGCACACAATACTTGTCAGAAGTTACGTTCATTGTAAACTAATGATAATACAAATGTCAGAAATCTGCTTTACGTAACCTCCGTAGTTTTAGGACATTTGCTGAATAGCAGCTACAGCTACCATGGTTATCGTTTACAAAATAAATCTACTAGGAAATTGCAGGGCAAAAGTCAATGTTACCCTATTTAAGTGTAACACAGTGAATATGTGAAGAAGGGAAAACAATTACCAGAGAGGTCAAACTGTGGAAAAACCTTTTCACCTTTTGAACTTTTGCACGGTCGCTGCCATTTCAAAGAAAGGTCTTACTTAGGCCAAACACTCGGGAATAGACCGTCATACTGTTAAATACACCGTTTTTCTTTTTTGAAATCAAGGGAGTTAAGATGTACAGATTTGTTATAAGTCATCAAATCGTTTTTGTTTTTTGTTTTTACCCTGGAAATGCCAGTAGACTTATTGAGAGAAAAGAACAGCTGTAAACAACTGGGCTGTCACTCATAAGGAAAGAAAGAGGAATGGAAAACGTTTTTCCATCATTAAAAACCTAGAAATCGGCCCGTGAAATTCACCGTATAACTTTGTTTTCTACAGATCCGGCTATAGGGAGCGAGACCAGGGTCCAGTACATTTGCAGACTTTTTCCTGCTTTGGAGATTTGCTGGAAGGGTCATTTTAACCCTCCTATTGTCTTCGTTCCCCCCCCCCCCCTTACTTTGGTGTTCGCGGTCAAATGTGACCGGTCCTGTTTTAACTGCTATTACATTGACCCAAAAACCATTAATCATCACCAAATTTCATTTAACAACCTTTCAAACTGTAAATATTGTATGAGACTACTGGTATACATGAAAAACTGCAGTAAATATACAAAGAATAGACACTGAACATGTATTGCGTGTGGTGTGATCCATGTGGGGGGATGGGCACATAAGAGCGGGAAATGTGTCAAATTGTTCTGTTTGTGTCACATGGGGGGATGGGCACATAAGGGGGGGGGGGGGGGGGGGTCACATCTGGAGTATGTGTGTGTGTGTGTTTTATCTGATCCGGATGGTTACTAATTCCTTTTCTTTATGGCGGTCATTTTTGACCGGGAACACCATGGGTGTTACAAAGTTGACTAAATCATCTAAAATGCAATGAAAGTGGTGATCAGCAATTGTATATGTTCAAATGTCTACTGTAAAGGATATCATAAAGCCTTAATGCAATCGAATGTAAAACAAAAAAGTTATGATTGATGAAAGTAGTAAATCGGTCAGATTTGACCCGAAGACAAACAGGAGGGTTAAACTAAAAAACGGAGTGTAGACAAATAGACCGGATGATAGCCCTAAGGGGAAATTCACAAAATGTTATAGAATAGAATAGAATCCTTTATTGTCATTATACAGGTACAATGAGATGAGTAGAGCTACTCCTTTTTTTAAGGTGCCATCAAAAATACAAAAAACAAACGAGACGTACAACATTCAGGAGAAGACAACATACAAACAACAAGCGTTCATATGAGTCATGACTCAATGAAGCTGCATATTTGATCCATTGAAGAGTTGCTGACTCCTACTAAAGCACAACATGTTTGATCCACCCATGCATTTCTGAAATTGCATTCTGAAAGCCAATTCAAGTGAGTAAATGTTGAGATATTTCACAGGATATTTGAAATCTTTGACTTGACGCAGGCGCTACATTAAAAGCCAGAAGATCACAAAAGTCATTAGAATTACACATGTGGAGAACATTCATTTCTAGACTAAATTTCATAGCAATCCATCCAGTAGTTGTTGAGTTATTTCAGTCTGAAGTGGTTGCTCCATCAACATACCCTCCCTAAAGCCACACTGCTAACATGGCTTATAATTAGTGCTGTCAAAATTATCGCGTTAACGGCGGTAATTAATTTTTTGAATGAATTGCGTTAAAATATTTAACGCATTTAACGCATGTGCAGAATGGCCCGCCCCATACGTGCCACCAGTGGCAGCGCCAGGGTATGGCTGGGGTAGGCAACACCCATACCAAGAAATGGCTCAGCCCCACCATGAAAAATGATGTTAAAGTAAGCAAAATAAAGTCCGCCAACTCGCGCGGAGTAAATTGCACAGACAGTAGTTAGTAAGATTGATTTCAGAAGCCACTTGTCTGGAAATACCGAAGACCAGAAACGGTTTTGAAAACTTTTGTCACGTAGTGATCGTCTTCTCAATAGAACATCTTTGATAATGTCGGTGTTGTTGCAGGAAGTCCCGACGGAGAATATTTTTGCTGTAGTACAGGGGTGCACATAACTGGTACGCAGGTTATGTGCGTAATCTGAAATGCGTACAGTCACTTGTGTCACAAAGCGCATTTGCGTACCGACGTACTTGTGAAGCTTTTCCAGAAGGCGGTTAGATCACCGGACGACAAAGTCGGTCTCCGTGTGCACAGATTAACGTCGGTTTGTACAACGGAATTGTGCCAAAACTACGCCAACCGGCTGCGGAGGGAGACTCTTCTCCCCCCCACCCCCTCTGTCGACTTTCCTGAAGTACTCCCCCGTTGATAGAAATCAACACGTAATGAATTAAGACCCCACGGTTTGATGATTGATAGGTGTGTGGGCTGTCTTTCATTTTGACACGCAGAAAAATGTTATAATAAACATAGATACTGTATGTTAAATGGATATATCCGCCTTCTTTCATTTATCTTTCCATTCCCACAACAATATACATAAATAAATGGCATATTTTGGACATAGTTCGAATGGTGATTAATCATGATTAATTAATTTTTAAACTGTGATTAATCTGATTAAAAAATTTAATCGTTTGACAGCCCTACTTATAATGTTTGAAAAGAAAAGCAGTTTGATGTTGGTAAAACTTTTCTGCATTTCATTTATTTTCCAAATCAATAACTTAACAAGGTTCCATAATGAGGCAGGTTGTGTTTTGCTGAGTCAGAATTAAATTACACTTTATCATTTACAGGCGTCCAGAGAAACAATTACAGTCATTGATCACCCTCCTCTCAGCAGACGTCTGCAACCGTGTTGTGTGAAATAATTACCGTTTCCTATTATCTAAAGTTATTTTGGACCAATGAGTGAACAGTATGGAGGTAGATATGGTGCAAAAATGCGAGAGCGTGTAAAACCTGATGTGAGCACTTGCAGAAAAAAAATCTGAGTTTGTGTGCATACATTTACACTTGTATAAAATATCCACGTAACTGTGAACCAAATGTACACTTGTATAAAATATCCACGTAACTGTGAACCAAATGTACACTTGTATAAAATATCCACGTAACTGTGAACCAAATTTACACTGTTGACGGTCTTAGTATAGGCTACATCCATTGGTTGGTTTTGTGGCACATTTGTAACGCTGTGCCAACTTGGGCAAGCGCAGGCAAACTTGAGGAGCGCACACAGGGTGGAGAGGTGGAGTAAGGTTGAGCGATGGAGAGAAAGGGAGAGAGAGAGATTGAGCGAGGCAGAGAGCATGTGCAGCGGTCTGCTTGCGCACAGAGCAGGAGTTTGTGAGAGAGCCGGCTTGAGAGTCAATTTCTCGTCAAAATATAATTGATTGCCAGCCTCCCTGGCTTTCTAGCTCGTTGGTAACGTAACTGATGTCTTCTAATGTGCCTGCATCTGGCGCTGAGTTGCCATATTCCTTTCAAGTGTATAAGTGTGAACCACTTCCTGATATCCATTGTTGCAGATAAATATAAATGATAATAGCCAAACTAACCTAGCAAGAGTAAACTGACAGGCTGTTGTGCCGCATCTCACTCAAAAACCCACACGACTTAACCCAGCGAAAAACCAGTCTCGCGCGCAGCCTTTCATTCAGAATTTCATAGCAAAAAATGCTACTAAACTTTCAACATAGTTTAAAACAAAAATAAATATTAGGACAAAGCCCTACAAATAACAACAATAAACATAATCAGTGGCGGCTCCTGAGTGTTTGTGTTGGGTAATCTATGGTAGGGCTAACCCATGCAGCGGTGGGGCTCAAGTCAGTATTTGCAATGTAATTACATACACGCTCCCCTTGACAGTGAAACGCCACGCGTGAGGTTTAGATGATTCCCCTGTCTCAATCCAAATGGAACTGTATGAAATAAAAAGGCACATTTGTCTTGTTGTAAATAAAAAGTCGACCTGGAGCCAATCCTGCAATTTCCCCACAGGTGAAAGAGTTGACATGCTGAAAACCCAGCAGGGGGGTCTGGGGGATTCTCCCCCAGGAGATTTTTTGAAATACTAACATAAAATACACATTCTGGTACTCTCTTGAGAAGAGAAATAAATAAATATATTACTACACGACATATTTAAAAAATGAATGGTATTTTAGTTTTTTGTTACTTTGTTCTGAAAGCTGAACCTGCTGCTCCTCACAGAGAGAAGAGGGAAGAGGCTGTGAATTACTTTACATTGTGGATAAGGGTGGATAGCCCCCATTGTTCTGTGTGTCAAAATGAAAGACAGCCCACACACCTATCAATCATCAAACCGTGGGGTCTTATTTCATTATGTGTTGATTTCTATCAACACGTAATGTTGTATCGATGTATAGAGATTTACTACAGCAAGTATTCTCCGTCGGGACTTCCTGCAACAACACCACGTCGTTATCGTGATTCTGATTGGCCAGAAGACATTATCAAAGATGTCCTATTGAGAAGATGATCACTACGTGACAAAAGTTTTCAAACCGTTTCTAGTCTTCGGTATTTACTGCTGTCTGCAATTTACTCCGCGCGAGTTGGCAGACTTTATTTTGCTTACTTTAAAATCATTTTTCATGGTGGGGCTAAGCCATTTCTTGGTATGGCTGTAGCCTACCCCAGTATACCCTGGCGCCGCCACTGAACATAATAATAAAACAATTAAAATATTGTATTCAGCCCTGGTTAAAACAGCGGCCCCAAATCCTGGATGGACGGGCCCAAATCCTGGATGGGCGGGCCCGGCCCCATGGGGCCCGCCCATGACGCCGGGTCTGGCTACACTTCTTGCGATAAATGTGTCGCAAAAGTAATTTTCACCTGTAGATGTGGGGGGAGGGAGGGGGGTTGGAGCGAAGGGGCGGAGCTATCAGAACCACGAGGCTCGGGTGACTGGAGACTGCAGGCTAACGGTTCGTGTCGCTTCCAGTCCGCTGACATGGCGCATCAATCAACGGTACATTTTGCCCATTACTTGCCCAGTATTACTTTTGAATATTATTATTGTGATTGAGGATTAAATCCGCTTTGAAGACCACCGTTTTATATCGTGCAGTTTAGCGGCAAAATAACGTCAGTCAGCCAGCTAACGCTAGCTTTGTTGAGTTTATGCTAGCTAAACAAGTAGTGGTTGTAGTCTACAGCAGTAATTAATATATTATAGCCTACTGCTTTGGCACTAACGGTTGATAACCGTTTATGAAAATAAAACCAATTGAACTGTACTGAAATAATGACAAGTTTTATAATTGTCTTGGGCTCCTGCTGTGTTTTTAAAGCCTTTGTAAATTATCCATGCTATTTTCTATTTAGCTAACGTCGAAGTAGTGTATGTGAAATCAGCCTCACAATAAGATGTGTGTATATTACAATTACTAATGTCATATTTCAAGATGATTACTTAGATATTACAATATGGTTGGTTGAGCTGGAGTTCATTATTGAGCTTACACGTTAACGTCACAGTCATCTGAAGAACGAACCCAAACCTTGTTGTTTTTATTAATTGTATTACCAAATTGATATCAAATAAACAGTAAGCATTGGTAACACAATTTCCAAAGTTACAGTAAAATAAAAAGGACCCTGACTCGGACAATACACAATCCAACATGTTCAACAGAAGAGAATCAGTTATATTGTTTGTACACATGGTACTTTACATATATCTGTTTGTTTAAGGTGTCCAGGTGATGCAGACAGGCTGGACCAGAGAGAGAGAGACAGAACTGGACTCCTCACAGCAGTGAACTTCAGCACAGGTACAAAGACTCTTTTTTTCATACTGTACAAAGAATCAAGAAAGATATTGGTTTAAATAAATGAAGTATTGACTTTAATACACTGATATACATTCCATTAAACAATACTAAATACTAGATCACCTTCACATCAATTAAGTTGAGGGTTTTTTCCATGCAAAAGCTTACATTTTAGATGTTAACAAGCAATATGATTTTGTCAGCTTTCTAATTTAATGTATTGAAGGCAAATATATGTAACACATAGTGAGAACTGCTACTATTTATCTCTCAATATTGTCTGTAAAAACGTGGTAAAAGTGATTCTTTCAGTGAGACAACAGAGCAAGCTTCTACAGTTGCACTACGTTTTGATAACAGTTAAATATTATTTTGAAAATAACATATTTCAATGTTGATGAATTTCATACTGTTTATTCATAATCTGATTACAATTAAAAAATAATTATATCAACAGCCCCTAAACACACAAAACACACCTCTTTCATAAATAACACACTTGTTCTGCAATAATGTGTTTTATGTTTCCTGTAATTTTTGTTAGGAAAGAACATGCCTGAAAGACACGACATTTTCTCCTTCTCTGAGGGTCCAGAAGAACATCCAAGAGGAACATTAAAAGCTGATGTTATGAGATTTTAAGACCAGTACAGGACATTCACTAAGAAACTACTTTTATTGTGAAAACACAGTCAGCTGATCGAATGCACCTATTTCCACATCTACACTCCATCAGCTGATTATTTCTATTTGCCTCACTTTATGAGCTTCACATCACCTGTGCCTTGTACCGCAGAGTTTGCAACGTCACAAATAAATGGGGCCAATCTTCAGTCAGATGTGAATGTGTAATCTAACATTTTCAGTAAGAATAATGGACGAAAGGAGTGCTAATACAATTTATTGAAATGTGAACCAAAAGTTAATCAAATGTTTTAAATAAAAAGCACGTATGGACAGAAGGTGTAAACCTATTAAATGTATAAGTGAACACATTTAGTCAAATAAAGTGACAGACTAGGCCTGTGCAGTTGGTATCAGCTTTGCCCAGCATGGGCTCCTCCATCAGGCCTGGTCCTCCTCGCTGAGCAAAGACCCTCAGTCCTCTCCAAACCAACAGACAGGACATCCATCACACAGAGGTTTCTCCCTGAAGTCTCTGCAGCTCTCTGGACACCACGCTGTCTCAATCCGTCCACACTGAATATGAGAGGGGGAAAATAATAAATGCTTTGGACAATAAGAAATATAAAGTTGACTGTTGAGTTGCTCAGTTTTTTTAGATTGTCAATACTATTATTGTATAACTAATATCTCAGGTTAAAGATTGGTCTTTAAATACATGTTGTCTTTTGAATTGTTTGTCTAAAGTCAAGGATCTAGAACTGGTACTTAGTTTTAATGATACAGTCTGGTTATTATGCTGTTTGGAGGAGGCATCACAGGTAAGAGTACTAACTAGCTACCATCACATGTAAGAGCACTAACTAGCTACCATCACATGTACCTTAGCTTGACTTAAATGTATTAAACGTATAGTTCAGTGATGGCAAAATATAAATAACTAATGTCATGCAAACATTAATATTTGCTTGATTCCAGAGTTGAATTTAGCACAATTGCATACAAACGTTAAGGGATTTTAAGATTCTGAAGTCTTCGTTCTAAATATAAAATAGCATGGATAATTTACAAAGGCTTTAAAAACACAGCAGGAGCCCAAGTCAATTATAAAACTTGTCATTATTTCAGTACAGTTCAATTGGTTTTATTTTCATCAACCGTTAGTGCCAAAGCAGTAGGCTATAATATATTAATTACCAGAGGTGGGACCAAGTCATTGTTTTGCAAGTCCGAGTCAAGTCTCAAGTCTTTGCGCTCAAGTCCGAGTCAAGTCTCAAGTCTTTGCGCTCAAGTTCAAGTCCAAGTCCAAGTCCTAAACTTTGACAAAACGAGTCATAAACAAGTCATTATGTGTTTTTCACCAAATGTAATGACATCGATCAACAGAATAATACTTAATAATCAAATTGCTCTTTATTAGTCACATTAATAATTTAATAATCCATTTTCTCTCTGCTGGTAAAGTAACGTGTTTTTTTCTAATTTAAGAGGGATCAGTAAGGTAAGGCTACCGTGACGGTTTGATTCAGAAGGAGTTTAATGTATAAGATCCCTGATGTTGAGGTAACCAGAATGTTTATTTCCACTGTGTACAACATGTTATGAGGGACCCACAATCTATCTTTATGCAAGGGATAATCTGCAGCCAGGCGGTCTCTATGGGGAAAAGAACACCTGAATCTAGATCCCTCTGCAGGTGGTACTTTAACTATATTTTGATGCTAATACTTTTGTACTTTTACTTGTAACAGTTTGAATGCAGGACTTTTTATTGTAACCGAGTATTCCTACACTCTGGTACTTTTGTACTCAAGTACAAGATCTGAACTTCTCCCACCTCTGACAGTAAATCCTGAGTGGTTACCAAAATAAAGGTAAACAAAAAAGGTTATTTTCATTTTACAAATCCTGCACTCAGCTTTGCTTTCTCCAATATCATTGAAAAGCAGCCAGATGCTGCTTCTTTTTTCGGTTTTCGCTCATTTCTTGACTTTTCCCGACGCACTTGCATTTAAATCCGTTGCTCTGTGCAGCTGGCCTGTACCACTACACCTGCGTCTGCCCCCCACCCTTCTTTCACATAATGGTATGATCCTAGTGTGTCCTCGCATATGATTGGCCGCATGGTGGCCCAGCTAAGTAAAGACACGCCCCTAACTGCATGGATTCACAGCAAGAGTAGGAGCGGCTGGAGATTCTGCTTTACCCGACGGGAGTCTGCTCTTCTAACGGCAGCTCGCGATCGGCGTGTTGGAGACCTCTGAATTAAAGTATCAAGTCACCTCAAGTCAGAAGGCTCAAGTCCAAGTCAAGTCCCGAGTCATTGGTGTTCAAGTCCAAGTCGAGTCGCAAGTGTTTTGTGATTTTGTCAAGTCGAGTCTCAAGTCATCAAATTGGTGACTCGAGTCTGACTCGAGTCCAAGTCATGTGACTCGAGTCCACACCTCTGTTAATTACTGCTGTAGACTACAACCACTACTTGTTTAGCTAGCATAAACTCAACAAAGCTAGCGTTAGCTGGCTGACTGACGTTATTTTGCCGCTAAACTGCACGATATAAAACGGTGGTCTTCAAAGCGGATTTAATCCTCAATCACAATAATAATATTCAAAGTAATACTGGGCAAGTAATGGGCAAAATGTACGGTTGATTGATGCGCCATGTCAGCGGACTGGTAGCGACACGAACCGTTAGCGCCGCAGTCATCCGGTACGACCTGACTATGGCTGTGACTGTGACTGACCCGAGCCTCGTCGTTCTGATAGCTCCGCCCCTTCGCTCCAACCCCCCACATCTACAGGTGAAAATTACTTTTGCGACACATTTATCGCAAAAAGTGTAGCAAAAGTCAAGACCGCAGATTCGTCGATTTATACTGCCACAGAGCAGATTCGTCAAGTTGTAATGACTGATTTGAGAGGTTGTAATAAATAAAGTTGCAGTTGTAATGGAAAATATATTTAAAAAATATGTATTTTTCTGCAAGTGAACATTTCATCACTAAGTTCATTTTTTTTCTACAAGCTACAAAACTTTTTTTTTCTTCTGTGACTTCAAATTTGGTTCACAGTTACGTGGATATTTTTTACAAGTGTAAATTTGGTTCACAGTTACGTGGATATTTTATACAAGTGTAAATGTATGCACACAAGCTCAGATTTTTTTTCTGCAAGTGCTCACATCAGGTTTTACACGCTCTCGCATTTTGTACCATATCTACCTTCATAGAACAGTATGTGATCTCATACAGGAGCCCTGCATGATGTTCAGACTCTGTGAGAGAAGCTGATTCAGCTCTATGTTTAATAGGCACTGTGATATTTAATAGGATTTTTTAAAACAGCAAGTGTTCTTTTGTCCCCCCACCACCTACTGTACGTAGTGTTCATACCATAGACTGTATATATAAATGGACGTAGGGTCCGTGACGTCACCCATAGGATTCTGCAGAGTTGCCGAGAAGCCCTTAGTAGGCGGAGTCGGCCACTAACGGCTCGACGGTGACGTCAGAGTTCAACTCCCGCCTGTTCCAGCCTGCTCCAAATAAGGGCAAAGAGGCGGAGCCGAGGCGGGACCTGCTGCCACCGAGCTGGAAGTTCCAGAGCTAGCTGAAGCTACCAAGCTAAGCTAACATGCTCCCCATCTGCACACTGCCGTCGCATTTTACGTTTCTAAGGTAAGCGGACATGAAACTATTCAGCAAAACTATAAATAATAATCTAAGTTATTGAGTTTTGAGCATAATACTTCAGAATCTTAAAACCCCTTAACCAGGGTTGCCAACTCTCACGCATCTGGCGTGTGACACGCGCTTTCACTCTCAGGGAGCGTCCACACAGCAGCGTGCGTTGACGCTTGGAGGTGGGCGTATCTGAAGCTTGTGGATTTTTTGCGACCAACGCGACCAACAACCAATCACATGAATCTCCCGCCCCCGACATACAAAGCAATAGCAATGTTAAAACGAAGTAAACTGGATATAAAATCCCCAAACAGGCGAAAACCTACCAGTTTCACCCACTGTCTCTGCCACCTCCCTCCATGCCTCGCTCCTCTGGTTTGTATCCCGGGAGATGAACAGAGACTGATCAGCACCGGGTGATTCACTACCGCTATAATGAATTTTCCCTCCATTTTTTGAAATATGAGGAAATGACCTGCGTAGTCTCTCCCACCATACCCGCGGTTTGATTGGCTAGCGCTTGTACTGGCAGATTTGCATAAACAGGTTTCATTGGCTGACGCCTCCGTCGAGGCGTCAAAAGTTGAACATTGCTCAACTTTTGAAGCCAGCAACGCTCCACGTCGCTTCCCAAAATGCAGTTCGGCTAAAAGTGACGTCACCCCATTCAAAGCGAATGGGCAGAAGCGTTGGAAGCTTCAACGCACGCCGCTGTGTGGACGGGCCGTCAATCTCACGCTGCCCAAACTATTCTCACGCCAAAACAAGAATACCGAAGACCAGAAACGGTTTTGAAAACGTTTGTCACGTAGTGATCGTCTTCTCAATAGAACATCTTTGATAATGTCTTCTGACCAATCAGAATCAAGATAACGGCGTGATGTTGTTGCAGGAAGTCCCGACGGAGAATACTTTTGCTGTAGTACATCTCTATATACATCGATACAACATTACGTGTTGATAGAAATCAACACGTAATGAAATAAGACCCCACGGTTTGATGATTGATAGGTGTGTGGGCTGTCTTTCATTTTGACACACAGAACAATGGGGGCTATCCACCCTTATCCACAATGTAAAGTAATTCACAGCCTCTTCCCTCTTCTCTCTGAGAGGAGCAGCAGGTTCAGCTTTCAGAACAAAGTAACAAAAAACTAAAATGGCATTCATTTTTTTAAATATGTCATGTAATAATAGATTTATTTATTTCTCTTCTCAAGAGAGTACCAGAATGTGTATTTTATGTTAGTATTTCAAAAAATCTCCTGGGGGAGAATCCCCCAGACCCCCCTGCAGGGGTTGGGCTTTCAGCATGTCAACTCTTTCACCTGTGGGGAAATTGCAGGATTGGCTCCAGGTCGCCCTTTTTATTTACTACAAGACAAATGTACCTTTTTATTTCATACAGTTCAATTTGGATTGAGACAGGGAAATAATCTAAACCTCACGCGTGGCATTTCACTGTCAAGGGGAGCGTGTATGTAATTGCATTGCAAATACTGATTTGAGCCCCACCACTGTATGGGTTAGCCCTACCATAGATTACCCAACAAAAATACTCCGGAGCCGCCACTGCCGACCCGTATTGCGCATGCGCAGATCTAAGATCCAGTAGAAATGATAAAAAGTAAAAGTCTGCTCCTTATTGTTCTACTAGGCCAAAATAGAGTCAAAGAGTATATGAGAGTGAGAGTGTGTTAATTAATATATTTGGCAGTTTGGAGTAAGTCTGTAGATTTGTTTGTGTGTGTGTGTTTCATGTATAGGCCTCTCACGATAATTAATTTTGTTGGATAGATTTTCCCGGAAATTATTGCAATAAACGATAATATTGTCGGCACCGTTGTATGACCATTTTAGACCACTGACATAATCATAATATATAATAATAATTCAAGTACATCCTTTCAAACTGCTCGTCACATCCTCATGTAAATGGCAATTAATCGAGTTCATTTTTATTTATCGTACGATAAGTCAATTAATTGCTTATCGCGACAGGCACACAATAAAACAGTGGAAACAAACATGTGTTTGACTTTCATTAGTGAATGAAACTGTGTGCCCTTTATAGTCTGTGTCCAATATTGTGTATTTGTATATATTGTATATATATCCTATATACACTGAACAAAAATATAAATGCAACACTTTTGTTTTTGCTCCCATTTTTCATGAGATGAACTCAAAGATCTAAAACATTTTTTATATACACAAAATAACCATTTCTCTCAAATATTGTTCACAAATCTGAAAAAATCTGTGATAGTGAGCACTTCTCCTTTGCCGAGATAATCCATCCCACCTCACAGGTGTGGCATATCAAGATGCTGATTAGACAGCATGATTATTGCACAGGTGTGCCTTAGGCTGGCCACAATAAAAGGCCACTCTGAAACGTGCAGTTTTGCTTTATTGGGGGGGTCTGGGGGGGTCCGAAAACCAGTCAGTATCTGGTGTGAGGATTAGGGTTAGGGGTAGGGTTAGGGTAATGTTGTGAATCGAGTGGCCTGTGTTCGTCGTCCATTACATACGCCTGTCATACCATAACCCCACCACCACCATGGGCCACTCGATTCACAACATTACCCTAACCCTAACCCTACCCCTCACACCAGATACTGCCTGGTTTTCGGACCCCCCCCAGACCCCCCCAATAAAGCAAAAATGCACGTTTCAGAGTGGCCTTTTATTGTGGCCAGCCTAAGGCACACCTGTGCAATAATCATGCTGTCTAATCAGCATCTTGATATGCCACACCTGTGAGGTGGGATGGATTATCTCGGCAAAGGAGAAGTGCTCACTATCACAGATTTTTTCAGATTTGTGAACAATATTTGA
Source organism: Pogonophryne albipinna (assembly GCA_028583405.1). Classification (NCBI taxonomy): domain Eukaryota; kingdom Metazoa; phylum Chordata; class Actinopteri; order Perciformes; family Artedidraconidae; genus Pogonophryne; species Pogonophryne albipinna. The sequence continues at coordinate 25,626 of JAPTMU010000234.1, read as the reverse complement.
GAGAAATGGTTATTTTGTGTATATAAAAAATGTTTTAGATCTTTGAGTTCATCGCATGAAAAATGGGAGCAAAAACAAAAGTATTGCATTTATATTTTTGTTCAGTGTATATGCTAAGGTCCCGCTACTGATACGATAGCAGTCATTTCGTGTGCATATGTGTAATCAAACCAAACCCATGATACCAAAATCTCACTCCAGCCACGTACCCAAAGTTGGCAACCCTGCCCTTAACGTTTGTATGCAATTGTGCTAAATTCAACACTGGAATCAAGCAAATATTAATATGTTTGCATGACATTAGTTATTTATATTTTGATATCACTTAATTACACGTTTAATACATTTAAGTCAAGCTAAGGTACATGTGATGGTAGCTAGTTAGTGCTCTTACCTGTGAGGCCTCCTCCAAACAGCATAATAACCAGACTGTATCATTAAAACTACAAGTACCAGTTCTAGATCCTTGACTTTAAACAAACAATTCAAAAGACAACATTTATTTAAAAACCAATCTTTATTTGAAGGTGCCTCTTAACCTGATATATTAGTTGTACAGTAATAGTATTGACAATCTAAAAAAACTGAGCAACTCAACAGTCAACTTTATATTTCTTATTGTCTGAAGCATTTATTATTTTCATTTTCCCCCTCTCATATTCAGTGTGGACGGATTGAGACAGCGTGGTGTCCAGAGGGCTGCAGAGACTTCAGGGAGAAACCTCTGTGTGATGGACGTCCTGTCTGTTGGTTTGGAGAGGACTGAGGGTCTTTCCTCTGCGAGGAGGACCAGGCCTGATGGAGGAGCCCATGCTGGGCAAAGCTGATACCAACTGCACAGGCCTAGTCTGTCACTTTATTTGACTAAATGTGTTCACTTATACATTTATTAGGTTTACACCTTCTGTCCATATGTGCTTTTTATTTAAAACATGTTTGATTAAGTTTTGGTTCACTTTTCAATAAATTGTATTTGCACTCCTTTCGTCCATTATTCTTACTGAAAATGTTAGATTACACATTCACATCTGACTGAAGATTGGCCCCATTTATTTGTGACGTTGCAAACTCTGTGGTTCAAGGCACAAGTGATGTGAAGCTCATAAAGTGAGGCAAATAGAAATAATCAGCTGATGGAGTGTAGATGTGGAAATAGGTGCATTCGATCAGCTGACTGTGTTTTCACAATAAAAGTAGTTTCTTAGTGAATGTCCTGTACTTGTCTTAAAATCTCATAACATCAGCTTTTAATGTTCCTCTTGGATGTTCTTCTTGACCCTCAGAGAAGGAGAAAATGTCGTGTCTTTCAGGCATGTCCTTTCCTAACAAAAATGACAGGAAACATAAAACGAATCACTTTTACCACGTTTTTACAGACAATATTGAGAGATAAATAGTAGCAGTTCTCACTATGTGTTAAATAGCTTTGCCTTCAATACATTAAATTTGAAAGCTGACAAAACCATATTTCTTTAGCCTTTATTTATACAGGTGTAGATCTCATTGAGACACAAGGTCTCATTTTCACACAATCATATTGCTTGTTAACATCTAAATGTAACTTTTTGCATGGAAAAAACCCTCAACTTAACTGATGTGTAGGTGATCTAGTATTTAGTATTGTTTAATGGAATGTATATCAGTGTATTCAAGTCAATACTTCATTTATTTAAACAAATATCTTTCTTGATTCTTTGTACAGTATGAAAAATAGAGTCTTTGTACCTGTGCTGAAGTTCACTGCTGTGAGGAGTCCAGTTCTGTCTCTCTCTCTCTGGTCCAGCCTGTCTGCATCACCTGGACACCTTAAACCAGGGGTCGGCAACCTTTTTGATATGAAGTGCCATTTAAAAAAAGAATTGTTATCAGCGTGCCAACGATCGAGAATTATCAAGGGGGGGGGGGTTGACGCTCGTCAACTATCAGCAGGAGGGCGGGGAAGCAGTGTGTGGACCTGTCAGCGCAACTTACATGATGCCGAATTTAACAAACACATTTAAATAATTGGTTTAAACGGCATAATAATAAGGACGATCGTTCGTTCTGTGATTCTCCAGAACTCACATGTTATGATATTAGGGTCATGCAGACTGAGATGAGATCGCTGTCCCTTTAAGAGAGAGAGAGAGAGAGAGGGGTGTGGCTTGTGCATGTGTGTTTGTGGATGGTAGAGCGACAGTGAGGGAACGTGTGTATGTTTCTGGAAGTGAAACGAGGAAGCAGAAAAACAGAGGTCTGTGATGTATTTTGTGAAACAGAAGAACAGCTAAATAAATGCAACGGCCTCCCAAGAAGAGCTGGCCTTTCTCCAGTCATTTAAGCTAAAGTGGGTTATTGAACCTGAAGCTTGTTGCTTCTGCCCTCCTCGACTACGGTCTGGGAGCCGACAGGAAAGTTCAACACACAGATGGCCAGTCCGCCCCTTTGTAGCATATTATTTCAATGAGAGATGAGTAGATCGCCACTGGGCTTTCAACTAAATACACAGCCACGCAAAAACTGCGGCTTTGTACAGCTCCTTATGGGAACTGCAATTAGTGAAGTGTTTTCCTCTGTGGTGAAACGATCAGCACCACGGAGGAAAGCGGCAGAAAGTCACCTGGAGATAAAGAGAGCAGGGCTGCGCTGCGTGCATGGCTTCCTTCTGCAGGTAACGGGGAGACGCGCTCTGGCGGCGGTCTCGTTCAGGATCCGAAAATACAATTTAAATATTTTGCACACTTATTCCACTTATTCCTAGTGTTAGGTTACGGTGCCGCGTGCCAATGCTGGCACGCGTGCCAGGGGTTGCCGACCCCTGCCTTAAACAAACAAACAGATATATATATATATATATATATATATATATATATATATATATATATATATATATATATGTAAAGTACCATGTGTACAAACAATATAACTGATTCTCTTCTGTTGAACATGTTGGATTGTGTATTGTCCGAGTCAGGGTCCTTTTTATTTTACTGTAACTTTGGAAGTTGTGTTACCAATGGTTACTGTTTATTTGATACCCATTTGGTAATGCAATTAATAAAAACAACAAGGTTTGGGTTCGTTCTTCAGATGACTGTGACGTTAACGTGTAAACTCAATAATGAACTCCAGCTCAACCAACCATATTGTAATATCTAACCTAATCATCATGAAATATGACATTATTATTTGTAATATACACACATCTTATTGTGAGGTTGATTTCACATATACACTACTTCGACATGAGCTTGTCTACATACTTGAGCATAGCCAATTTAAATTAACCTTAGCGATGCATACAGTTCCTACGTATAATAAAATATCTCTCTCAGTTACAAGGATGACCTTATTTTATAACCTCAAACAGAAGCCGTTTGTTCTACAGTATTATCCCACTTAACGCTTAACACTTGTCTATTTCGTTTTAACCTTTATATATACAGTCTATGGTTTTAACTTGGAGATTCGATTAGCATCGTTAGCACCGATGTAGCTACCACTCACTTACACGCTAACCCTAACATTCATTACGTAGCTGATTCAAATCATAAACACATCAATAAGTACTCAAATTTCACTTACCGCAAAAACCGCATTCATGCACCGTCTGTTTCAACCGCAGAGCGAGTCACAATAGTCCGATATATAAGCATGAAGAACAAACAACCACGGCCGGCTTCAAGTTGTGTTCCCTGGATGAACTGAGCAGGCAGAGTCCCTGTAGCTAGCTTCACGGAGCAGGTAGCAGAGAGACAAGAAGCTAGCAGCAGCAGTCACTTGACAGAGCTGTCACTCAATGTGACTCCTCCGTGTGCATTTCAGCTATTGGGATGTCCTTCAACATGGCGTGTCTTGATCGATTTCTGGGTCAAGTCCCGGAGGAGGGGAAGAGGAGTCGAGGAGGGGTATTGGGATGAGGCTAATGTCTGTCACAATATAGATGTTATATTGATTGATGGCCCAGCCCTATGTTTGTCAGGGGATATAGAAAGGTCTATTCTGCCTTGATTGACCCTTTAATAGACTGTATTTGATGGTTGATTGTTGTTGTCGTTGACCTCTGACCCCACCAGGCCTTCTTCTGCAGCGCTCTGCTGATCTCCCTCTGAGGCTGCAGGGTTCTCCTTTTTAATGAAATGTACCATCGGCTCTCCTTCTTTCTAATAAATCGCTGTGAAAACATTTTTAAAAACAGTGTTAGAGACTTCATACAATTAAGGAGAGGTTGTGTGTTCTGAGACCAGAGGTCGCGTTAAGCGAATATTTTCCGTCTATGACAGATTTATTTTAACAATGACGGAAAAATCTGAAAGCAGTCCGTCATTTTGACAGATTAGAGCAAACTCCGAAGAGCGCCAAAGCTTCCCCCCCCCCCCCCGTTGACAGTTCACGAGCGTGCACTCTGTCTCGCAACATGACCTGCACTATTCTACTGTTTCTTCTTGCCCTTTCTACACTGTAGCTACTGTGCATGTGACGATAAAGACTTTGAAACTTGAAATGATGGTTGGATGAAGTTGTGGTTCAATGTTTTTCGGCAGCACAGCACCTCTGCATGCAAGGCACTGATATTTCCGGTAATGGTTAATGATCACTTCACTAGGAGGGCTTGATCAGAAACAATATTCTAAAATGAGAAACCCTATCCTCTAAAGTCTAAACAGAGTGAAATAAAAATGTAAAACATTTCAGTCAGAGGTCAGCACACTTCTAGAGACGAGGCAGAGGGATTATATGGGCTTCTAGGAAATCCTATCCTATGTGCATTTAAAGGTGGGGTAGGTAAGTTTGAGAAACCGGCTCGAGATACACTTTTTGTTATATTCCATGGAATGCTCTTAACATCCCGATAGCAATGAATATCTGAAGTGCTTTGACAATAAATCCATAACAAAATGTTATCTGTGGAAGCCGTAGCGCTGTAAAAAGTACGACCAATCATTTTAGCCGGCCCGGCTAAAATAACTGGATGGCCTACCTGCCTGTCAGCCTTCCATCTGTGCACAAACTTATCTCGTGCCCTCATTGGTCATGTGCGCGTTCATGTGTGTTGGAGGAGGGGCTCTGTGAGGAAGTGGCAGATTTTCTCCGGTTGTGTATTTTCAAATTCTGGCGATCTCGAGCCGGTTTCTCAAACTTACCTACCCCACCTTTAAGTTCAGAGTTTCAGCAAGATTCACAAAACTGATAATACAATTCTTTAGAGCAGGAACTTACGGATCACTCCACGTTCCACCAGAATCCAAACGGCAGCAACAACGACAGCAACAGGAATTCGGACACACGGGAGGAAAGCTTTCCAGACATCTGCAGCTGAAAGATGAAAGAAAGGTAGAATCAGAGGTGGTTCAGTGTTTCAGCAAGTTTCCCAAAACTGATAATACAATTCTTTGGAGCAGGAACTTACGGATCACTCCAAGTTTCACCAAAATCCAAACGACAACGACAGCAGAAGGAATTAGGACACGGAGGTGGACAGCTTCCCAGACATCTGCAGCTCAAAGTTGAAAGAAGGGTAGAATCAGAGGTGGTTCAGTGTTTCAGCAAGTTTCCCAAAACTGATAATACAATTCTTTGGAGCAGGAACTTACGGATCTCTCCAAGTTTCACCAGAATCCAAATGACAACGACAGCAACAGGAGCAACGAGAGCAATGACAGCAGCAGGAATTAGGACACCGAGGTGGACAGCTTCCCAGACATCTGCAGCTGAAAGTTGAAAGAAGGGTAGAATCAGAGGTGGTTCAGTGTTTCAGCAAGTTTCCCAAAACTGATAATATTTTTGATTTTGATTTGATATACTTTATTAATCCCCGTGGGGAAATTGTTTCTCTGCATTTGACCCATCCTAGTGTTAGGAGCAGTGTGCTGCCATTTTGAACGGCGCCCGGGGAAATATAATTCTTTGGAGCAGGAACTTACGGATCACTCCAAGTTTCTCCAGAATCCAAACGACAACAACGAGGGCAACGAGAGCAACGAGAGCATCGACAGCAGCAGGAATTAGGACATAGGGGCCGACAGTTTGCCATTCATTTGCAGCTGAAAGTTGAAAGAACGGCAGAATCAGAGGTGGTTCAGTTTTTCAGCAAGTTTCCCAAAACTGATAATATAATTCTTTAGAGCAGGAACTTACGGATCTCTCCAAGTTTCACCAGAATCCAAACAACAACGACTGCAACGAGAGCAGCGAGAGCAACGAGAGCAACGAGAGCAACGAGAGCAACGACAGCAGCAGGAATTAGGACACCGAGGACCGTTTTCCAGACATCTTCAGCTGAAAGTTGAAAGAAGGGCAGAATCAGAGGTGGTTCAGTTTTTCAGCAAGTTTCCCAAAACTGATAATACAATTCTTTAGAGCAGGAACTTACGGATCACTCCAAGTTTCACCAGAATCCAAACGACAACAACGAGGGCAACGACAGCAATGAGAGCAACGAGAGCAACGAGAGCAACGAGAGCAACGACAGCAGCAGGAATTAGGACACCGAGGACAGTTTTCCAGACATCTGCAGCTGAAAGTTGAAAGAAGGGCAGAATCAGAGGTGGTTCAGTTTTTCAGCAAGTTTCCCAAAACTGATACTATAATTATTTGGAGCAGGAACTTACAAATCTCTCCAAGTTTCACCAGAATCCAAACGACAACGACAGCAACGAGAGTAACGACAGCAACGAGAGCAGCAGGAATTAGGACACAGGGGACAGTTTTCCAGACATCTGCAGCTGAAAGTTGAAAGAAGGGTAGAATCAGAGGTGGTTCAGTTTTTCAGCAAGTTTCCCAAAACTGATAATACAATTCTTTGGAGCAGGAACTTACGGATCACTCCAAGTTTCACCAGAATCCAAACGACAGCAGCAACGAAAACAACGAGAGTAACGACAGCAGCAGGAATCAGGACACCGAGGACAGTTTTCCAGACATCTGCAGCTGAAAGTTGAAAGAAGGGCAGAATCAGAGGTGGTTCAGTTTTTCAGCAAGTTTCCCAAAACTGATAATATAATTCTTTAGAGCAGGAACTTACGGATCTCTCCAAGTTTCACCAGAATCCAAACAACAACGACTGCAACGAGAGCAGCGAGAGCAACGAGAGCAACGAGAGCAACGAGAGCAACGACAGCAGCAGGAATTAGGACACCGAGGACCGTTTTCCAGACATCTTCAGCTGAAAGTTGAAAGAAGGGCAGAATCAGAGGTGGTTCAGTTTTTCAGCAAGTTTCCCAAAACTGATAATACAATTCTTTAGAGCAGGAACTTACGGATCACTCCAAGTTTCACCAGAATCCAAACGACAACAACGAGGGCAACGACAGCAATGAGAGCAACGAGAGCAACGAGAGCAACGAGAGCAACGACAGCAGCAGGAATTAGGACACCGAGGACAGTTTTCCAGACATCTGCAGCTGAAAGTTGAAAGAAGGGCAGAATCAGAGGTGGTTCAGTTTTTCAGCAAGTTTCCCAAAACTGATACTATAATTATTTGGAGCAGGAACTTACAAATCTCTCCAAGTTTCACCAGAATCCAAACGACAACGACAGCAACGAGAGTAACGACAGCAACGAGAGCAGCAGGAATTAGGACACAGGGGACAGTTTTCCAGACATCTGCAGCTGAAAGTTGAAAGAAGGGTAGAATCAGAGGTGGTTCAGTTTTTCAGCAAGTTTCCCAAAACTGATAATACAATTCTTTGGAGCAGGAACTTACGGATCACTCCAAGTTTCACCAGAATCCAAACGACAGCAGCAACGAAAACAACGAGAGTAACGACAGCAGCAGGAATCAGGACACCGAGGACAGTTTTCCAGACATCTGCAGCTGAAAGTTGAAAGAAGGGCAGAATCAGAGGTGGTTCAGTTTTTCAGCAAGTTTCCCAAAACTGATACTATAATTATTTGGAGCAGGAACTTACAGATCTCTCCAAGTTTCACCAGAATCCAAACGACAACGACAGCAACGAGAGTAACGACAGCAGCAGGAATTAGGACACCGAGGACAGTTTCCCAGACATCTGTAGCTGAAAGTTTAAAGAAGGGCAGAATCAGTATGCCATAATCCCCTCTGTTTCAAAAGTGCTGATTCTCTGTCTGTTACTTTAGATGAAAATAAGGAGCCACTCCCCACACCCCTCTGAGAGATATTTGGTTAAAGGGCCCATGTCATGCTTTTCCGGTTATTACCCGTCCCCTTGTGTGTTATGAAGGTTTGCATCCATGTAAACGGTCTGCAGAGTCAAAACCCCTCAAAGTACAACCTGTAGCGAGTAAAACTCTAACACCTCCCTTTCCAATGTTTTCTTCATGGGTATCGCTACGTAGTAGGGGTGTAACGGTATCCGTATTCGTCCCGAACCGTCACGGTTCGGACGTCACGGTTCGGTGCATGTAGTCACACGACGAATACGCCTTTTTTTTTACGAGTGGGAAAAAAGTCTGTCACTCAGGGCAATACCCATTATACTATATATAATCCAGGGGGCGATATTGCGCCTAAAAGCTGTTTGCCAGCAGCCCTTAAACAACAAATGAAGAACAAGAAGAAAACACAACAAAACGAACAAAATACAAGAAGAAGAAAAGTTAGTATGGCGGTTTCAGATAACACACAGGAGCTAGAACCCACCTGCTTCTTTTAAATCAGCTGTGTGGGAACATTTCGGGTTCCCTGTGGACTACAATAACGATGGATTGTGCGAGTGGTGGATCGGACGAGGACGGTGTGTCAGCGTTGTTTGACAGCGGTGCGGTATGCTAATGATAACACAAGCCAAACATGCTAAATCATATAGAGTGGCGAAGTCCCTCCCCTTCTGGGGGACCTCCATGGAACCTTATTTCGGAAAAATTATGTATTGAAGTCAATGGAGAGAGAAAGATTATCTTTCGATCCTGTTTGAATTGTGCCACGAATTACACATATGATGTTTGTCAATCTTAAAAAAATCATTTCCATGTCAAAAAAGTCACAGTTTGTCGTAAAACTGTTGAAATATAAGACTGTGAAAAATATGCAACTAGAAAGACTACAAATCCTAGAGTCGCGTAAGTGATGTCACAATTGTTTTCCTCCACCAAATAAGAGATAGCTCAGATAAGATAACTTTAACAAGATGCCTGTGTGCTTAGTACCAGGTTGTTATCATACCAGCAATGGGTCTTGCTCGTTCTTTCGCTTCCCGCCTGATGAAAGGACCAGGGGGGTATACTACGAAGCAGGATTTTCGCAATCACAAACATGGAGAAGCGCACTGACAGCGCAGCGTCATACTTCCTGAATGAAAAGTGAACTTTAAACCTGCCTGTCTGCCTGGCACATCAACTCTCACACACACACACACAAACACACACACACAAACACACACACACACACCTACTGTTAGTCCAACAACGCCCTTTGCTGGCGGCATATTCATTACAACAGACACCTATACACTCCCTGACCCTACTCTTTACTTGTAGATATCTCCTAAAGCCTACAAATAAAGTGTAAAATGTAGGCCTGTTACATTTATTATTGAGCAATATATATTATACACACTGTTCTGCTTTCTGCACTGACCTCAGCAGCTGTTCTCACTGTAACATCACCTAACATCCAGGGGACATGTGATTAGTGAGTAAACAAACGGTAAAGGGCAGAAAGTCTGATGCACATTTGATCATCTCAAATAACTTATAATCACAACGGGAACAGTTTGCAGAGCTGTGCTTCGTTGACAGAAGTCCAGCCATGCGTCACGCCTCTTTTAAACATCACTGTTGGCTGAAATCGTCTCAGGGGAATACTTCAGTGTACCCTCGGTTATAGCTCCTCGAGAGACACTCCTCTCTCCTCTAAATCAGTGTATCCTCGGTTACGGCTCCTCCAGACAGCCTCCTCGATAATCGATCCTCGACGAGCCTTTAGAGACATTTGTTTTCCTTCGACATCCGTTTCCGGGTCGCTGCCGGAGGACCTGGGAGTCTGGGACGCGAAAATTATAGAAATGAGAAACGGCTCATTTCCCAGGACTCGCACGCGTCTGCTTGACGCCGGGACGACCGGCTGCCCTCCCCGACAGGCGCACGGACGCGAGGGCCCGCTCATCACTGCGCGCACAAGTGCGACCGCAGTTTTAATTAGGGCCCGAGCACGGAGTGCTAGGACCCAACGGTGTCCTAGCACGAAGTGCGAGGAACCTATTGTTATTGGTGGTATTATTATTTTTAGTCGCCATCTTTCCTGTTTTTGAGGCCTTTAGGACGCTGACAAAGTTGTATAATTTTGCACGGACGCCAGAACCGGTAAAAATTGCAACATTCTGGAGTCAATGGGTTAAAATATTCCACCTTGCTCGCTAGCGCCACCTATGGCCATTTCCGTTTTTGGAAAGATGTACAAAGTCGCACCGTAACTCCAAATGACCTGACATTTTGCACACATATCCAGGTGGACCTGCTCTACATATAATCCGCTTGGAACCTAAGCTCCGCCTACATTTTTTTTTTTTAATTGGCATAATGTTCAAAACAGTTAAATATTCACTTAAATTTCAATTTTCAGTTTTTCCAACACCAAACTTTGTATACAGCATCGGTGGAGGGTCAAACACATTACCCTAGGAGATGAGCATGTTCAAACGATAAATATTTCCGCCATGAATTAAAACGTACTCGCAAAAAGGCGGGACTTAGAAACAAATGCTCATAATTCATCAACAATGTATCCAAACATCACAGATTTTGGTGGAAACGTTCAGTCTGTCTTGGGGAATAGGCACACCAAAGTATTTTCATTTTGGACTATAGGGGGCGCCAAAAACACCACAAATGTATAACTCAAGAGCGGATGGACTAATTTTTTTTTTTTTTATTACACATACTCTCGGGGTGACTACGAACTGAGATTTAAAGTGTCGCAACAAATGTCGAATGTGGGCGTAGCCTATACATTTTTTTTAAATTAAGATAGCATAAAATGAGCTTCGGACGCAAAACTTGGGACACACGTCAGAGCCCAGCACTTTTTCGAGAATGTACAAAAAAAACGTACATTTTCAAAAAAACTGCTCACTAGCGCCCCCTATTGTGTGGTAGTCACATATAGTTTCTCAGAACGTCACGAATTTTGGCACAGACATTCCTCATGGAATTGCGGATATATTTGTAAATACATTCCATTAGCCCCGCCCCCCAGAAAGTCGGCCATTTTGAAATATGTGCGTTTTTCAGCCATTTTACGCACGTTCTTGCGAACTCCTCCTAGGGGAATGATCGGAAAAATTCCAATCCAGGACACGTTCAGCCCCTATCCAATATGAAACTTAATTGAGGAGCACATTTAAAAAAAATTACTCGTGGAGGTCGTAAGCTAACAGCGAATACACAATTTTTGACGATTTACATGGCGCAAATTACTCCAAACTACTCGGATGTAGTTATTCCGATATTCACGAAACGCTGTATACACATTGCTCTTATGATTGCGGACATATTTCAAATTGGCTTTTATTAGCCCCGCCCCCCAGGAAGTTGGCCATATTAAACAATGTGCGTTTCTCATGCATTTTAAGCACATTTTTGCAAACTCCTTCTAGGGAAATGTTCCAAAAAATTCCAATCCAGCACAAATTCTGCCCATATCCAATGTGATGCTAAATTGTGAAGCAAATAGTTGCTAGCTGAAACGAGGACCTCGTAAGCTAACGGACAATATACCTTTTTGGACCATTTATATGTCAGATAAGCTACTGAATCCTGCCTGTCTACCTGGCAAATTGTGCGAAATTGAAGTAACTTGAAGGTTTGAAGTGAAAAGTTAATACAGCGTATTTTTGGTATATTCATTTTAATGACACCTGATATATAAGAGGTGTGTTGCATCATGTTATCACTAATATATGTGTGGTTTTATACATTCCTGTGTGTTAATAGTTGAAGGAACAAAGTACATTTTTCCTCTTAAATATAGAGTTTTTTTTATATATTCAAACAATGTTCCCTTTTTCTTAAAAGTAGATTAGCGCAATAGTCTTTTTCTTCCACTTTTACATATAATCAAAAGGGTGGTTTTTTGGCTATTTGTGAGTTCTGTTTTGAGTGAAAAGATTACCTATTAAGTGTTTTTCAGAAAGTCTGCGCAAATAACAGGGGGATTTCCCCCAGATATAAGACTATTGGAGCAGCTACGTGAAGACTGCTCAAACAATACCTGTGTTTGTGTTTTATATTGATTTCTCTGTTTTTATTCTTTCTTAAATGTGGGGACTAAAATTGCAAGGAACATTCCGGGGTTGGTTGGAGTGAACAGGTTTTATTGCTTTGTGGGGGCGGTATAGATGGCAGGGTGAGAGTTGGATGAGAGTTGGATGAGAGTTCCTTCTGCTTAAGATCTCCAGTATGTCATGTTTCAGGGAAGTCAACATATCTTGAATAGTATATGTGTGTGTTTAATTACTTTGCATTCATAATAAGCAGTCTGTGTAAACAGAAGCTGAAAATATGAGAGTATTAATATGTATTATCTTTGTGAACAAAGGGATATTATGTGGACAGAGCTCAGGCCTCTGGAATGTGCAGGAAAGTGTGTGTGTGAAAGTCTGTGCAGGAAAGTGAGATAACGGACGCCAGTCAAATTTTATTACCATCTCAGAGACACTTGTTTATTATCCTGGCTGGCTCGCGCTGATTCGCTAAGAAAAGTCATCTTTTACATCTTCCAATGAGATAGACTGACTCGGCTCCTCCGGTGATTTTTGGGTATAAAAGTTGGGTTTGAATTTAGTTCATTCTCTTTTTCCTCCTGCTGCCAAGACCGAAGAATCCCACCAGCACGAGAAACTAGAGCAGGGGCGCTCCTAATTATATTGATTTGTATTGCATTGTATTATTACCTTTTATAATTAAAACAGATTATTGTTTAACTGGTATCCTGGTGTTTTCTGATTTTCCCTACTGTTATGATTTCAAGCAGCTCGCCAAAACGACACGCTGGGCAGAGGTGGGTTGTAAAAACCATCTTCTGCCACAACAACATCAACGCTCACAAACACACACACAGACACACACACACAAACAACAAACACAAACAGCTCCTCAAGCATATAATACATATTACGCTACAGCCCTTGTATTTATTATGTGAAGCACCATATGGTTTCATGAAAAATATCTACTGATTATTACAGCCGAAGACTCCCAACGGCGGTGGACTTTCACAGCACCGCTGCACCGGAGCCACCAGAGCCTCGCAACGGCAGGTGTTTGCCGCGGCGGATGCGGTACCGGCGCAGCGGCGCTGTGAAAGTCTGCGGGAGCGGCCCAACGGGAAAAGTCCAGAATCTCCTGATGGCCAATCCGAGCCTGCTCAGACTCACACAACTGAAACCAAAGTCATTTGCAGACATATGTAAAAATATCTCATAGGCCTACACACATGTGAAACGTTCTCACACACAGACACAACAGCGCTGCATTCAGGAAGAAAAGCAATGTGGAGCGGCACCTCACCACTTCATAAGGAGTTTAACCGTGACACTTTTCGAAATCCCGTTTGTGTCCCCCCATTTTACAAATAGGCCTATGTTTATTATTATCTTTTTTTATTCAACAAACGACACCTGGTTGATGCAGGAAAAATGGTACCAACACAACTGGCGCACATGCCTAAGATTTCCTGGTCAGAAACAAAGGAATGCAAAGTCAGGTAAACTATTTAGAGGGATGACAAATGGCTCATTTCGGAGGACTGGGGGGGGGGGGACCAGCAACCCTCCCCGACAGGCGCACGGACGCGAGGGCCCGCTCATCACTGCGCGCACAAGTGCGACCGCAGTTTTAATTATTATTGTTGTTGTTGCTATAATGCAGGGGTATTTAATTGCATTTCAAAGAGGTCCAGTAAGAGAAAATGTCATTAAATGCTCTGTTTTCGCTATCTACCTTTCTCTTTTTTGAGCACGCCATTTGAAATTACTCCGACTGTTTCTCTCTTCTTGTCTCGTCTCTGTGTGTGTGTTTGAATCTTTCGTTCTGAGTCCCAGTCTTCTCTGATGTTACACTGCAACCTGCCTGTGAGACAGAGTCCAACAACCACACAATCTGTCTGTCCAACACATGTCCTGCAACCAGAGTTGGGTGTAACGCTTTACAAAGTAATTATTTTGAGTTTGTCCGAAGAATAGACAGTAATGTGACGGTGAGGTGCAAACTGTGTCCAGGCCAGAAGCTGTTATCCACTGCTGTAAACACCACGTCAAACCTCAACAAACACCTGCAAAGAACACATGCTAAGCTGAAGCTAATAGCTAAGGACCCCCGAACCCAGAGTGAGGATGTTGTGAGTGCGCCACCGCCGACTCCGAAGCAGCAACAATTAGAATTTGGAGGACCGGTAACCAAAGCAGAGATGGACAGGCTCAGGCCCGGACTGGCCATCGGGAGGACCGGGAGGTTTCCCGATGGCCTGGCCTGTTAAGTGGCCTGCGGATTTTTTTTTACACGTATTGTGAACGCAACGCTGCGCAAATGTGGGTCTGACTCAGCCTCACAGAGGGTGACTGGCTGTCTACATGATGTGGCCTACCGACATGGCCACTTTCATACAGATCATACACTAATGCCGTCGATTGGTGTCTGTGTGTCATTCAAGCTCGGGAGGGTGTGTGTGTATGTGTGGCGCGAGAGAGAGAAAGCGCGTGCACCGGTTACGTGTATTGTTGTTGTTAGCATCTGGTGCTAGCTAGCTGCGCGAACGGATATAAGGAGCTGTTTCAACAACAAGGTGGGGGGAGAGTCCTCTGCTGTCAGACTGATGCCCCTTTCACACCAACGCGTTTTCAGCTCCGGCTCGGAGCTGGAGCCTGAAAAGTGCCGGTTTTTCCTGTTCACACCGCAGCGGCGCCGCCTCTTAGCTCCGGAATCCGGTTCACTTCCAGCTCCAAAAAATTGTCGGTCTAGAGGCAAGAGCTTCGGAGCTAAGAGGTGGCGTCGCTTACGTCTTCCTTACGTCGAGGCGTGCAGGAAACTAAACCCACCTCCCCTGAACATGGGTCGACTGTCATGCCTCCCTACAAACAGTAGTGCTTATAAACACACTTTATAAAGTCAGGCAACACTAACCAGGCTCCGTGTGATTCTGTTTATTTGTACCTTACTCTGACCATCCGTTCACTGTTATTGATCATTGTGGAGAGAGGCAGACGTTTTGTTTTGTATTATAGCAGCTATCGGATGGAATCAATACATGGGCTGCACAGGTTGTCGTGTCCGACTATCACAAGTAGAATCATAATGAAAAATACGCCGGTAAAATGTGCCTGTAGAAAACGGTTTATGCCACAATAGGATAGCAATAGCAAGTAGTCAGTTTAGCTTCGGTTGCTATGCTAACATCACCCATTTTATACCAGAGAAACTTTCATAACAGCGTTGTGGTGCCAAACAGCGTCAATTCAGACTGACACACATTCACTTAAGGGGAACTGGGGATATTTATCAGCTGCTTGTGTGAGTCGGACAGTGAATACTTTACAGCGGCCGCTGCAGTGTGAGCTAACCGGGAGCTAACGGGAGAATACACTCCCGTGGAAGAGCAGCCAACACTGCAGCGGTCGGTAAATGCCGCAGAAACACATTAATAAACAATGAACCACGGCACTCTGGAGAAAAGTCATAAGGTTGGAGAAGTCGTTATTTAATTTAATCTGGCTTCGTGTGATTAAAAGCAACACGATCATCGACCCGACGCAGTTCCCCTTTGTTGTTGTGAGCGCCGTAACGCCGTTGGGGAGCAAATCAGCGATGTAAACGGTGACGTCATGACGCAGCAGCGGCAGCACCAGTCGGGCTCTGGGCGGTGTGAACAGAGCGGGAGCAGAAAAGGGAAACCGGAGCTGAACCAGAAAAGCTCTAGCTCGGAGCTAGAAAGGGAAAAGCGCTGGTGTGAAAGCCGCATGAGAGATAACTACAGCTCAGGTGAGGTAAAGGACTCTCTGAGTGTTTAGAATCTAGATAGTTAACTTAGTCTAAGTTATCTCAGTGGGTCTCAAACGGTTTGGTCACCATTTATGTAAACACATATTTCCATTTGAGGGGGGAGCGATTAGTAAAATATGCATGAATAATACAAATAAAATGTTAACTAGGTGAAAAAAGGTAAGATAAACTTTTAAAACTTGTTGAGAGCTAAAACTAGTCTTTGCTGCTGCCTCAAAGAGGAGCAGGGGGGAGAGGGGGAGACAGGTGAGGCTGATTCAGGAGCCCAGACACACTCACAACTATAAATGAACCAAAAACAAATAAATATATAAGTTTCAATGTTTTTTCATATTGGATATGGTATGTTATTGGTTATGGCCATGTTCTTATGATTATTTAAATGTATACAGTTCTGTTTCATATGGGTGTAGTCTCTTTATTTCCCCCTCAAAATGCACCAAATTGATGCATTTAAGTCCAACATTTAAAAAAAAATCTTACCGGGGGAGCATGCCCCCGGACCCCCCTATAGGGTTTGAGGTCCACCCCCACTTAAAATATGTTCACATGAATAAGTTCCTAAATAGATTTGCACATTTTTTTAAATAATAACCCATGTCCATATGTTTATTATTGGGTAGTAGATTTCAACTAGGCTATCACTATGGGCAGCAATGCTGTAAATATTGACAAATAAATCCAGCAAAATGGCACAAAAAACTGGTAGTGGCCTGGCTGGGTGTATAATTCCCGGCCTGACTTATTGTCCCAGTCCGGTCCTGGACAGCCTTGTAGCATCCTTCATAGTAGAGGAAATGTTGCCCATTTGCACAGTGGAATCACCATCATTCAGAGATATACTGCGCAAAACACAGATAGCAGGAGACAGAGGACAGCCACGGTCAGATAGGAAAACATTCAGCAGCTATCTGGATCAGTCTTATGGAATGGAAACTGAACTAAAGAGAACATTTGAAACTTTAGCAGTCTGCGTGATCTGCCTGTAGGGAGGGGCGGGCCGGCCCTGCGAGTAAAGTAACGAGTAAAGTAACGAGTTACTTTATGTAGAGAGTAACGAATTAGTGTAATATATTACTTTTTTTAAGTAATATGTAATATATTGCTTTTTTTTTTAGTAACGACCCCATCTCTGCCTGCAACACACATGCTGCAGCTGCCCAGCTACTCACTGTTTGTAAAAGTAAATAAATAGTATTTTCATTTCAATAATTGACTTTCTATACCCTGTTTCATAAACAATACTGACATCCCTGTGCTCCTCCGAGTCTGGGGGTCCGGGGATGTGAGGACAGCGCGAGGACACAGACAGGGAGGCTGCTTTACTTCATAAAGGAAATGTCGGTCAATATTAACAACACAGGAGCTAACACGCTTAATAACCTTCATTACGTGTTAAAGAAAGAACATAAGAAAGGTTGACAAAGATGAGGCGTTTAAACGGGCAGCGGAGCCGCTGTGTGTAGAAAGAGAGAGAGACGCTGAGCTTCACCATGCAGCGATCAGCTGATACGGAGCATAGCGAGAGAGCTGCGGTCCGCGGGGCTCGGCCTCCGCCTCCTGTCCTCACAACTCTTATTATTCCCGGGACCAGATAATTGTTATTTGTTCTTACTCGGAACAGAGTTTTTTTAGCTGAAATTAACCAGCTAGATTTCACTGTTTCTCGTTATTTTTTTCTCACGCTGCGCCTCCCCTGAAGCTCTCTGCCGCCCCCCAAGGGAGGCGCGCCTCACACTTTGAAAACCGCTGGCGTAGGGCAATGCACCAGCGCTACACAGACCCGGCGTCATGGGCGGGCCCCATGGGGCCGGGCCCGCCCATCCAGGATTTGGGCCCGCTGTTTTAATCAGGGCTGAATACCACATTTTTATTGTTTTATTATTATGTTTATTGTTTTTATTTGTAGGGCTTTGTCCTAATATTTATTTTTGTATTAGTTTAATATCATTTTTTGATTTTGCTAGGAAATTCTGAATGAAAGGCTGCGCGCAAGACTGGTTTTTCGCTGGGTTGAGTCGTGTGGGTTTTTGAGTGAGACGCGGCACAGCAGCCTGTCAGTTAGTTTACTCTTGCTAGTGGTTCACTAAAGGAATATGGCAACTCAGCGCCAGATGCAGGCAAGTCAGCTGGCAATCAATTATATTTTGAAGAGAAATTTACTCTCAAGCCGGCTCTCTCACAAACTCCTGCTCTGTGCGCAAGCAGACCGCTGCACAGGCTCTCTCTCTCTCTCTCTCTCTCTCTCTCTCTCTCTCTCTCTCTCTCTCTCTCTCTCTCTCTCTCTCTCTCTCTCTCTCTCTCTCTCTCTCTCTCTCTCTCTCTCTCTCTCTCTCTCTCTCTCTCTCTCTCTCTCTCTCTCTCTCTCTCTCTCTCGCTCTCTCTCTCTCTCTCTCTCTCTCTCTCTCTCTCTCTCTCTCTCTCTCTCTCTCTCTCTCTCTCTCTCTCTCTCTCTCTCTCTCTCTCTCTCTCTCCATCGCTCTCTCTCTCTCCATCGCTCTCTCTCTCTCCATCGCTCTCTCTCTCTCCATCGCTCAACCTCACTCCAGTCTCCACCCTGTGTGCGCTCAAGTTTGCCTGCGTGCTTGCTCAAGTTGGCACAGCGTTACAAATGTGCCACAAAACCAACCAATGGATACATAAGACCGTCAACAGCCTTATCGCAACCTAAAACCCCTCTCTTTCAACAATTCACGAGCGCCTCCCTCCCCCCCCCCCCGTTGACAAATCGCGAGCATCTAACACGGTGGTGGGCCCGCCCTGGTAAATCAAATGCCCGCCCAGACATGTACGTCTGCCGCCGGGTCTGGCGCTACAGTTGAATTTTCTACTGCAACACTCCCCACACGCACACACAGTGTACCCGCGACTGTTACAATGAAGGCTCGATAATCAGCTCACGGCATATAGGTGTATGCAGGGGTAAAGTGCTATTTTTACAAGTGGGGGGTGGACCTCACCTCCCTCTAGGGGGGTCCGGGGGCATGTTTCCCCCGGAAGATTTTTTTAAATATTGAAGTTAAAAGCATCAATCTGGTGCACTTTGAGAGCAACATTAAGAGATCTATGGATACATCTCTCAACACCCAGATGAAACAGAACTGTCAACAGATTTTCTATTTCTTTATAGACATTTTACAAATCACTCCCCTTTTAAAACAAACCGTTTGAGACCCACTGAGATAACTAGACTAAAGTTAACTATCTAAACACTGAGAGAGTCCTTTACTTCACCTGAGCTGAGGTTATCTGAGACTCTCAGTCTGACAGGAGAGAGTTCTCCCTCCACCTTGTTGTTGAAAAAGCTCCTTATATCCGTTAGCTTGGCTAGCTAGCACCAGATGCTAACCACAACGATCTCCGGTAGATACCCACCGGTGTGCGAGGCTCGCTCGCTCGCTCAATAATGTTTCTAATTTAATAAAATTTATTATTATTATTTTCGGAAAAAAACAAACATATTTCTTGGGGGTGCTTAGGCAATCCTGTTTGTGTGTGCTCAGGATGAGTTTCACTTGTTCTTGCTGTATCTGTATCGCTCACACACACACACACACACACACACACACACACACACACACACACACACACACACACACACACACACACACACACACACACACACACACACACACACACACACACACACACACACACACACACACACACACACACACACACACACACACACACACACACACACACACACACACACACACACACACACACACACACACACACACACACGCACACGCACACGCACACGCACGCACACGCACGCCGCTTCAGTCAATGGTGTATTTTACGATTTGCAGTTTATTTACTCCCGATGGGCTGATTGAGTTTGATTTTGGGTCGATTTTGAAGGTTTTGGCGACTCTGGATCATTTGGATTGGACAGTTCGCCTATTTATTTGAAAACAGTGGAGGCAATAATTGCCACCTTGTTCTCTCAGTATATCCAATGGTCGCAACACTCTAATAGTCCTGATACCTTTTTCTCCCATTAAATCATCTCTTTTCCCGAGTATTTTGATTTTAAATACTTCTACTACATTTTGAAAGCAAAGATTATACTTTTTAATCCACTTACTAGTTACTCTATACATTCAGAAAAAAATGTAAAAAGTACTTTAATGAAACCTAATCTGGATCCAGATCATGCTGGCCAAAAGTAATACAATATATTCTAAATTCTGAAGTTTGAATAAAGAGTCACACAACCTGTTAAACTCAGTTAATACTCCGGGGCAATTGTGAGAAGCTTTAACAGGTTAAAAGACACTGACAATAGTCAAGATGTCATGATATAAAGTATGATCTTCATTCAAATGTAACTGTGCAGACTCTCAAATAAAGTTAGCGACTCACCTGAGATGATTTCAGCAATCAGCAAAACAATTACGAGTTTCTTCATCATCAAATCCTGGAGAGAAGTTGATGTCCTGAATGTGACAGCTGAACTAACCCTGCAGAGCAGAGCGTTCTTCTTTTTAAAACGGTCCTCAGACCACGCCCCCTGGTCCGGGCGTGGTCTGAGGACCGAGGGGGCGTGGTCTGAGGACCGAGGGGGTCATACATTTTACAGATTGTAAAGCGCCCAGAGACAAATGTGTTATTTCGGCTATTGAGCTACAGATATTGCAAATGTACTTTTTAAACATTTTAAAAACAGACATAGTACAACATTCAAACCAAAACAAATCCAACAACAGGTAAATAAAAAGAGAAAAGGTCCCAAGGCAGTGTTATGGTAAATAGTAAAAAACGTTATTCAAACGACTCCTTCACATTACATGTTTAAGAATAAAGGCAGTTCTGACAGGTTCGAATAGAGCTGAATTAACAAAGCCACAAACAGTTATTTACACACATAGCAAAGACAAATGAGGACATAAAGAAACATTCAGATACAACTAACAATCAGCCACTGTCCAACAGAAACAAGAGTCACAAGCTTTCTTAGGAAATAATACAGAACCTCCAGAATTTATGATGAGATTCATGATTTAGATCATCAGTCAGTTTGTGCAGACCACCAGGAATACAGAGGAGTAAACCCCCAAATGTCTGGATGTGATCACATGACCAGAACTCTTTGTACCCAGGGGGCATTTCATTTTACAGACATGGAATGTTGTAAAAGGTTGTCCACCAGAAATGATATCTAGGACCTTCAAGGATCACAACCTGGACAACCCGGTCAACTAGCTACTGGAAAGCTACAGTGAGGGTCCAAACAATGCAACCCCTATATGAACAAAAGTCAAAGATTCTGTCTCGATCAGATGCCATCATTCTCTTTCTGATTGAATATCTCTGTGACAGTTCATGGTAAAGACAAACTGAGCCAACCTGTTGAAAGAGCAGAAAATAAGCTTTCAGGTGATGCCTTGGTTAAGCATGTTCTCAATAAGGCCACTAGATGGCGCTGTGCCTTTTTTGTCTCTCCAAAGCGAAATCCATTTCAAGCAATGAATTTGTGGTCCTCTGGATTGTTTGCTGTGTTCAAAATTGGTAAATATACTTAAAAGATTATTTATATATAACATATTGAAGGGTTTACATTAATATACACAAGGTTTGCTGCTGATGCTAAATTGAATTTATTCAATGTTTACAGATTTTTCAGTTTACAGACCGGACAGCTACAGGAAATTCAAAATGGCCGCCACTTTCTTTGCAAAACCCTTTAATTTAAGGTCCTATGTTATAGGACAAGGCAAACTGAGTTAAACTTTTCTGGAAGTTGACATTAACTTAATGTCAAATCAATACCCTTTTATTATTTGTACAAATCAATGTCTTTGTTTTTGTGAAAAATATCCTATTTTGATCATGAAATAAACAAAATTCCTGGTGGCAAAACATTTATTTCACATACTCTCTTCTTAGTTATTAACTACAAATGTTGGGTTCAGAATTCCAGAAAAGACAGACAACTTCTAAGTTTAACTATTTATTGTAAAGAGAGCAAAATATATATATTACTTGGCCAAGGACTCATCACGTCTTTGGGAATCACAGGCAGCAAAGCTGTAATCTGTAACCACCAAATCCGTAAAGAGCCTCGAACCTCGTGCGACAATACATTTTATTACACAGGGCGTTGCCCGTACATTTATGATTGGTCAAGACTAGCTGAAGAGATACCGCGGTTTAGACTTGGTTCTCTTTGGTTGGTGCACAGACTCAGATAGAATCTCTTGGCAACACGATCCTCCAATCAGCATTCGGCCGGCTTGTGGAAGTCCCTCCCTACTCTGGCACCATCATACAACGTTTCTTCAGATATAGTGGGAAACCATAATAATAATAATAACTTAAATTTATATAGCGCCTTTCATAACCTCAAGGTCGCTTTACAAAGAAAGATACAAGGACAAGACATAAAACATAAAAAAATAAATACATAAAACGGGGCAGAAATGGAAGTGTAAGTGGGGGAGTGAGTTATTGTGGGGGAGTGAGTTATTGTGGGGGAGTGAGTTATTGTTGGAAGGCGATGTTGAACAGATGAGTTTTAAGGGTTGATTTGAAGATGTTGAGAGAAGGGGCGTTGTGGATTTCTGCAGGGAGGGAGTTCCAGAGGGTGGGGGCATAAGGTTGCTTCCTAGCTTTGCGGGGGAGCGCGGCTCCCATACGAAGTCAAGGCCGGTGCGATGTGCTGTTCTGACTACCTCTTTGTGTTCTCTCAGTCTCTGCACTCGACCTTGCTACTTTCAATATTGCAAGCTAAACACTTTCTCATGTAACTTTTGCCTTCGTTCCTGTCCACCCCATCAAAACTTGGGGGGGGGGGGGGGTGATTGAGTCTATTTATTCCAAAGTCACAGCCACATAAATGAGCGCAATAAGCTTATAATGTAATAATAAGAATCAGTCTTTCTAATGTTATATACAAATAGACTCCACACAACTTTTAAGGTGTGGATCTAATCTACATCTATTTTTCTTTTTACTGCGTCTCTGGTCTAATTTATGAATCTCTGCTGGTCATACTAGATATAATTCTCCCCATCCACATTCTTGTTGATTGTGGGACAGAGGAATATTACTTCAAAACCTGCTGATATCTGGTTTCTATCTTTAAACTCATCAAGAGGCAAACGAATGCTGTCTTTAGCTTAAAAACTCCCTGCTGGGATCATGTAGTTCTGCTGTCTGTGGGGCGTTCTGCGAGTATGGTTAATTAAAGATTGAGTTACAGCCATTTGATTGTTCATAAGATATTCTAGTACCATTTCACCATTTCACCATTTCACCCATGGTCACATGTCAAACACATGCTCTTTCATTTACACTTTTCTCTTTAAATCTCCCATTCTCTTCATCTTCATTTTCTGTTTAAACCACATGTATGTCTTTTCTTATCTCTGTAAATTATAAATGGTGTGCTTATTATTTCTAATGTTAATGTTTTCTAAATTAATTAGACCTCCTAATTGCCAGTGCAGCTTCAGAATCTTAATACTTGGACTGTGCCAACAAAATAAGACTTCAACATCTTTAGGTGAACTAAATAACATATTTCAATAGCTCTGAATTTCTGATAAGCTTCACATTTTGCAAACCGCCACTGGCTGTGGGAGTAAAATATCACCAAGTAGATTAGAAACGGGTCACATGTGCGGTTTTCCAATTTTGTGGAATTTTAGGAAATCTAAATCCCACAGAGCCCCAGAATAATATGTTAGTCCAAAAACATGCTTGGTTAGTCATTGTTTTAGAATCATGCAGTTACACTGATCACATGCAGACATACACTCACATTCACACTGTCAGGTTGTAAAGTCAAGTTTGGTCAGAGTCACCCCAGAGTCAGTCATTGACAGTGATTTTCTCAAGTAACACTGTGGGTCAGGGTCAAAGGTCATTTGGTCTCAGTGTTTTTGGCCATGTGTCGTGCTCTGCAGAGACTTTGATATGTCAGCATAGGCCAGTATCATTTGTCTACAAAAATCTGTAATATATGGAGCGCCATCATTTATTAATTCACGATTACAACTATACTTTTCAAGATATCTCTAACTTTTCATCGGGACAGCTGTTTCCCACATTTCCTGAAATTTGTTAGCCAAAAATGTCACTTCCTTATAGTACTACTACTGCAGTTTATTAACACCTAATCTATATTAAAATGTCTAATAGATCTATTTCAGAAACTTGTGCATATCATTTTATTCTTGAGTCAAAACATTATTAGGATCTGTAAAGCTCTGCCATGTATTTCATAACTCATATTAATTTATCTTCAATTCTGGTCCACTTAAAGAACAATGTTAACCTCTTTAACAGTGCGTGGACCCTTGAGTGTACGAACATGTAACAATCACTCCTTCCTTTATCAAGGATTTAAAAACAGAAGTCATTTCATCAATGGTTTGTAGTTGAATTTAGGAATGATCACTTATGGTAGGTATGTTTGTACTTTTTAACATCTCTAAATGTCAGCCAATTACTAATTAAATAGATGTCCATTAGGAGGTGGTGACGTTTTGTCTTTTAAACTCATAATCTGGTGCCGTGCGCTCCCTGTGAAGCTGCAACTCAGATTTAAAAAAACCCTGCAGGGTGGATTGAGTGACCCATTCTCCTTATTGGTCGTCAATAATATGCACCTTTACAATGGGTGATCCAAGGCCCCACATTTGTTTACTCCCAATTATATTGCTTTTTCAAAATTAAATTAGCTGTTTTTAATTTTAATTTAATTTTAAACTCTACATCTTGGACGACAAATAACAGTTATTTCCCCATAAAAAGTTCTCCTATAGAAATATATGCTACAATGTTGAAACCAATACCTCAAATTGAAATACTATATTGTGTTTAGAACTAGCTTGAGTGGTTACTAAAACTATTCCTTTAAACCAGGGGTTCTCAAAGTTTTTGATGAGTGAGGGCCAATTTAGGTACCCAATATTGGATTGAGGGCCACCCAAGAAAAAACGGAACACAAAATAATTCCAAAACAAATCCTTTCTTTATTGTACTAACCAATTACCGCAACTCGCGAGATGCCTAGTTGCCATGCAACCAGTAGTCGAGCAAACTTTCCACAAGCTGTCATTCATAATTTAGGAATGACAACCCAGGGGGCGCAGTTTTACCATTCTTAACCCTCTGGAGTCTAAGGGTATTTTTCTCGATTTTAGATGTTTTCTTAAATCACCTTTTAAATGTATTTCTTCTAACATGGCACCCCATGTGTTACATATCAAAATGTTCAGGACAATCTCTGGTCTTGCTATATATGCATATTGCTCACCTTAGAGCACTGTTTGATGAGATAAGTAGTTCAAAAGCTTAAAATGTGACATCCGATTTTTGGAAAATCTTCAAAACTCTTGTGAAAACACAAATTTACTCATGTGATCGAATTGTTTTGGTGTTTTAGATTTGGTTACCAAAGTCCTAGGATCACAAAAGCAGTGAAATATTTGAATGAAACTGTATATAAATGTGTTATTCATGTCTAAAATGAAAAAAATTAAATTCAAATTTTGAGTAAAACAGGTGTTTATCACTCTACTTTCACCACAGCAGGGACTGAGATACATTAGGACTGAATAATGACTTCATATTACATACCAAGGTTCATGTGATGTGTACAAATACAAATTGAGCATTCAACCTTTTTTTTTCAACCAACAATTTATTATAAATATGTTT